>WKFP01015466.1:3125668-3167402 GCA_011057875.1 Pterocles orientalis
GTGTAGTGCGGGGGGCGCGGGGTCCAGGTGGAAAATCCAGGCAGGTCCCCTCTGGGTGTGATTTTGGGGCTTGTTTTTTGGTTTATTGTTGGTTTTCGTTTTTGGGGTTGGGGGGTTAGGTGGTTTTGGTTGGCTTTTTTTATTATTTTTTTTAATAGGGCACAGAGGAAAGCATTAGTGCACAATGCTGACACTGATGATCTGGTCGCTGAGGCAGGTATCGGAAAAGCGGCAGTCGCTGGAGCAGCTGTCATTCTTCGTGCTAGCGTGAGGTTTATGTGCCTTTGAGAGGAAGGTCACTTTTTAGCCCCCCCCCTCACCCCATCCCACCCTTTTTTTGCTAAGCCGTGCATCAGCAGCGTGAATTCCAAGAAGCAGTAGGTGTTTCTTGGCATTTCAACTGGGATTTTGGAAAGGGAAGCCTGGTATCTAATGGGAAAAAAACTGCGATGGAAGGAAGGGATGCGGAGGCTGCACACAGCTCTGGGTTTGCAGGCGTGTGGAAGTTGTTGAAATAGGTAAAGGGTCGAAACTGGCATTTGGAAAATGGTGACTATTTCTTTAGTTACTTATATCACGGAGGAATATAAGGGAAAACTGGGCCAGTAAGAATTTTTCCTGCTTTGCAGTTTGCTGTCAGTAGAAGGTAAAACATGTCCTTGAAGATATACAATTTTACATAAACAGCTGATGTTTACATAAGCCGAGATAAGTTTGTGAAAAACACAGATAGCAGAAGATGCGGTGTTAGCTGAACTCGGCTATCCTGCTCTTTGTCCGTGTAATAATTTATGGGTTTTTTTGTATTGTTGCAGCGTAAGAACAAAGTGAGCAGCTGCACCTTACCAAAGCAACCACCTGCGTTCCTCCCCTCCTCTGGAATGGACAATGGGATGGTCCCTGGCTTTATCATGATCAAAAACTTCTTCCTCTTCTGCGTTTCCATGAGTTTAGCCAGCCACTTCGGGTGAGTTGCCAATTACGTTTGAATTTTTGTGGTGGGTTTTTTAAAGAAATGAAAAACCTTGGCTCTGTATGGTGCACAGCAGCTGAACCAAACAAGTGGGCTTTGCATTTCATCTTCACCTGCTGGTGTCAGGGGGAAGGGAGCGATTTGCTTTCCTGCTCAGATTTACTGTCTTGTATTGGTTCTTTGCACCCATAACACTGTTGTGGCAAGGCTTGGGGGGCTCAGACCAGGCCTACAGCTGCCCAGGGCTCTGACCCAGGCACAGCATAGCCAAGGGCTGTGGTGCTGCCTGCCTGGGGGGCTGCGGTGAGGATGGCTTGCACCTTCCCTCTCACCTGGCGGGTGCAGGCTATAGGCACCTGTGCAAGCTTGCAGCAGCAGGACTCAGTGCATGCTGCTATCTGGTACAGGTTTTCCTAGGGAGTAAGCTAAGATCGTGACTGATCAGAAGGATGAGTTTGAAACTTGCTTAAAATGATTAGAAATTGTGTTTCCCTGAAGCATGTAGCAAGGAATTCTGTTTCCTTATTTTTGCTTTGGATGCTTTCCTTACAGTGATATTCTGAAAAGTACTGAAGAAATACTCCTACTATAGGAAAAAAAAAAAAAAGAAAACAAACAGAAAACCCGTATTTGTATGTTTTTTTCCTAAACCCAGAGATCTTATGAACTTTCCAAAATTGAGCTATGCAATGGAGTCTAGAAAAAGTGTTTTGCAAGTGCTCTGAAAATGTAGGTTGGTTCTTCTGTGTGGAGGAGAACAATTATTTATGATTTCACCAGAAAACAAATGAGTCCTCCCAACGTGCTGATTCACAAGCCCACCCATCAATTCTTTGCTATAAGAAGATACAAAATGGAGATGCAAATCTGTTTCTGATTCCAAGCAAAGTGATTTTTTTCCAGATTGGAACTAGGAGAAAAAACAAACTTTGAATGATGACTGTCTATGCTGTAAGCAAAACTTGGCCCTGCCTCCAGCGTGTGTCCTATGTAGGCAGGTGGAAGCCTGTGACCACAGTGGCTTATATGAATGTTTGTAGGTCTGCACACTGATTTATTCACCTTGGAAAAGCTCAGTCCTGCTTTCACTGTGGTCTAAGGCAAAACTCTCCCTGGACTTTGTGACAAAAATAAAGAGGGCATAGATATTGTGGGACTGGTTTTAAACTAGTCTTGCCATGATTGTAATTTGACAGAGTTATTACCACATTGAGAAGATCCTGAGGACTATAACCTTAAGACATTCCTGATTGTCCAGCATCCCCGCAGAAGGCAGCACATCACAATAGTTGAGGATGACCTGTTTGGTGTGGGGTCTTTTAACTGTGTTACTCCTCCAACAGAAGAACAGATAGGTGAGGATGCAAAAAAAAAAAAAAAAAAAGGGTTTAACTCTCCCTTTCAACTCCAAAGCAAATACTGAATCTATGTGCCAGGTAGGAATCGGTGTGAACTGTAACCTGGCAGATAATCAGAACAAGACAATTAGGGGAAACTAGGACACTTGTTTTCTGCAAGTTACTCAAAAAGCTTCTGTGCACTAAAATGAGATCATCACGTAACCTCTCTTCACACCCCCCCTCACCCCCCAATTTCTGATCTAGTAATTTTAATCCGGGCCTGCAGAGATAAGCAGCTCCAATTCGCTGCACCATTCACATGCTGCCTGAGGGCTGAATTTTGACCCTGCTCAAAAGACAGAGGATGCTCCAGTGCTTCAGTTTCAGAGGCAGAAGCAGTTTCAGAGTGTAATTTGCTAAGTGCTTTGGGACTGACTCTTCAGGACAGAACAGTACAATTTACATGTAGGCTCATATATTAACGGCAAGAATCTAATACTGATAATACTTGCTGTTGCTACCAGGTTCTTCTTTATTAGCTTCATCCGTGTTTGGACTGCGCTGTTACATTACAGTGTATTTTGCATGTGCTAGATAAAAGGGATTGGTCAAATGAACACAAATTAAAAAGCAAAATACAGTAGGCCATTACAGATCAAGGCAGAGATTTGCTAAGATTCTCCATAGTCCTTCCATATTTATACTAAATCATAAATACAGCTTTTGTTGACATAGTCAAAGCCACATTGGGGGATTTTGATGCAAAATGCCTGGTAAAATAAACAGGAATTATGTATCTCAGTCTCCTAGGCTACTTCAGAAGTCTCCGCAAAAGTCTGTGATTAATGTTTATCATAAATGTGGAATGACTGTCAAGAGTTATCCACATCAATAGGCGGTAGAGAAGGACTGTAGGCATAGTTGGTAAAGTTATTTAAAGAAAAATCACTGTATTGAGATTCGAAGATAGAGATGAAATGAGAAGAGTATGCGAAGCCCCCCACTGTTGTTGGTGTAACAGTTTTATGAGTCTACTTCTGCAGGAACAGCCCAGCACGAGCCAAGGCTTTTTCAATCTCACTTGAATTCAGCCTTGAGTTGTGTAATGCTCTAATGAGTTAAGGTATTTTACTGAAGCATTTCAAGATAGTTCACAATGTTCTTGAAAGTAAACATTAGTAGTAGAGCTAGAGAATAATTAAAAGTCAAAGATAACCATGAAGAGTGTTTTCAAATGATACAAGAGTCTGACTCCTCACGAGCTGTCAGGAGCCCCCATAGTGGGGGACAAGGGAGTGGGGAGCCCCCGGTGAAGGTCGGCGCCATGGGTGGCTGCCTGCACCAAGATCTCCCTGAGATGAGGTAGCACACGGTCGGCCCCATGCTGACCAATGTTACCGCATCCTGACTTTTTTTGCAAGCCCCAGACTGTCCACAGGCACATCTCTGGGGGCATGCTGGTGACGCACAGTCCCTGTGCGTTTGCATTTTGGATGTGCAATATCAGAAATCTCCCAAGAGCCAAAACCAACGGGGACGGATGTTGTTGGTGTACCCACAGTTTAGTTGCCATCTGCTAATAATATTTATAATAGTAGAAACATGGAAAACAGAAGATCCCAATTAAATGTAGCCAATGCAATACTTCTGTGTACACTGTAAGAATTCAGTCTGTGGCGTGTCTGTAATTTCACATACTTTTCCACTAGCTCACAGCCCTTATCACTAAGACCACAGTCCTGCTGTTTAGGCTAAACATACCCCTCCTTCAGACTGTTATTTCAAGTTAGTCTCTGCAGCCCATAGCAGTTAGTTCTGCTGGGTTATCTCTTTCCAAGTACTTGCAGATGCTAGGGAGTTCTTCCTCATATTTTTAAGACAAGTTTTGTAACAATTGTCATATCCTTATGCAGTCATGCTTGTCTATTTATGTTTTTTATCCTGTTTTCCCTTCCTTCTTCATGTCTCCAGATTGTTTTCCAATTATTAATATTGTCTAATGGATTCAAAAAAAGCTAATCAGGTACCTAGAACTACTTGAAGGAGGCAGACAGACATCAGTCAATCCCTCTGCCGAACAGAAAGCTACAGCTTCAGCATCTCTCTTTCACTTGGCCTGCCAGCTGGCCAAAGAGCAGGCGTGTACCTGCAGCCATCCAGCACGTGCTTGGTGCAGGACCACCCCTTGGCACACATTGCCTCCTAGGGAAGGTGCAGGTCAGCAACCTGGGCAGCTCAGAGTACTGGGACGTGTTTAATGACCCTGTGAGAAATTCAGGATATTGAGAAAGAAGCGTTAAGGTGCAAGGGGGTGAGGACGATAAGACATCACCCTGTGAAAAACACGCTTTTGTTGCACGGCTCACAAAGTGCTCGTTCCCAGAAGGTAGTAAAATACTACTCTTACTAAATATAAGAGTTAAATTATTCTTTAACGATCTGCCAAGACCATTAAAGTTTCATTTTTTTCACTCAGTCCTCTCCCCATCCTAATGATGCAGAAGAATTAATCTTCATTGCACAAATTTACAAAATACCAGCACTTTCATATCTCGAGAATCTGTAAGAAAAGGATGGTAAGAAGCTAACTTGGAAAAGTAAATCCTTTGATATCTGGCCAACTGACAGTATCCAAAAGTGTGCAAGTGAGTTCTCAACTATCTTTTCCACAAACTTTTAATTTGAACTTCTGGCATAATTTTAAATATATTAAAGCAAGCTATTGGGAACTCTACTGCTAAAGGAGAGAGAAAAAAAGTATAACTTTCAGTGGCAAAATACTCCTCAGTTATTTTTCCAGTGTCTCTTACTTTTTTTAAAGCTTGGGGAAAAGCATGAGAAACCTACCATACGTTTTCCTCTTATTAACAACTAAGCTATGAATAGTACCTGTCATGATTTTGACTAGATGGCAAAAAAGACAGTGATGTTCAAAATGGTAAATGATGAACTCCTCGGAAGAGGTATCTGAGAAGCTTTAGAGAGTTATTACATTTTACACTGATGGGCTCCTTCTGCAGCTTCTGATTTTTTCAGTCACCCTGAAATTGCAATATTAAATAAATGTGATGAGAAGTATTCCTGGTTGGTTTAGTTTATGTTCAGTAATGAGCTTTAAATTTAATTATCTTTGAATTTTCTTAGCATTTTCCTAAGGTTTTTTTTCTAGGTTTATTTTTATCCATAACAGAAAATGTCTGCTATAAAAACATTTTTGGTTGCAGAGAGGCAATAATGTGCTTACCTACTAATATGTTGATAAAACCTAATCTTTAGCTGTGTGGAAATAATTTAGGATATCACCTGTTTCTCACTATTCATAGAGCTACAGTTCTTTGAAAGTATAGTTTAAAGGTCTCATGTCATAAAAGACAACCACAGCACTTAACTCCAAAACGTGAGTTGCTATTTCACCAGCAAAATCAAAAATAGAAATTAAATGCTGACTTTTCTGTGAAAGAAAAAGTATCGTTTGCATTAATGGCAAACAGTAATCCCTCTACAAATGCAACTTCACTTGATACTGACATTCCTCCGAAATTCAGCATCGGATGCCTTCTTTTTCGGGTGAAGTGATCTGCAAAATCTGAACTGGATTGCAGTTTTGCAGATGAAGTGCAGACTTTTTTAATGAGTCTTCACCTTAGTTATTACTCCATGTTTTTCATCTATTAATTAGCTTTTCTTGTGGAGATATAAAAGTATTTCAGGATTTGAGGTGTGTATACTATTTCCGTGAAAGATGTACACAGCTGAGATGGAAGGAAACCACACCAATTACTCTTGTTAGATTCAGAGGAGCAGTTAAGAGAACTAAGTATATTTTGTCCCATCCCCACAAAAATAGTTCAATGGAAATCTTCCCTTTGAGTTCAATTGGCTTTGAATTCAGCCATAAGCGCTAAAAATAACAAGCTTTTTCAAGAGCAGAGGAAACTAGTGAAGCTTTGTATCCTGTGCCCCCAGCACTGTACCTTTGCAATAATCCTGGCTCTGTGTTCGACATCCCTTGTTCCAACCTCCCATTGCAACACCTACATTTTACCTCTGCGCTCCTTTTCTCCCAGGATCTTTCCTTATCACTCTGCAAGTTTCCTCTCTATCTCTTAATTAGCAGAGAGGAGGTGGGATAGTTTTGCTGAGGCTGTTTCTGAGCTACATGCATGCTGACTGGCCCAGGGGGAATAGATGGCTGCTGACCTCACATTTTTACTTAATGAGGCACTAATTTAGATCGCTCTACCCTTGTCTAGTCACCACTTCTCATGAAACTTGTAGGAATGAAATGAAGCTTGATCTCTGCTTCTTTGTCAGATGCATTGGAAAATGAAAATGGGTTCCTACGTTGATACAGTGAAGCAGGCAAACAGCATGATGCGTATCTCTTTCTTATGGAAAAAAAAAAGAGTCTAAAGAAACTGAAAAAAGTTTAAAATAGTGTTCTAGAATTTTACCAAAGCATTAGTTATGCTTGCTGCATAGGATGAGCCTCTGTAACTTGTGTCTCCTGTTCATATTTGTCAGGCTGTTGCTTGGAAATACTCACTTTCACATGGTGAATCCCTTCTGATTATGATTGACAAAAAAGTATACAGTTTTTTGTCTTGAATGGTCTGGCCTGCAAGGATGTCTAATGTTTCTGTAATCAGTTAGCATCTGCTGGATTAACTGTCTATCATTGTAGCCAAACATGCCCGCGATGTTGTCTACCTCAGTAACCCATTCGAAGTTGTGGTCACGGCACAGGAAACAGAATTAATTTGGTATTTTGATCATGGAGAGATGGGATGGCCTGAAAAATGGGTGAGATTCACAGCTATGCCTCCGCCTGCAGTGAAGAGAAACTCCTTGGTGGCCTTGGGCTCTGCAGCGCTGAGCTTGCTGAGGGTCGCAGCAGTGCTGAGGGCACTTGGGCCACGAGAATCCTCCTCAGCCAGGTGTTCATGTGTGCTTCAGCCTTCCTGGGAGTCAGACCAGAGCCCCCACAGCCCGGCCTTGCTCCCTTTCCTGAAGGCTTTGTGCTCCTTTCCCTTTCCAGCAAAAGCACAACAGCTGTAGAGGGAACAGGTGCAGGGCTGGGGGTCCCCACGTCTGTGAGGGGCTACGTGGCCACCAGCAGCTTGTCCTGGGCCAGGGCACTCATGTCACTAAAACTTGCAGATCGATTGCAAGGGTGTCAGTGAGGTCCCAATAGTGTAAACCTTGTGGAGGTAAAACCGGGTTGAGGTCCCTTGTCTTTCTGTGTATAAACCCTGGTCTGTTAGGTAAGCCTAATGCATATATTACAAGCATTCTGCAAGGCAAGCTATTCAAAGGGATGCTTTGAGCTTCTCTATTTATTTACTGATTTATTTCCCTGGAGACTGGTAGTAAATAAACTTGTATTATTTTACATTTTTTTATCTCTGAGTGGCTGGCACATGTTGAGTTCACGTTGTTGGAGTGTAAGTGATTCCTGTCTGCTGGCAGGGTGCATGAGGCACGACATGATTCCTGGTGGGGCGATGTGCCCTGTCGCAGCTGGAGTGTTTGTTGGTGATTTCAGCAGAGACTGGAACTTGCATAAGCACTGAATGTGAGCAAACTTGCTGTCTTAAGAGATGCTCATTGCTTGCTGCAGGTGAAAGACACTTATGGATAAACTTATGTGTCTGTTCTTTAGGTAAGGAAAAGCATTAGTAAGCAGGGGATTCTCCTCAGCATCTTCAAATGAAAATCTGAGGATGGTTAGACACTGGAACAGGTTGCCCAGAGAAGCTGTGGATGCCCCATCCCTGGAGGGGTTCAAGGCCAGGCTGGATGAGGCTTTGAGCAACCTGGTCTAGTGGAGGGTGTCCCTGCCCATGGCAGGGGGGTTGGAACTCTGTGATCTTTAAGGTCCTTTCCAACCCTAACGCTTCTGTGATTCTATGATTCTATCAAATGTACTTAAAAATGCAAGTTAGAGTTGTGCTGTGAGCTTTGAGCAGCTTCCTAGTTCTGACCCATGGATAAAATGATAAAATAAAAAAGAGTTCAGAATAAAAACATATCTGGCCCAAAAGCTATGGAAAGAGGCCCACTACACGTTGCTGTTATTTGCATACTACAAGGGAGAACTAATTTATGCAAAATAGAGAGGAGGAACGAAGAACTGTTTTCTGTACTGCAGTATGTTTTTTCATGTATGTTTTTTCATATACCCCAGTGATCTGGGGTGGGATTTTTGAATGCAGTGGGAGTTTGTTATCCTCAAATAAGGTTAGAGTTCATCCTTTGTTCTGGCAATAAATTATATAAACTGTGAAAATTAGAAGCTGTTTGGCACGTAAGGATTAAAGAGTACCTTCAGGCAGACCTGAAGTAATGTCCCCAGGTAAACCCGTGCTGCTTGTGCAGCTCCCCTGCCAGCTGATGCAGTTTCCAAAGACTGGAGAGTTAACCTGGGGAAAAACTGGGAACATCTTTTGCTGTCCCAGTGAGCTGTCAGAAATGCCAATGCTGGGGAAGTGGTGGGGCTAAGGTGGAGCAGGGCAGCGCAGGGGACTGGGATCTCCCTGTGCCAATTATGGCAAGAAGGTCGGTGGGCTCAGGCATCCCCTGACCTATTGCCTCAGGACTGTACCTCCATGGCATGGCGCCTTCCTTGGGTCCTCCTCCTCCAGGGAGAGGTGTTTATGACCGCTTGTAGCAGCGGTGGAATCACCGCAGCTCCCTGTGCTGCTCAGATGGAGCAGCAGGAGAGGGCAGAGGCTCCCTCACAAAGTTCTCTTGAGACTGAAGCCCCTTGAGCTGACACGGCTTTTGATGTGTTTCGTTTTGTTTGCATAAAATAGCTTCTCGCAAACTCCAACAGCATCAGGCAAAGAAGACGCCAATGATAACATCACAATATTCACCAGGATCTTGGACGGTCTGCTGGATGGCTACGACAACCGACTGCGCCCAGGACTGGGAGGTAGGATAACACCTTCTCTGTGGCTGGTCCCCCACTATGTGAGACCATCGTCTGCATGGTGCTCTCCCAAATGGGTACCTGCTCTCGGCATGAGCTTTGGTGAGGGAGTTGTGTTTCATTAGCTAAACAAAGCCCAGAAAGTAGATCTGTCTCCTGGCAAATGGGGCCTTGAACAGGTCACTGAAAGTCATCTTCTTTCAGTCATTCAGGTCATCTGAGGTTGGATTAGGAAAGCATGTGTGATGCTTTTTTTCTGTGGTTGAATACAGTTTGGATTTTTTTTTTCTTTTTGGTACTCCCTAAGGTGAGCGAGACAGGGTGCTAGCAGGTTGCTGCAAGGTTCCCTCACTGGTCAGCATGTATAAAATTATGCCAGTGACAAAAATCTCTGTTAAAAACAGATCCCCAAACCATCCATTTTTAGACAACTACAGCAAATCTATATTGATATGTCATTTTGATAACCTCTACAGGAGCTATTTTTGAACCATAACATGTGAATAGTTGCTTTCCATCCTAACCTTGTTGAGCCCTCCTTCAGCTCTCTATCCCCCAGATTTCTCTCATCTTCTACGCATGTGTAAACCATCTGTTATGTTTCTTCCTGGCCCTTTTTTAATCTGGCTACCCCCACCCCTTCCTCTTATGAGACCAACACATTGCTTTCATCCCTTTCTCTCCTTCTCCTCTCACTTTACACAGAGATGCTTGAAAATAGGGCTCGATGCTTATGTCTTATGTAACTAACTTCTGAAATTTCTGCCCTTAAATTAAATTAGTCCTGGAGTTGAAAAGATGCCAGAAAGACTTAGAGTCTTGAGGGTAGAATTAATTTCACCTGACTGTGGACATCTATAATATAGATGTCTGAAATTGGGCAGATCACCCAAGCCAGTGGAGGAGGGTAGGTCCTTCCAAGACACACTTCATCTCATGCTATAGTAGGTATCGAATATGGGCTGGCAATGTGCACTTGTAGCCCAGAAAGACAACCATATCCTGGGCTGCATCAAAAGAAGCGTGACCAGTAGGTTAAGGGAGGTGATCCTTCCGCTCTGCTCTACCCTCATGAGACTCCACCTGGAGTAATGCATCCAACTCTGGAGTCTTCAGCACAGGGAGGACATGGACCTGTTGGAGCGAGTCCAGAGGAGGGACATGAAGATGGTCAGAGGGCTGGAGCACCTCTCCTGTGAGGGCAGGCTGAGAGATTTGGGGTTGTTTAGCCTGGAGAAGAGAAGGCTCTGGGGCAACCTTATAGCAACCTTCAGTAGTTCAAGGGGGCCTACAGGAGAGATGGGGAGGCATTCTTTATCGGGGGTGTAGTGATAGGACAAGGGGTAACAGTTTTCAGCTGAAAGAGCTTTAGATTTAGATTAGCTACTAGGAAAAAATATTTTCCTGTGAAGGTGGTGAGGCACTGGCACAGATTATCCAGCAAAGCTGTGGCTGCCCTGTCCCTGGAGGCGTTCAAGGCCAGGTTGGATGAGCCTTTGAGCAACCTGGTCTAGTGAGAGGTGTACCTGCCTATGTCACAGAGGTTGAAACTAGATGATCTTTAAGGTCCCTTCCATCTCAAACCATTCTATGATCTATGATCAAAACTTGTTGGTCAGAGGAATTGCACCCTTGAAGAGCCTGTTTCTTTGCACTGATTATAAGAGAGCCTGGGCTCCCAAAGGTCAACAACTACATTTAATCAGAGATGAAATTCCTCCTCAAACGTCTTCTTAATTTCTAGTTATTGGGGTTCTTTGAGTCATTCAGAAATTGTTAATAGAGAAATGCATCACAAGCACATTTTTGCATCTTAAAGCAATTGCTAATGCAGAGCTTATATTTATTACAGAGAGAATAACTCAGGTGAAAACAGACATCTATGTTACCAGTTTTGGTCCTGTGTCAGACACAGAAATGGTAAGTGGCTGCCAGCTCTATTGTATTTACTTTGATAAAGTCATTTTTGGAACCATCGCTTCTATTCAGATCCTGCAATTCCTCGACTGTTTCTTTGTGCCAGGAATACACCATTGACGTTTTTTTCCGACAAAGCTGGAAAGATGAAAGGTTGCGATTCAAAGGACCTATGCAACGCCTCCCTCTTAACAACCTGCTCGCCAGCAAGATTTGGACCCCGGACACTTTTTTCCACAATGGCAAGAAGTCTATTGCTCACAACATGACAACCCCAAACAAACTTCTACGCCTGGAGGATGACGGCACTCTGCTGTATACCATGAGGTAATAATTGGAATCGATTTCTGATGCCAATTCCCAACTAACTCTGCAAGTACTTGTGGGGAGCATCACCCCCACTCCTAGTAGAGCTGGGCAACCAATCTGTCACACATACTTATGTGAATATCAAGAAAAATGGAAAACATAATTGCTGCCTACAAATACCAATTAATTTGTAGCTTCTGAATACTGCTAGTGCTTAAATATTTCCTTTGATTAAATGGAAGGCCTGTTCTCAACAGATTTGATGATTCAGTCCAGCTTTTTTATGAAGATCTGTTCTCTCTTGCTGTTTGTATTTGCAGCTGCAGAGCTGATTGCAGGAGAACTATCTCCAAGGCCAGAAACTGAGATCTTGTTCTGGGGCAGTACATCTTGAACCCTTGGGGCTTTTATTTCTTTTGATTTCACTAATAGTGCTAAAAACTAATCATCACAGGGATAAGTGAAATAAGCTAGCAGTACTGTGAAGCTGGTTTAGCAAGTACTTTCCTGAAAACAAAGCTGGCACATTATACTGGCAGAGAAGCAAACGAGTGTCTTGGATCTTCAGGGTCATGTTTCTCGTCTGATTAGAGGATACTGTCAAGCTTCATCATTGCATAACCTAGATATAAGATATAATATTGACAATGTTAGAGGATTGTCTGGAATTATTCTTGGGCCAAATCCCACATTGGTGTACAACAATTTGCTCCTTAAAGGTAATTAGCCTGTAGTAATTAAGACTGCTGTCTATCTTCAACAGGCTTTTCTCTGAGAACGTAGTCATACAGACAACACTCGAAAAAGAGATGAAAGCCAAAACCTACTGAGCAACAAAGTATAATTCTGAGCTTTTCACATATGAGCCCAGATTGGTGCCTGAGACCCAGCAAAGTGCTCGGGAGCATGAAGTTAGGTGCTGAGATGCCTGGGTTTTCAGTAGGCAGCCCCCAAGAAAGGGAGGGGGGAGCTGAGCTACCACCAGCTCCCCATCCCGCTGCAGGGCTGGCTCTGTGGGGCAGAGTTGATGGACACCCACTGCTGTCCATTGGGAGGGGAAGCCCCGAGCTCATTCCTGGGGCCCAGTGGTTAAGACTTGGGGCTCGAGAAGATTACACTTTCGTATGCAGGCACCTGAAGCTTCCCAGATTTTATTTCAGGTGTTTTCAACCTGTTTTATTTATTTATTTTGGCCCTAGCATTAAATCCCTCCTTCTGAAAGGCAAAGAGATTTAGGAGAAGTTACATATCCTTACGTAAGTCCTTACAGCTTTAGACCATCACAGTTGTAACTGCACTAGCACTAAGTGCAGTTAGACTTAGACATGATAGAGATTGTGTTTAAAAGAAGCAAAAAAACCCTTATTTTCTGTTC
The DNA here is from genome assembly GCA_011057875.1 of Pterocles orientalis. Lineage (NCBI taxonomy): Eukaryota > Metazoa > Chordata > Aves > Pterocliformes > Pteroclidae > Pterocles > Pterocles orientalis. Next base: position 3,138,517 of record WKFP01015466.1, read on the forward strand.
TACTATGTGAATTGCTGTTATTACTAGCTGCAAGATAGTGATCTCTGCAGTAATAAACTGAAACAATGTGAGGAACCACATACACACTTAAATGAATAAAGGTCAGAATAACTATCAGAGAAACTTATTTTCACAAACAGATCTCTAACCCCAGCCTTAAAACCAGTCTCAGTGCAGCTAGGACTACACTGGTACCACTCCAGAGACTGCTGCAGAGGCAATCCCTGATTATCTGTGTAAGTTACTTGTGTAAGGAAAGTCCAGATTAGGCTCACAGTCAGCCTGGAGCAAAACGTTATGTTGTGTGGCAAATCTGCAGCTGGCATGTTATTTCTTTGCAAGCACTGGGTTTTGCAGTGTTAAAGAAATGCAGCAAAGCACTGATTCATGAGGCAGTGAGCTGAGCTGGCCAAGGTAGCAGAGTGAGATCTGGATGAGCTTGCTGCTGAGTCTGAGTTACTCTGTGGAGCTGCCTCTCCTGTGACCACAGCAGAGTATTGTTGCATTAAGGTGCCACAGGCTATAGCTATATTGAGGAAAAAACGGTGTCCTGCTCAGCATATGCAGGTGGAGAAAAATTTGGGTTTGACGCTGACTTTCTCATCATCTCACTCGGTTCCCTTTCTTCTGGTTTTCACGGTGGGAAAACTCAGTGGGATTGATGTTTTTATAGGCTACAGAAAGACACAGAATTCTTTTGTAACCTAAAAAACATGCAACAACCCCCCCTTTTTTTTTTGGGAGAGTATTGTGCGTGGGTGTGCATGTGTGTGGAAATGAATTCCCGCTAACCATGGTGTATGTGATAAGAAATGGAGCGCAAAGCTTTTTAAATAGCTTTCCTTCCACTATTGCAAGTAATAACTTTAAAAATAAAAGAGTGTCTATGCTATTCTGTTTAAACACAAGACAGGAGACTGCTTTTGTAATGTGCATGGAACTGTGCTACTTTAGAGATAGCAGCTTTTCGTGATGGGCGTTTCAGCAGCCTGAGCGATGCTCTGCTGTGAGCTGGCTTGAGGCTCCCATCCCACCTTGTGCAGAGGTAGCTCTGACATGCAGCCAGCCCCTTCAGCTGCCTTTGCATGTCCCAACGAAGGTTAACAGCTCAGCAGCACTGCCTAGCATGGGTGTCTGGGAGGAGATAGGCAGTATTGGGCTTTTTGAGGGGCAAGCTGCTTGTCTCAGCAGTGGTGCACTGGCTGAAGCTACTGGGTCTTAGCTGAAGCTTGAGCCCCATCTTCTGTAGCTCCCACCAGGTTTACTCGGCTCTGAGGATCTGGGGATGTGGAGACAGCCCTCTGTTAGCTGTGCATTCCCCTCGTTTCCAAGGAGGAATTGCACACTTCCCAGACTGTTCGTAGGAGTAATCCATGTGGGGAGGATTGGACCCTCTGTCATTGACGGAGATGCCTGAATTGCTTTTGCAACCTTGCATCTGGCTGCCTGAATGAAGAGGAGGAAAGGAGCTGAGCCAATGCTGACCTTCCAAATTATTTGACTTACAAATATACTGAGTATGATCAGCTGAGCAAGCTTCCAGCTTTAGCACTTGTCAGTGCATACATTTTCGCGATACATGTGTTTACTTATAAAGAAAAATGTATTCTTTGCATATTGCATTTCATGATATGTTGTCTAGGTCAGAAGTTGATGGGATATATGCTGCCAGGGAAATCTAATAAATGAGCTTCTATATGCATGCAGTATTAAAAGCCTTCTGCATGAATATAGGAACACAACATGCTCTTTAGACAGATTTCATAGGCAGCAGTGTTCTCTGCAGGTAACGACTTGATAATTCTCATTGTCTTTGATTTGGCAGGCCCTATTTGTTTTATTTCGCTAATGTGGTTTGCAAATGATGCACTGATCAATTGAATGTTGCAAATTCTGTTTCTGCCCCTAGAGGGGAGTATTGTCCGTATCTCTGCTTTTAGATGATTTCCCCCCAGGTAAGACCACTGGTAAAAAAGCACTAGAAATTATGGTTCGTATTTCACTAATCTGTATAGAAAATAGCTTTGTGAATGGAGGCAAAAAGCTGATTCTTTCCCTGTAAAAACTTAAAAGACACTGAGTTTATCTTATCTGAGAAATAAATGTTGTAAGAAGCATAAAGCTTTTTTATTCCATGAATGTATTCTGAAAAAACGGGGATGGTGTTTTAAGCAACCTTTCCAGGCTAAGAGAACCAACATGTCTCAGTTAGCTCCATTTTTTTACTTAGTGGGATTAGACTATAAAGACTAATATAAAGACTAATAAAGACTAATATAAAGACTATAAAGACTAATATAAAGACTGATAAACTTTGTTGTAGGATGCCAGAAAAAAAAGCTGAGTCTACCTTTTTTTTTTTTTTTGGTCAGAACTTGTATGAAGTACAGCGTGCTCACTGGGGCTAAACCTTTGGACCATAACTGAACTTTTGGCCAACAGTTCATAGGGAATTTTTGATTATTTTCTATCAGCTTGACGAAAAATCTTTTTGTGTCATCACAAGAACTAGGCTCCTTGGAGCCCCACTCTCACCATCATTGTGCTGCCACTAGGGCTACCAGGCATCTGATAAAATTTGGGATTTTAAATATGGTGTGGTCGTACGTCCGAAGAGCGCACAAACGGATTTTTCCCATGTTATTATGGCAACTAAAGGTTGCCGGAAATCCTAGGAGTGTTTACAGTTGAATTTGTGCCATTAATCTGCAAATGCATAATTTATCAGCTGGAGACTGCAGACATTTGTCAGTATGGTGTCAAGAAACTGCAAAATTTTTAGTACAGCCCTGAAATACAGTTATCTATGGCTTGCGACAGACATTCGATATTCAGCAAGGTGTAGGCTGGCTACCCACTTGATGGCAGCATAACCACACTGCTTGCTGTTCTGTAGCAAATACCCCAGCTCATCTAGGCTGAAAATATCGTTTCTTACATTAGCACTTAGTGTTAAAATTGTATATGCAAGTGTACACATGTCCTGGGTGCATGTTAGCACAAAGTCTGCTCTTACACAAAGCACATCATTAGCAAGCTAACCATTGTATGCTGTAGAGCTATTGATTATAAAACCAGTTGACTGGAAGAAACGATGCTGCTTTCAAGACTTCCATTGGGAAAGAAAGGTTTTGTTTGCTTGGGTTTTTTTAAGGGACAATTATTCTATGAAAAATGTGTGGGTTCTCAAGCATTGACTTTGCCAGAAGGCAGCTTTTTCTCAATGCAGGTTTGCTTGCATGGCCCTGAGAGAGGAGTGACCAGCAAATCTACGCTTTAAAATGAACCCTTAGTTTCCAATCAGCCAGACATCTAGATGGGAACATTTCTGTTCAATTTGAATTTGTTGTTCTTTTTTCAAAGGGAAGATTTCATTTATGTATTCATTTATATTTACAGAAATGGATCTGGCAATGCTTTGGGGCACTGTATAAATATTACAAAACTAATTAAGAGCTATCAAGCCATACAAATATGCATTTCCTTTCCCTATGTTAGACTTTCTGCCTTTTCTTTCATATTCAAGCTTCAAACTGCCTGAAGCTGGAAGAAAAAAAGATTGTTTCTTCATATTGGGCTGAGTTCTGCAGAATGTTGAAAACCTGCCGTGGTGGCAAGGACTCTCGGCTGCTTTTCATCAATTCAGATTTTGACAGAGTGAGAAAAAATAGGGATATACGAAGTGAAGGGCTCTTCCCTGAGGATAGCAGCAGGATTCTTGTTTTAACACCAAGCCTATCGGTTCCTGTCTCTCTCCTTTGATTGCACATTGCCCCATTTCTCAAAAGTTGTCCTTCAAGGAACTGAGATTTGTTGTTTTGAAAAATCCATGGCTGGAGTTACCCACAGGGAGAGAAAGGCATCAGAGGAGACTCCGGTGTAATACATTCAAAACTGGCAATTACGACCTGCCCAAATATAGGCTCTATGTAAAGTACGTGACAATAGGCTATTCTGGTAGTAATAAAAGTGGGCAGAACCCCGCAGAGATCTCCCTCACAGAGACAGGAACTCACACAGCAAGGACACAATTGATTAAAAGACAAAACGCAAACCTGAACCAGCCTGTCCTTGGATGAGGGAGATGTGTGCCTGGACTTTGAGGGTTTACAAAGGGTCCAACTTAAGTTTCAGGTCTGTGCTGAGCACAGAGACAAACCCATCTTTCCCTTGGGATTAGCTGGTGCAATTTCTGCTGGATTCCCTTGTGCTCTCCCCGTTTTATAAGGATGAACAAATGTCCCAGGTGTGCTCGGAGGGGATGGGGTGAAGGGAAGCAGTGCACTGATGGGTACCCCCCAAGGACCCCCAGGAAAGCACAGCTGCATTGGTGACTGTCTTTGGCCAAATCTGCAGATGGATTCTGCAGTTGGGGGCTTCAGAAGTACCTGGTAGATGCTGAAGAATTGTTATGGCTATGCTATTTTTTTATTACCAGGGGAGGATAACATTAGAGTGAACTGCCTAGTCATTTCACTTAAACTGAAATTAAAATCTTCATCTGCCTAATCGGAAATACCGTCCCCTGAAGTACATTCATGTTTGTGCTGAAATATCAGGCTGCCAATGAGCAATCTAAAATACACTGTGGTGGAGTGCACCAGGCAGGATGGGTGGGATTCACCCCAGCTAATTTTACTCATAGGTAACATTGATGGCTGCAGATGAGCCTCTTGGCTCAGAATTGCTCCCAGTGCAAGGGAGAGATGTTCTTAAGGAGCTAGATGTCTGCATTATTTCAGATGTCTGTTTTAGTATGAAAGATGATTATTTATCTCCAATCACACTTTAGAGGATTCCTGGTTTTTTTCGCAGTGGCATAAAAAGGAGCACGGGCTAACTATTGTTACTATAGGTGACTCTGTTTGGTCACGAGTCCCATCCTACTTCCTTATTTCCATTGGTGTTTCCCACCCTTGTACTCATGTAGCCTGGAGATGGGTAGTGTGCCAGCCACCTAAAGCTATGGGATACTAGGCCAGCAGCTGGTCCCATTGCTGTGTTGTGAAGGGCTTGCACAGTTTCCTCTCCATGCAACATAAATCCCAATGTTGTACAAGCATAGCACATGTGAGTGCACTTAAATTGGGTTCAGTCCTCCACTTTTGTCTAGGCGGGTGTGGGAGGGACTCTAGTGCACCTTAAGAGGAGCTAAAAAAACCTCTGATAAATTGCAATCCCGTTTTTGCTTGTTTAGGTGATGGGAAGAGCCCATAGAATGCTGGTGAGGAAAGGGTTGCTAGTGAGGGATGCCAGAGGCCAGCTAGCTGCTGCTGGGTGCTGGGTACCTGTGGCTGAGCCAGGAGTGGAGGATCAGGAGGATTTGAGGGCTTAGGTGAGATAGGATTTTGCAAGAAATGGGGGTAGAAGTGTTTTGGGGAGCAGGATACTTGGTACTGATGATGGTCATTCAGGAATAACTGGGAGTTACTGTGGGTTGGGGTATAGATATCTGAGGTAGTCAGAAAGTAAAAGCATATGTGTGAATGGCTCAGGTACTCAGAAAAAAAGAGATGAAGGGAAATAAAAGGCTAAGATGCTTCAGAAATGTCTGATTAGATGAACATATTATGGTGGGGTGAGAAATTAAGCCTGAATTCCACTATACCACATTTACCCTGTAGGAAATTTGTAATTTGCCCTTCTCCGAAGGCTTTGACAAATCAAAATACTAATGCATAAAACTGAGTAAAGTCGTGCAACAGGCATGGGTAGGAATAGTCTTTATTGTCCCATTTAATTCCTTTCTATTTGGCTTCTTCAGCCTTTCTACAGGAAAGTGTCTTGGTGTGATTGTGCAGATGAAAAAATGCACATGGCTTGTCATTTAATGAGTAGTCCACTGGAAATGCCTGTTTCTAGGCTTTTGTCTATTCTATTCTTTAGAAGTCTTAAGACATTGCCTTTGGACATCACAGTTACTTTCTAAGAGATCTTATTGTGTTAGCATACCTTCTGTTGATACTCAGCCTGACTTATTCTGCTTCCTACTGTTAAATTAATCTTTCCTGAAACCATATACGCAAATTTATATCTTATAAAAAATTCCAAACTGTTATTTTTATCTGTTTGCTCTAAATGATGAATTAGGTCTTTTTCACCAGGCTCTAGCTAAAATCCTGAGGTTGTGTCCATCATATGCACTATATCCAGTATAAAAGCCTTGGAAGAATTTCTGCAAGCAAGGCTGGCCTTCCCTTTGCATCCGCCATTAACTGGGCATCTTAAAAACATCAGCATGTTGTGACTTAACATCAAGTAAACTCAAACCACTATCTCTAGGTTTGCTCAGTCCAGGGGCAGAATATCTATCTCACCCATCTATCTCTACCTGCTTTTGCTTTTCTGTCTCTTATGAAGGTGCCACTGAGCTGACCTGTCACTGAGGTGTAGGCACAGCTCTGTCATCCTTGTTTGCATGCCCTGGGGGAAGTAGTACCCCACTGATCTTCATAGGAGCAGGGAGCTCCTATCCAGCTGCATGCTATTGAACGTGGTTTAGCAGGGGGACAGTCCAATGTCACTAGGAGATTCAACTCTTCCTTCTCTCAGGTTGCGTTGTAGCAAACAGGTGCTTATACTGTAGCAGATGCTAGTACTGGTGGTGGTATAAATAGCAAACAGATGGTAAATTGGGGCCTGTTTAATGACTGTTTATGATGTGAAACAGCTGAGGGATCAGAGGGCTCTTCCCCTGGAGCAGCGAGCACCCACAGCCGACCCCTTTACCTGGCATTTCATGGCTGTATTGGTCGGGAGTGTGTAGCATTTCAGAGACAAGGCAAAAAACCCCAGATAATAATATCCTGAATGAGTGGCTGAACAACTTCTTCCGTGTACCAATAGAGCTACATACAAATAGGCATGTGCACATGTTTCCCTGTGAAAGAACATATTGTCAAATTGCTTGGTCATAGGATCATAGAATGGTTTGGGTTGGAATGGACCTTTAAAGGTCTTCTAGTCCAACCCCCCTGCAATGAGCAGGGGCATCTTCAAGTAGATCAGGTTGCTCAGAGCCCTGTCCAGCCTGACCTTGAATGTTTCCAGGGATGGGGCATCTACCACCTATTCCAGTGCCTCACCACCCTCACTGTAAAAAATTTCTTCCTTATATCTAGTCTAAATCTACCCTCTTTAAGTTTAAAACCATAACTCTTTGTCCTATTATTGTTACCTGCAGGAACAAATGTGTCAGCTTCTCAGCATTGCTAGTACTATTTAGATTTTTGGGATTTAATTCAAGAATTCAGTAAAAATAGAAGCTACTGCAGAGGAGAGATTTGAAGGCCTTCCTCATGGGGTGTCAAGGTGAGTTCATCATGTATAAGGGACCAGCAAGGAGAGAAAGATTGGAGAGGTTTTTAAGTGAAATTATCAAGTAGATAGGTGCAATGTTGTGCTATAGCGTTCATAGCTGCATAGCCATATAGGTCTAAAGTTTCTTTAGGAAAGGAAGATTTGTAGGCAGAGAACCTAAAGAAGGAGCTGACTGACAAAAAGCTTGGGCATTTTACTGCACCAGTTAGTCTGATAAAAGACAAAGCTTCTTCCAGCAAATTTTACCTTGCTCATGGACTTCAGTAGACACCTTGCAAGGGTGGATAAGCACAAACTCAGTGCTCCATCCATTGCTTTTATCCATATAAAGGAAAGACTTTAGAATGAAAGGTATTACCTCTACTCTAAACTTCTACCAGGAGCTGGAAATGTGATTCTTTCTATGACCCCCAAATCCTTATCAAAGATCAGATAAAAATTTAAGTGTCCTATTGGTTATTTAATTTTCTTTCTCAGTTCTTTCTGTGTCTACAGGCTGAACATCCCCTCTGCCTCCATCTAAGAGTGTGCTCTGGGTAAGCCAAGGTACTCCACATGCAGGGAGGTAATTCCTGTAGTGGTTCAGCTTTTGAGATCAATCCTGTCCACCTCAGATCAGCTCAGGATAACCTGCTCTTCAGCACAGTTAATCTAGGCAATTAAAGTCTTGTTTTCTCGCTTCAACATAAGCTATGCTAAGGATTTGGTTTGCTTAAAATGAGAGTTTTGCTGTCAAGTACACCATGCATATGAATTATGCTTTCACAGCTCACAAAAACATCAGTAACTGGAGCTCTTAGTCTTCCATAGCCCCTTCCCTGTGGCATTTTCAAAGCACATTTTGGTGTCATATAAAGATAACACATCTCAGCATCACAGGAAAGTTGGGAAAGGGTAGTATTCTTGGCGGAGTGGTTATGAAGGAAAAATGGGCTAAGACAGAAATTTCTTCAGACCACCTCACTCCAGCTCCTAGCTTTAATTTCTATTCTGTGTTCACTTTGTGTGGTGGATCCCAAGGAAACAAGTCTATAACTGGCATTATAGATTAGAGGCAGTGAGCTGCCTTCACATCCCACACAGAGGCACAGAACAAGGCCTTGAGTCCCTATTTTGGCCTCTTATCCAATACAGTGATGGAGATTCTTGAGCAAGGCAGTGTTTGAGTTACCAAGAATATCCACTTCTCTCCCCTGAGCCAGGCTGCAGACAGTCACCCAGCCAGGGACATGTTTCAGGGTGACATGTACAGCTGCTGATACCGTGACTGAATGTGTATCCATATCCTAACACTTCTGTGTTTTTTTAGGTCACCCACTATCACCACCATCAACGGGGTTTGTTAGGACTCTATGGGAAGTGCTTCAGAACCAATAAAGGCCTTTCCATATATATGTGTGTATGTATATGTGTGTGTGTCAGTGTATATATATATATATATGTATGCTCATATAAGCACACATTACATTTACTTAAAGAATGGGTAATTTCACAAACCTAACAATGTGTTCACAGTTTGAAAAAATACCAACCCAAACCAGCACCTGTCCATTATTCTGTCATCCGTATGTGTGCACGAGAGTGCATACTGGAGATGCCACAAGAGCTCAAATTGTTCCACCGAGGTTCTGTCAGAGCAGGAACCCAGGGAAGCTTCTTCTGGAGCTGGCTCCTGAGCAGGGTCTGACCCGAGCCTGAAGTCTCCCTTTGCAGGGAGCCAGCCAGCGCCTTTGCGTGGGTACGGCTTGGGTAAGGCTGGATCCACTTAACTCTATTTTGGCATGTTGGGGAGATGCTGATAGATCTGAGATGAGTTTCAAGTAAATGTTTTGCCTTTTTTAAAGGAAAATGGTGATGGCTGGTCTTGTGCTGGGAAGGGCACTTTGGCTCTTCTGCGCCATTCTAGCCTGAGCCCCACCGTGGGTACGGGTTGCCAGCACAGGTAGGGCCAAAGCACAGCATTAAAATGTTCCCTTTAATCGGGAGCAAGGGCACTGCACAGAAATAAACAACTAAGAAGACGGAGCTGGTTTGGGGATTAGGGCAAACAGGCAGAAAAGCTTCATATCTCTCTGGCCCCAATACCTCAGAGCTGACAAAACTTTCCTTGCGTCCCCTTCATCAGTACCTCTTGTTATCCAACACTTAACTTCTCCCAAAACCACTGGTGACTCTGCCTTTCTGCTCCCTTCTTCCTTCCAAAGCTCTCTATTTCAGTTTGCTCACATCCTAAAGATAGGAGCTGATAAGAAAAAGCAAGTTGCTGTGGCTGTCTGTTGGCTCCCTGGGCAGGTGACTGCCCTCACCTCCTACCTGGCAGCTGCAGATAACACTCCAGAAAGTGTTTTCTGCACTTCCAGGGGTAGCAGAGAGAGCATAGCTTTGCTCAGTCACCCAGCTCTTTTCCCACGAGCAGGAGCGGATTCTCCTTGCATTGAGGGAAATCACGGGAACAGCGAGGACACCCCTGAAGCACCCTGAAACAGGCTCTTGCAGGACGGGGTGCCTTGTGCCTCTGGGACTTCTGCTGAGGGGCTCCCACCTCTCCTTGAAGCACACTTGCGGCGGATGTCTGGCTCCCAAACATCTGCATTGTTTTCCTTGCCACACTGTTGACTTTAGCACCTCCTTCTGCTACTCCTTGTTAAGAAGAAACAGTCTCGAGAGCATCACCATACTTCATTCTCCAGTGGAAATGGTTGAAGGTGACTTTTATGGAGTTGCTGCTTGAAATTGTTGTGTTTGTCTTAGATGGGTATTCGCTTATGTGTCTACATTTTGTTGAAACAGAACTTCAGTAAACACTTTACGTTCTTAAAGTCTAAACATAATGAAGATTTGATGAAGGTTTCATATACAATTATGGATGATAGATGAAATAATTTTTAGAGCTAACTTTTTTTTCAGATAGTTAAGGTATACTATAGCATTTTGTTGGTTATTAACATTTGTATAGCAGCGTAAATATTTGGAGCATTATTAAAGTGAAAATTTGTTGATAATAATCAATCAGGTTTTGTTACATATTTTGGGTGAATACCAGTTCTACTGAAGTCAAAGAGATTTTCACCATTAACTTCAATAAAATCAGAGGTTTGTCCTCCCATTGTAAAGGACCTCTAACAGATACTTGTCTGTCTTGTCAAAACCTCTTTGAGTGAAAGTAATCCCATAGGACTTTTGTTAAGACAGAATGATGGTGGAGGAGGGAAGCTTTTAAATGGCTCTGTTGGAAAGAACTCCAGTTTGAGCAATGCTTGTGCTGTGACAGAAAAATCCTGGTTTGGAGACTGTCTCTAGCTCAGACAACTGCTGCAATGAGCACAGCAAGACCCTACTAGAGTGTCCGTATTAAAAGGATTAGGCAAAGACTGTTTCATATATGCAGGCCAAGGTCTCCTTTCTCTTCTTTCAATAAATGAAAACTGGGAGTCGTTTTGTTATCATCAGCTGTGTAAACAGGGGCATGCAAAGGATGCCTAAGCTTTAACACTATGTTAAAAGCCAAAGTGTGCAAATATGACCCCAGGTGATATTTGATGGAGCAGGCGCAGATATCAATTTCTTTCTGACTCGTGGAGCTCTAATGTGAATATATAGTTTGTACTCTGCACGTAGGAGCAAATCCGTATGCAGTGACCCATGCTTCCAGCCCCTAGAGTGTAAGAGATGGCTGTGGTGCTGCTTTTTTTTTTCTGTATACAGTATATAGTAGAAAATCCAGCCTCTTTGAACCAGGAGTGAATTTAGTGATTCTGTTTTACAGATCCTCACAAAGTAATGAAAAACAGCTCATGTTGGGCACAGAGCGCTCTGCAGAAATTCAGGGTGGTGACATTTATGCAGTGTATCAGAACCCACAGTCAAATTGACTGTTCCGTTGCCCATTACAAGACACTTCACAAGCCTCAGGTAATGCACGCTTTGAGGTAGCTAGCAGAGTTGTTCACTGAGCATTTTAAAATTACCTTAAGAGGCTGAATTACATAATAACATGTCACAAATAGTTATAGCTAGATCATCTGTTCAAGATGGCCAGACTAGGAGTGGCCCTAGGGTAGAACCATAGGAAAAGGAAAGAAGCATGCAGATATCATTGATAAGGAGCAGAATTTCATGTTAACGAAAGGAAAGGCTGTACCCAAGCACATTTGCAGCTGCTAAACTTTGTTCTCCCTACTCCTGGGCTTGACCCAGAAGGCTGCACCAAGCACCATCCTTTTAAGGGGTATACCACTTTTTGCTGGATGAGGAATTCAGAAGGGGCACAGGAGCAGCCCTGGCACCACCAGGGTCTTTGTGGCTTCTGAGACATGTAGTGGCAGCCAGGTGCCCTCCAGCCTTATGTGCTACCCTTTCACTTAAGACAGGAAAAATAATTTCTGGAGGGTCTTAATTAAATTCCACTAAATCACAGTCTTTGTGCACCTCATCTTCGCTTCTCTTCCACAGTTACAGTTGAGGAATGTCTACAGCCTTCCCCATTACACACAAGAGTTATTTCCAGAAATGCAGGCAGCAAGACACAATTCACAGGACAGTCAGGTGGAAAAGAAGTTCTTATTCATAATTCTGTATTGAATCTTCCTTCACTTCCTGATTCCACAGCTGCTCTTGGTAAGATGGATACAGGGATCCCCCCCTTGAGGTTTGCAGATGACAAGTATGTGTATTAAAATGTTGTCAAGCTGCAACATTGACACAGCATACTTGAACTGTTGGTAGACGAAGAGATAGGAGATGGACTGCAGTAAAACACACCAGCTTTCTTATGGTACTTGGAGCAAGGTTTCTGAATTTGTCAAGAAAATTAGATTTGCAATACTTTGCACAGAAAATGTAGCAACTGGAGGGATGGCAGCCTTGCTCTAAAGTACCCATTAGAGTGATTTTTTTATGAAAAGGATGCAAGTACTGGACGGGATACTACTAGAACCAGATTATTAAATTCATCTATGGAGCACTTTCAGTGACTGTGGCTTTTCAGGCTTTGGTGTCCGAGGGTAGCCTCCACTGCAGAAAACCCTGTATTTTAGTGTTTTTAAAATTTCTTTTAAAAAACAAAGTCCAAGAACAGTCTTGCCTGAGGGCAGATGTTTCAGACCTCAGTCATTTCTTTTCTGTGTTGTAGACTTCCTGTCTGTTCTTACTAAATGATACATTATCTCTATTCTGAACTGGATTTTTTTTTCTTTTACATTGTATGTTGTATTATCTTCACATTTTCTATTACTGTTCGCAGTTTGTCATTTTCCCTCCCTGTTTTCCAGTCCATCCTCATTATACGCTCTCTAGCCAACGATTCTATTACATCTCTTGGTGCTTATTTTCCCATTTCCAGCTGTTGGTAAAGCTCCAGAATTTCTGTGCATTGGCAGAGAGTGGAGCTGTTTCCCCCAATTTATTGTCCATGTAGCTGGACTGCCCCAGCAAGGCATCATTGCATTGTGTTGAATTGGACTGGCTGAATGCTGTGCCATCTGTACACAGACAGATTGTTACCCTTTATGATCTCTTTGGATTGGAGTTCTTGTAGCATGAATACTCCTTTTGGTGTGGTAGTATGAAGCAGTGGGTATATATAGCTGGGAAATACAGCTACGTGCGGCTGTGGTAATAGGAAAGAGTTTGGGGTGGTTTTTTTTGCATTCTCGTGTAAGGGTGTTGTGAATTTCTTGGCAGAATTTAGGCCCTCAGGGTAGCAGTTTGGTAAGGAATCAGGCTGCACTCCAGCAGAGCCCAGTGTCACCCCAGCACAGGGCAGACTGTGAGGCTTTGGGTGTCTCTGGTCTGTCGCCTCTAAGGCAGAATAACAGCATAAAACAAGAAAGGCATAAGGGTATTCCTAATGCAAAATGAGGTTTGCATCCTCACCATCCTGAGCAAATCATCTGTATTATGCAAATATCAAAGTGGCCTAATCAAAACCAGATTCTCATTGTGCTGTGTGCTGCCTGCACCCAGAAAAGCAAGCTTTGGCTCTCTTGATATATTTGATATGGATATAACTGATATTGCACTGCTCAGAAATTTACCTCAAACTTTTCTGTGTGTTCAGTTTGATCTGTCAGTCATACAGAACATCTATGGTATATGTCTTTTTTTCCTAAGAATTTTTCCTTCCCTACCCATATGTCCACTATAGCTCAAGAATTTCCATATAGTGACCAGGCAGTCCAGGATCAAATTGTTTTGCCAGGCAACAATTTTCACTGGGGAAAATTATGCTGTTTTTTTTTCCTGACAAGGTGCCCTGGTAATTCACAGTATGTTGATTTGAAATGGACTGCTCTGATACCATGTGATTTCCACAGAAACTAACTGTAGTGCTATATATAGTCATATATACACATATATGTCATTGACTTTATATATAACTTTGTATATAGTTACAAAAATTTACATTATATACTTTTATTTATAAACATTTATTTTTATGTATTTAAATAGTTACATCTATATGTAAAGTCAGTGCTTCTTTATGTCTGTACCAGTGCGAGTTAAGTTTCTAGTCCAGCTGAAATGTCTACAGAAAGCAGATAAATATAAGGTGCATCGCAGAAGCTCCAGCAGAGGAGTTCCTTCACGTATTGATAAGAAAGAATGATCTTATTGGAACAGCTTACATACATAAAATCAGTCCGCATGACTCTGTGTTTCTGGATAAGGCCTACAGCATGCACACACAGTGGTCCCCCTGGCTTGTCTCACATTCAGTTTGATAGTGGGTTGCCATGATTTCAGCAGGAGCAAAGAGCCTTTAGGAAAAGCTTACTTGTGTCAGCACTCGTGCTGCAGTGGTAGGCCTAAAGGGAAGGCACCAAAAAAAAATGTGTTTTCTTTTTACTCCCCCACAGATTGACCATCTCTGCTGAATGTCCCATGCAACTTGAAGATTTCCCCATGGATGCACATGCTTGCCCATTAAAATTTGGAAGCTGTAAGTTCTCTTCTGAAATAAGAACTGGAACAATCTGTTGTTATCTGGCTTTTCAGGTTCAGCTGTGTCTTGTACAAATCATTTGCCCTTTCCCCACCCCTTCTCTTTTAACATTGCTTATGAGCACCCCCAGCCTGGCACCCCTGCTGCTACACTGCCGCTCATTTTCCATGAGTATGCTTTATCTGGCACTGCTGCTTTTCAGCTCATGCTTGCATACTCTGTGATAAATGGTGAGCTGATGGGTGATGTATATCCACGTCAAGCAAAAAGGCCACTGTTGGATGGAGTGGTAGATGCAGACAGCTCAGTTGATAACTTGGTTTTACATTTGTAGAAAAATGGAGCTTTCATTGGACAATATCAGATTGATGTGCTGTTGTGGTACTTATGTGAATCCGACTGCAGTGTAATATCTACATTGCATATATTAAAAAAAGATCTATAATATTAAAAGAGGAAATATCCCTCCATTTGGCTTTAATAAATCCAGTCCTGTATCTTGTTACATGATGTTACATACACATTTATTTTTATATATGCACACATTATTCTAAACTGTATGCTGAATGATTATTTTTTTCCTCAATTCCAAGCCTCTAATCTACCACACTGCTGCCTTGCCAGAAGCTTACTTTAAAAATAACCTCAGGGGATCAGATATATTTAAATACAAAGCTCTTAATTAAAGTACAGATGAGGCTACTACAGTAGACATTTTTTATTTCAGTAATCAAATCAGAGGTTCCAGGTGCAATCAAGTGTCTCTGAAGACCTTTGAAAATTACTAGGCAAGGCATTTTGCTAGTTCCTTAAACCACCTAACTTCAGCATTTTTCAATGTTTTTTCAGTCATATCAATTTAAAAGTCACTAATCCTAGCAAGATTAAACTTTGCCTTTATCGTCTGTATCTGCCCTGGTTTCATACTGGCTATGCATTGTCCTCCAGTGAGCATACTAAGTAAAAACACTATTTACAGTAATGATTACCAAATTACCAAACTTAAGATGAACTGATTTCCCTTCCATCTTCTAATCCAGATAGACCCAGTTTCAAATGAATAGCCACCACTATTTTACAATATCAGTGCAGGTTCAAGTGTGTCCATTTCCATTTTACTTCAGCAACTTTGATTTACAGCAAAGCCAACGTAAATATGCAGGTCCATACACTAACACACAACTTAAAAAATTTAATTCCAAACTTGAAAATGGGAAAACATCTCACAGGAAAGTTTCATTATTTGGACACAAGGTTGAACAAAAGCTACTGGAAAGAATTAAGATGAAAAATAAAAATAAGTTGTCCTTCCTGGTATTACATATTCTTTACTGTATTCATAGATAAAGTTGAAATCACACCTGTTGGTCTTAGGTACAGACTGTAGAACTGGGATGTTAGGTAGTTTTATGAAATCTTGGAAAATATGCCACATAAAACTAAAAGATACATATTAAAATAAAGAGCTTGATGCAACAGAGATCTGAAGCTCAGTCTTAAAGTCAAATGGATGCTTCAATGCATTAGTAGGTGAGGTGCAGTAAGGTACAGGTATACTCTCCATATAATAAAAGACAAATAAAACCTCAACCCAAACATGCAAGTGCAGAAGATAACAATACTAGGTGAGCTATAAATGCTTAGGAGTTCAATCTTCAATAACATTGAAAAATCCCCGACAATCTCTCCAAATGCAATTATATGTTCTGCTTGTGCCAAACATGTTACATGTTAATCACCTATTAGCACACAGGTAATTTTAACTCAGGCAAAAACAAACACTGAAAAGTCATATTGTAGGCATGTGAGGGCTGAAGACAATTTTAGTTCATGGTCCTCACCACGCTCAGTATATAATCCTAGAGTATATTTTATAAGCTACTACAAGTCAGCTTCAAGTTCTTCCACAGTGTATAAACATGGAGCCATTTGGCTTGTGCTACTCCACACCAGCAGCCTCTGCAATAAGTAAATATGTAGGGTCAGGCTATAGACAATCTTTCAGCCTTGGGAATATCTGTATTACTGATCTGACAGTTCATTAGTGATTTATTGTGATTTAAAATTCAGATGTTTGCACAAGTAGCAGCCAGTAAGTTAGGGTTTATTGAATTAGCTCAGATGTATTTTAGGAGAATACAATATTTATTCCCTACTTACAGCAGTATGGGTTTGCATTAAGTCGTCTTTAGGCTTCCAGCAAGACAAAGCCTACAGGGGTGTATTATACACAAGCACATGCCCTTTCTGCTTTATCTTTCTTCCCTGTCTTTCCCCAGAAGGTTTCTTTTTAATGGTCTTCTTTCCAAGAAAGATTTTGAAAAGCCTCAAGGAATAGCATCAAAGTAAATGCTAAACACATTATCAATAGAGCTGGGAGAGCGGAGAAGAGATGAGTGCTGAGTGCTAACTGGTCAGAGGGTGGAGAGAGCAGGGCAGTGAAACAAAGCAGCCAGCGCACAGGCAGATTGGCAGCAGAAAGGATGCCAAGAAGTGATCGGTGCTGCATCAGAGGCAGGAGCAGGTTATTATTTTTCTGGCTGCATGAACATTCACCGCGCTTCCTATAATTCAGCAAGTAAAAGGGAAAAAGCCCTGACATTTCCTTCAGTATTAAAGAGAAGGAATGTTAATCTTGCTCACAAAAATAAAGGTAAATCTTGGATTCTTATGTCCCGTTTGACTGGTTTCTTGCTTTATTAGAATTATGTGAGATTTTATAGGCCTAAGCAGCATTATATGTAGCAACAGAAAGTTTTGTAGAAATAATTAAAAGCAAGGTCAAGCGTGGGAAAAGGGATATAAAGTTACATGTGCACACCACCAGCCTAGGTACCTCCTGGGCAGTTCAAATGCCAGCTACAGAAGTAATACTTCTTAATGCCCTATGGCAGGTCATGAAAAGGTATGCTGGCTAGAGGCCAGAAGTACGAGGCCAGCTTCTGATGAACAGAACAGGGCGGGTTTAGTTGTCCTTCTCTTAAGTGCAACGCCCCAGTGCTCAGAGATGGCAAAATTATTTGGGTCTGCTCCAGGAAGTGCGTGTACATGAGTACTGGCCCTCCGGGTTTGCATCCCTGCTAGTGATAGGGCCACCTGTAGTAAGCATCCCACAGAAATCTCATTTA
Organism: Pterocles orientalis; assembly: GCA_011057875.1. Classification (NCBI taxonomy): domain Eukaryota; kingdom Metazoa; phylum Chordata; class Aves; order Pterocliformes; family Pteroclidae; genus Pterocles; species Pterocles orientalis. The sequence goes on from WKFP01015466.1 coordinate 3,155,908, forward strand.
GAGGTACAAGGGAACTAGGCATGAGCACAGGCTCTTGGGTCTCTGCAAACAGGCTCCACTCCCTTCAAACCAGGGTGGTCAGTGGGGATGGCCGTGGCAGTCTGTTCATTGCCACATGGTAGCATGGGAAGGATGCTGGTTTATTCCATGGCTGAGTTTAAAATAAACTTTCCATTGCAATTCTAGTGCTGACCTGTACTCTAAATAAATTTGCTGGTCACACGGGATTGGATGAAATTTCCTGATGCCAGCCACAGTTTCACTAGCAGCATCTTAGCCTAAGAAATTCCTCTTTACCCCCAAGCTATTTCTGGTGTGGGGGGGAGGAATTAGATAAGACAGCAAGGACATTAAAGCTAGGAAGCTTTAATGTTTCACCTCTTCGACTGATAGGCCTTAAGAGTACATTAAAAGTATCATTCAGTACAGTTTCCAAACACCCATGTGTCACTGGGTAGGTAAGCGTCATTATCTCTAGGGTAGCCGAGGCAGAGAAGTTAATTGACTTTCCGTAAGGTCACACAGCAAATCAATGTCAGAAAAAGGATTAGACTCAACTTCTTTGGTTGGAGAGACAGATGTCTAATCCACTAGACCATGAAGGCCTCTGCCCAGGCAACTGACTTAACTCCTAGATCTCATTTTACTCATGCGTTAATTATATCAGTTTTACCTAGCTCACAGGGTTGTCCTGAAGATGAATTAGTTAATTGTTATCAGTGAACATTAACCAGCGCTTTGACAATGGCAAATACTGTAAGGTGGAGTCTGTTTATGGCATCTGTCTCTTGAAGGCACAGTGTCGGAGTACATGTAGTTATCAGATCTTGTATTGTGGAACAGATAAATGCATGAATCTGCTGCCCACTAGTCACTCGGCTCTGAAAAAAACCCACTATTTTTAGAGTAAGTAGAGAGTCTAATGAATATTCTGAAAATAATGAGATCCCCTAGCTCATGAGCAGAGTCAAAACAGGCCTGGCATTTATTGCTGATGAATTTGATTCGTCCATGAAGATGGCAAAGGTTGATTACTGTAGATCCAAAAGGGAGCTCGCCAACTGGGAGAAAACAGCACTAGGCACAATTTGTAGCATCTGAAGAAGGTAGTTAACAGTTTATGTACATCTTCCTTTTTAACGGCTCAAACTGAGTCATAGTGTCTGCTGTGGTCTTTGATAAAGGAAAGTGCACAGGCTGTTCTGTGGCAGGAGGCACGCTCAAATTATTTTCCCCTAAGGCACCCAGTGAAGTCAGAGTGATGAGGAAACAGTAAGTCCACCGGTACTACAGGATTTTATTGCAACACTTAACATTAAGGCACTCACTGTTCACAAACTATCTATGCACCTGCAACAGCTGAGAAATTTATCAGAAAAAAAAGACTATTTTAAGAAAAATTCCCCTGATGGTGATGCTTCCCTATAATGCTGAGAATTAGCTAAGATAGCACTGACGTGAAGGCACCTACAGGGTAGTTCTTGATTCCCCTCAATAATAGCAGTGAAACTGCAGGAGAACTTCAGGGGTGGAGGGAGAACTTCAAAACAGAGTCCTTCTAAACAGACTCTTAATTCTGGTTTAGTTAAATGTGATAAAGAATGTATTCAATCTCTCAAAACCTGTGGGTAAAAGTAATGTATAAGAATATAATTAAATGAATAATAAATAAATAAAGACAAATGTTAAAAGGGGAGATGGCTCTTCAGTAGGTTTTCCTGAGTTGCTCCCAGGGAGAGCTGGAACTGAATCTTATGGAGAGGCAGAGCTTTTGTTTCTCATCTCTATCTGGTGAGCTGGTGAGAAGAAGCTCCTGAGTCCATTCCTGAGAGCAGACACAGGCAGTGTGTTTTTTTGACTCTGCAGGAAAGTGTTAGTGCCTTCTTCATGAAAGGGCACATGGAGAGAGCCAGAGAGGTTCTCAAGGAAATGCTGAGTGGCCAAGTTCAACACTAAATTGTGATTTTGCAGTTTAAGGCAAAAGCCAGTTAATACAGAAATAATAGGTTTGGCCTTTTTGCAGTGTATAGAGGTTTTGCTTGAGGTCAAGGGAGGCATGCTGCTTGCTCCTGTAACATCTTACATTTTCCTAAGGTCAATCACAGCTTGCAGAGACATCTCCATTGCAATGGACATTGAACGACTAAAATAAGGTGAAGCTAGGTGAATACTAAAATTCAATATTTCTGAGACAATTGATATATTTCTCTGCTCCCTCCTCCTGACAGAGGTTGCCACTAGTTACCAACTACCACTTTGGTTAGAATTCTTCTTCCCTAATTTTTTCTTGTTTAGATGGCTAGGTCTCTAGATGTGCTGACAGAGATGCTTGTGGCAGCATCAGACAGGCAGTCTAGACAACTAGCTTGGACCGGGGGTGTAATTTGATTTAAGTCTAGCTAGTAAAGCATAGTTTTCCATACAATCCTTAAAATGAGTGGAAGAGGTGAAGACCACCTAATGGTATTGCTGTTATTTGCTTCTAGTTTCCTTGAAATCATGGACACATGGCTAGTTGTGGGGCTGCATTGTTTAAAAAATTCCATCTCAGGAGTTCTTAATACACAGTCCTGACTGAAGCATACTCAAAAAATCATAGGGATTCACTAGAGCTACAAGGCTCCCCTAGACTCCTCCAGGTCTGCTGTGACTCTTTCCTGTTCTGAGACATGGAAATGCTCTGCTGCAGAATGAGCAGGGTGGTTTTGCCCATATCAAAAGCCTTGCATTGACAGCAAAGCCTTGGAAAATGACAGGGTGGATTAGTGACAATTAGTGACGATTTTAGATAGACAAATATGTCACAGTTAGCTGTCTAGGCTCCCTTTGTGGCCACCGAAAGGAAATAAGTACTTCTGTAGTGTGATTTATTAGAACTATTTTTGATAACTGCCTAAGGATGAGACAAATCATATTTTAGAAGTTCCTGTTTTGCCACAATACTTGCTCAGATGTAGATGAATATATTGTACCCTGGTCAGAGTAACTTAGAGGTTGATTTTTCTCTACATCACTAGCTCAGACATGCGTACTTCAGTTGTACTTTGTTCAGAAGAAACAGTCACTGCTGTAGATTAGTTAGGTGTTGCATAAGTTGGTGGTGAGCTTTTGGATCTCCTAGGTATTTAGGTATTTCTGCTGGAAGTCCCATTGTTTCAAAGGATTTTAATAAAACAGTCAGTAGGGCTCTTCAGTATAGAGACAACTTGACCATTTCTGCAAGCATCTTGTATGAGCTCTGGTGTTCCTCCTGCACTGACTGGAGTAGGTTACACTGATAGATACTTATGCCTTCTCACAAGTCGTGCAACATAGCCTGTACTCAATTCAGATATGCCTGTGTAGCAATATAGACAACTCTTTGGTCCAGCTTTCGGGCAGTCAGTGCTGTTAGCAGTTTCATCTTTGCATTGAGTCCCACAGTCTGTGTGGAGCAACGCAGCCTGGAGCTCCAGAAGGGCAGGACATTCAGGGAGTGTGGTGTGTAAAAATACAATACTGTAATATTCAAGTATTTCAGAGATCTAAGAAGCCTGTCTTAACAGAAATCTGCTTGGAAATTAAAACATGGGCTCCTGGGTCTGGACTGCGTGGTGCAGGTTTCTGCAGAGGCTACTGTTATGGGACCCCAGTCTGCATTAGAACTTTCAAATAAACGTGGCCTGAACTTCTCTCTCCTCTGGTAGGTTTCCCATAGAAGTGATAGCTGCTAGGATGACAAAAGGTAAAAGGGCTCTTTCTAAAAGCTCCCTAAAAGTATCAGATCAGTCAGTTTTTCCTCACCCATTGTAACAACACACATTCAGGACTTTGCAGAAAAGTCTGGAGAAATTGCGCTTGTATCCTCTTTAAGCATTTGCAGTCACTGTTGCTAATTAACTTTTCAAAGACTTTGTCAAGTATACATGGTTACTGGTTGCACTGAGACAATTTTAAAAATACATGAAAAATGCAGCGTTTGCTGCCATCCAGTCCTCTGGGTGTCTGCTTGTTTCCCTGTGAAACTCTGCCCAGCCCTGGATCAGTCTCTTTCTACGTCTGGTCACACCCCCTGTTCAAAAGCCAGTGATATTTTCCCCCTTGGGCTCATAACAGAGCAAAAAAGGGAGGTCAGAAAGAACAAGTGCTCGCACTGGGCATTTGCCATGTGATCCAAAAAAAGCTGTTGTCTTCCCCATCCATTGTGCAGCCAGTGCTAACCCCAGGCTGCAAACTCAGCTGATCAGCAGTGGCCGAGGGCTTGGCTCCCTACCAGCCTGGAGCAGGATCGCTATTAATGAAACCCTTTTTTATATCGGTAAGGAGTGCTTCCCAGGGGTGCTGCAGCAGCTTTTGTAGCAGCCGCAGAAAGCTCCTTGAGCAGCTGCGTCTGAAAGGCTACAAGTCACCTGCCCAGGAAGCAGCCTCTTGGTCAAGAGGTAGCCCACGTGCATCAGGCTTTTCAGGGGTGGAAAGCTTGCCTGGTGGCGTTTTCAAGACCAAGGAAACAAAAGTTCAGGCAGGGGAAGGAGTTGGCATGGAGATATTCAGTGGTGGTTTTTTTGTGTTTTTTTTTTAATCTCGCCTGAAAGAGGTCTAGACAGGACTGTGGCAGAGCAGCGTGGGGATCCAGGTGCTTTGCTGATGGTACAAATATCAGCATGCATTTCCCACTCTGGAGATTTCAGCCTAAATTTAACGGCTGCACAACTGCCTGATTACAGGAAAACGGTGATTCAATTTGAGTTGTCAGCAGTAGAAAAGAACATGCGGAGACTCTGTGCTTAATGTGCTTAAGCTTTCAAATGACCCTTGGGCGCAAACCTGCAAAGACATTGCTGGGCATGTAATGCTGCAAAAGGCACAGTGAGCGTGTACGGTTGCCAGCCATGGATCACGGGTTTATGCCACTGGTAAATGGGGTATTATTTGTAAATGGGACAAATGGGTAAACACTGCTCCACTGCTTTACAAGCCAGGTTTTTAATAGCTGTTATTTTCTAAGGTGGCTGTTTCTGCGGCTTGCAAGTGTTTCATAAGTGTTTCTGCAGTCATTCTCGTGATGCTGGTGTGAGGTTGGTAGGTCTCTGCTGCCTGCATTTTGCAGGTGGGGATAAAGGAGGCAAAGAGCAATTACAGTCTCTTCTGAGCAAAGATAGAGTGGTTCATTACCTGCATTTATTGCTTCTGTCGTTATGGGTCCCTAGGTTCAATTAGAGCCTCCCAGTGCTACTGCAGTAGATTAATGACAAAATGACTTGCCTAGGGTTTTTTGTGGGGGAAAAGATGCTGTAAGACATTGCTGAAACTTAGATTTCAGTTTCCAGTCTGGCAGCTCCTTCATGACACTCTTCCCTCTGCACTGCTGGGTCCCCCGTTAGCCTCCTTCCCAACACAGAGAGCCAAGTTAGCCTGAGCTGTGATCTAGCACTGCTGCAGTCCCGGCTCAGCAAGCTTCTTCAGATGAAACAGTTGTTTCATGTTGTCTGCAGTGAAGAAATGGGAGGGAAGGAGGAATGGGAAGAAGGAAAGACTGAAGGGCCTTCTGTTTTTTGCACATTCTCCATCACATCCACTGAAAGTCTCCTCATGGCCAGCCTGTGCTAGCAGCTAGATGTTTTGCTGAAAGCATCCCAGCAATAAATCTGTCAGCAAAGCTGGGATTCCTCCCTCCTAAATTTATATTTCTTCAGGGTAACTATATACAGCTGAGCTGATCACTCTCACCCTCTTATAGTCAGGGGAGAGAAGGAGATATTTTTAGGCTCAGGTTAATCTCCTCCTAAAGCAGATGACTAAAATAGATCAGCTGATAGCTGCAGATAAGGAGATGTTTTACTTGCACACAGGGAAGATGAGACTGTGTGTACCTTTGGCCCTGAGTCTCTGTGCCTGGAAGGGGCCGGTTCTCAAAGAGAGGACATGCGCCCGAGCGCAGTGGCAGACAGGAGGCGAAATGGCAGTGCCTCTGGTAAGCAGCAGCTCACCTCAGAGAGGCTCCTTGTATCCATCACTGAGGCTGGGTATTTTGAACCAATGGCCTCAGAAGGTTTTGACCCCTTCTGTTAAGTACAGGGCTGCACTGCATCCCACGGCAGGAGTCTGTAATTCAGCTTCTGAATTTTAGATGACTGCAACTCCGGTGTAGGGAATAAGTTCTGGTGAATGCAATCTCAGAGCACTATCAAAGTGTTTGAAAAATAATATTTCAGCCTGCTATTTCTATGTACCTATTGATTACACATTTGCACAGTGGTATTAATGTAGCAGTACTTCTGAGATTTGTAAATTTCTTCTTTAAGGGACTGGTTTCAGAAACAAAGGTATATTTTTAGTTCTGTAGGTATTTCCAATCACTCTTGGCTGGTTTCAGATCATACTGATTTATAAGTGAGGATTCTTTGAATGGTAAGCTCAGCAGATAGGCTAACTATGATGGGTGAGTTCCTGGTGCCACTCAAGTGGATGGGAAGAACATCTGTTGATTATGATGAGGTCACAGTTTCATTCTGTGATGCTAGATGTGACCAAAAATATGAAGTTTTTGAAGGTACCCTCTACAACAAGATCAAATGGAATATTCTCTAAAACTCACCACTCATTTCTCAAAAGAAACTCCAGTGATGCTCCTGGAGAGCTGATCGCATTAGCTTTGCTGATATTAAGCGGCAGCTTGCGAAATGAATGGATCACTGCAATCAAGATTGCTTAGAGAGTAAGATACTATGGAAAGTGACTAATGATGTCAGTCACACTTTGGAGGATACTTCTGTTTGCCTTGCAAAAAGTAAATTAAATCTCTAACATCTTCCTCATGACCATGCTGTTTTTTTCTAATGAAGCCATTAATATAACTGTGTAATATTGTGATTGCAAATTCAAACTTCATTAAATGTTATTACAGTGCTCAAACTAGCCGACTGACCTAGCCTGACTAGCCGACTGTATATCTGGCCTGCAAAGACCAATATAAGGTCAGGAAGGTCCCAGGATATTTCAAGTTCTCAAATGTCATCCCAGCACATACTATTGCTCTGTTGCTCTAGTCCTTTTGCAGCAGATATTCATACCGGTCGTAACAGAAAAAAAAAGAAAGCACCAGAGGCTGGAATACCAGGTTTTGACCTGTTCCATATGAAAAGCAGCTCAAAAAGCAGTGATGTAGCCACCATTAAATGTGGTGTAAAATCACTTCTCATATTAGTTCTAGATTGAGACAGCTACCACTAAATCTGAAAATAAAGAAGCTGTGTTGTAAATACTGACTGCAGAGGAAGAAATGGGAAGAGGTGAAAGAAGGAAGGCATCACCTACTCCCTCACCTCAGCTCTCAGATGAGAGCTGGGACTTTGGGAAGATGACCTGGTGTTGCCTGGTAACTCAGAGCACCTGGATGTGTAACAGCCCTGCAGCAGACCTTGTTTAGTCACCCTATTTAGTCACCCTTTTCAATCAGCTTGTGGCAGACATCCCACAACGACAGGTGGCACAGTTTAGTTGTCTACACCTGTGTGTCTGTTGCTGTTTGAGGTTCTCTGGGCTGCCCCATGGGAAAATTTTTTCTTTGCTTTTTTTTTTCCCCTCTTTTTTTCTGAGTGGAGCCTGAGGACCTGCTATCCCAAGACATGCAGCTCGATTTGGAGTGTCATGCCCAGTTTTTAATCCAGGTGCCTGTATTATCAGATTCTATGGCAAAGAGCCCATCCTAGTCACAATGGTCCCAGTGTTTGGGGAACAGATGCACCGCTCCAATTGCTCCCCCATAGCCACACAGGTGTGCAGGATGGGGCAGGGAAGAGGTGACAATATCACCGGTGATACTGCCTGTATGGACACAAATATGCTTACCTCTTTAAGGGGCATGACTCAGATTGCCGTGCTGTCTCCACAGTCACCCTTGAGAAACATGCTGTATTACTCTTCACTGCTCCGAGCTCAGGGCTCTACTTAAACCGCGTGATAGCAGCCTGTGAAGGTACTGTGTCTGACTGAATTATCAGGACAACTTGTTAGTATTCATGTTACATTCATCACTGATATGACTGTGATTTAGTGTACCAGCTTGCAAATAGTCAATTTATTGTATTAAAGCATTCAGGAGCCTTTCCTGATGAATCACACCTCCAAAATCACAGAGTTGCTTTCAGGAAAAATCATAAGGGGTTTTTTTCCTTTGCTTTATATTTCTGAACTGTAAATCAGGTCACATTTAGAGTTTTCCCTCATGAACTGGAACTTCTAAAACTAAGCAGGGCCTTCCACCTGTTGCTTGCTTTGAAAAGCTGAAGAAAACTGCTTTTACAAAACTGTGTGGCTCAAAATTAATTTCACAGGCATCTTCAGTTCTGTATGTCTCACCACCCTACGGGTACAGCCTGTGCTTCCATTTCATTTCCAAGCCATAGACACTTCTACCACATTCCTATACCCACCTTGTCCTGAGGTGACTTATAAATTACATTCTAAAACAGAGTCATTTTGACCTAACTTAGGGCTTTATTTTTTTTAGTAATGATCAGTATCGTGTGTAAGTGTTGCTTAGTAATGAAGTCTCTCGAGACCTGTCTGGCACATTTTTCAGAACATCCTATTCTATCTCCTGTGGAATCTGACAGCAATATCAAGTAAAACTCTATTGGGAAAATATATAAAATACCACCTATGTTATCAAATTATATTTTTATTGTAACTTCAGGAAGGACAGAAACTATCATCTTAGTAACGCTGAACTTTCTACTGCCCATTTCACAGCTAAGAGTGTCCTATTATCTTTTGCCATCAGTTTTCATAGAATAATACTTTCAAGTCCAGGAAAAATTTCCTCCTTGGATGTTGTCCACTGTTGCATCTGCATGATACTGTGCCATTCCAAAAAAGTTTCATCCTGAGCATTTTATTTCTACTCACATCTGGAGTACTGTCCCATTCTGAGCTCCCTAGTACCAGAAAAATACAGACTTTGTGGAGCAAGACTGGTGCAGGGCCACAAAGGTCATTTAAGGACTGGAGCATCACTCCTATAAAGATGAGAGAGCTGGGACTGTTCAGTCTGGAGAAGAGCAAGCGCAGGGTGACCTAATCCATCTGCATAAATACCTGATGGGAGGGAATGAAGAAGAGGGACCCTGCTCAGTGTTGCCCGCTGGCAGAACAAGGGGCAGTAGGCACAAATAAAAAAACATTAAAAACATGAACACACAAAAACATGTTTTTAATGTGAGGGTGACCAAGCACAGGAATAGATTGGCCAGAGATGTTGTGAAGTCTCCACAGGTGACAGGTTCAAAACCTGACTGGACGTGCTCCTGGAAAACCTACTTGTGGTGTCCCAGCTTGAGCAGGGGGTGGGACTGGAGGATCTCCAGATGTGCCTTCCAGCCCCAACCACTCCGTGATTCTTTGTGATGTGCATTTGTAATCCCATGTATTTATACATGCTACACTTCTTGTCTGTGGCACATATTCAAAATCATATGTGCTGCTTATCCATATGCTGTAAGCTCATGCCGGTTTAAATGAGCAGTCTTAATTCTGATGATTTCAGTCCCTAAAGTAATTTCCATGACCCTTGAATTCTCCCAAGAACAGCAGAATTCATCACACTATGGCAGAGTCTTCATTTTGTGCTCTTAATCATTGAATATGTGAAAATGTTTCTCTTAGTATTTAAATTGGTATTTTACTTTAATATGTTACTGTTATAAAAAGCTATTTCCCACTAGACCCAGTTCATAAATATTTAGCACCATGTCTTGTTATTTTTATATTTAAAATTGCATTTTTACTAGATCTCTTTTCCATTAGTTCTTCCTATAGATTGGTCCCATTTGTACATCAGTTCATTCTTAGTGGGAAATTCCAATTACAGAGCTCAAATCTGGCCTCAGTTGCATAGGTGAAACTGTTGACAGATGCTTTATAATGGGTTACAAAACCAATTGTGCACAAAACAGGAGAAATCTAGCCTGACTCTTAGAATTCAAGCAGATACACAATGGCTTAGTAGCAGCACTGTTTTACTGCCTGCAGAAGTCTTTGAGAGGTTTTAATCTGGATCTCTACTGAGTTGTCTAACAGCTTCTAAGTGAGTCAAATACATTAATGGATAGATAAGATAGAAAGACAGATATTTGAATGTGTATTCAGATTATAATTAGAGCTTCTAAAAAAGCTGACAATTTATGCACATCTTTCACAATCAGCAGGCTTTTGATGGGGATTAGCAATACTCCCAAGATTAGGCAGTCTGATGATCCTGTGGCATGTACTAGATATGATGATAAAGGCTAAGAATGTAACTGCACAACTGTAGTGAATATAGAAAACAAGCCCAAAGTCATCTTTTTACAGTGTCTCTTTAAGTTAATTCAGCCTCTAACTGTCAGAATTCTGAAAGAAAAGTTCCAGCCATGGTTTGTGGATAAATGATTTGTTTAATTGTGGAATGCAACTCCTGCATATAGGGTGGGCACCCATACACACAGATACCCCATTGCACATGTTGCCTTCACCTATTTATACCAGCACTGCTTTTATGGCAAAGGTTTTTGAGGGTGTTTTGGAGAGGGATTCTTTTTTTATAAATTATTTTGTGCTCTGTCTTGCAGATATTAGGAATAATTTTTTCCCTGTAATGGTGGAACAGGTTTCCCAGAGAAGCTGTGGATGCCCCATCCCTGGAGGTGTTCAAGGCCAGCTTAGATGAAGCTTTGAGCAACTTGGTCTAGTGGGAGGTGTCCCTGCCCATGGCAGGGGCAGTGGAACTAGTAAGGTCCCCTCCAACCCAAACCATTCTATGATTCTATGATTCTGTGATATGAAAACTTATTGACGGACATCAGTGCTGATTTTTTTCATGGGTTATAGCTTCAAACATCAGTCCTAGAAATACATCTGGGTCCTATAAACTCAAAGTATGGGCTCAGCTGTCCACATTTGGTGTTATTTGACTTAAGGAGCCAAAAGACACTTTTTTTTTCCTTTCTTTTTTTTTTTTTCCTGAAGTTTATTTCAATGTGGAGGAGAAAGAAAGGGAAGGGAGAGTGTCTGTCAGCAGCCACAAGTGCCACTACTGCCCTGTGGTGGGGGCAGTGACAGGAGAAGGCTCCCTCATTGTGGGCTGCTTGTCGAATGTGCAGACGGATGCTGCACTGCTCATACTGTTTCATTCACAAAATGAAAACAGGGAAAACAGGGCACCCCTCAGTACCAAGGTGAATGTCAGAGATCCTCCAGGTGTTACCAACTGAATGCTCTGCTTTTTTTAACTTTTTTCTAAAGTATTTCCTTCCTTTGGCTGTGGTTGCTCCCCTGCAAGACCTAGACAGGCTGGAGATTTGGGCGGGGAAAAATTTAATGCAGTTTAACAAGAGCAAGTGTAGAGTCTTGCATCTGGGCAAGAACAACACCAGGTTCCAGTATAAGTTGGGTACTGACCTGTTGGAGAGTAGTGTAGGGGAGAGGGACCTGAGGGTCCTGGTGGACAGCAGGATGACCATGAGCCAGCACTGTGCCCT
>WKFP01015466.1:3167422-3234051 GCA_011057875.1 Pterocles orientalis
CCACTTGAATATGAGAAAAAACTTCTTTACAGTAAGGGTGACAGAGCACTGGAACAGGCTGCCCAGAGAGGCTGTGGAGTCTCCTTCTCTGGAGACATTCAAAGCCCGCCTGGATGCGTTCCTGTGTGATCTGATCTAGGTGTTCCTGCTCCAGCAGGGGGATTGGACTAGATGATCTTTCGAGGTCCTTTCCAATCCCTAACATTCTGTGATTCTGTGATTCTGTGATTCTGCTCTCTGTTCACTGGCGTAAGAACAACCATCTCATGCTTTCCTTGCTGGACATATGAGAGCAGGAAGAGGGCAGGAGAAGAGCAAGGTACATCTTTACCATTTTTATATTGTGTGGTGTGTGTTGGATGTTAGGATGTAGAAAAATGGATCTCCTCATCAATAAACAGATATGAGAAGAAATTGTTTCATCATTCTGGTAGATGGTAAGCTTGCAACCATTTATCAAACGTCCACTAGAAATAAATGTCTGTTGTCATTTTCTCACTTCTAATAACATTATACCTCTCTGTAATTTTAGCTGTTCATCTCAACTGCTACCTTTTTTTTTCTTTTTGAAAGAGTGAGGTTATAAGAGAAAGAATAATTTAATGAGGTGCCCCCCTTTCTTTGACAAGCCAGCAAAATGATTTTAAAGGACACTAAATTAATTATTTGGATTCATAAAAACAGAAGCAGCTCACTTGCTTAAAGTAGAATAAACACCAAAGGGTCTCACTTGAATTTTCAGTGGCTTTGAATCTGACTTTGCTTCTACAGCAACACCAGCAGCATTCTCCCAGCTTGCTAACCCAAAGCATCTACTACATTTTTCTATCACCCTTTTGGAGGCTCCTTGTCCCTCCTGTCTGTACCAGGTAGAAGAGGTGAGGGCTTTATCTTATAACTCTAGAAAGCATGAGCTGAAGTTCTTTGGTCCTTCAGCAAGCATGGCTGGTAGGCAACCTTCTGGAAGCTTTACTTATGTGGAAGAAGGTTTTTACACAATTTGGTATGACAGTGAATAATACCATCTCTGCATTAGCACCTGCTCTCTCCCAATAGCACAATAACATTATTCTAGGCTACTCCCACACTTTCAGCTTTCAATATGACTGTGTCTAATTATACTGCACAGGTTATCAGCAGCAGAGCTGGAGCTTTTGGTAGTCAAGTTTGGGATAATTGGAGTTTGAAGGTTCTGGAAAGATGTGGCAGAAGGTTTGAGGTAGGAAGACTACCTGCTACAGGTACACAGGTTTATCTGCCTGGCAATTTATCTAAATGATCAGAAGAGAGATGGTCAGTGGTTCAGCTGCAACACCAAGGTGCATGCGGTGGCCTTTTCCTATCAGAGCTATACGTTTCTCTCAAGGGCGCCTATGGACTGAGGGGGTGGCTGTATCTTTTTACATTCATGTTAATGTTTTGACATTTTCTCCATCCTTCTTTCCCCCAAAGAGGCATAGATTCTCAGAGCCTGGCCCACGGTGCGGAAAGGAGGCATTAAGCCAAAAATCTTTTATATTACAGCTTTTTAAAATACAGACCATGCTTTCTTATGTTTGCATGGAAGACAGATGAGAATCATATCATATATATGCGATCCTGCACAATAGATTAGACTGTGGTAAATTCATATTATTCCTAATGTGACAGACTTCTTTGAAGGAGGAGAAATCACTGCAGACTGCATCAATTTGGGGTGGGCTCTGCAGGGACACATTTTTCACCCTACTGTGTCTTAAAGCCCTGGCTATAACCATCCTGCTTCTGCACAAGAACCTCTTCTAGCTGGGCTATTCTCCCTTCTCCCATACATACTCTACTCCTGGCCAAGCAGTGGCACAGCTCTCTGTCTTGTATCCTGGCAATAGATATTTTCCCATGAGAGGGTACCTGCAGGCTGGAGTTCTGCTCCCAGGGATGGACTGGCCTCAAGCTCTGCTCTTGCCTGCCTGAGTGCTCTTGCTTCTTACCAGCCGGCTTAGGACAGGCAGCCTCCCTTCCCTGCCATGGTTTCAAAATAAAGCAGCCTCACAACATATTTCTTGGGCACACCTGTGAGATCTGGGTGGAGTTTTGGCACCTTCTGGACTCTGTCTGAATTACAGATTTTTTTTTACAGGAGAAGGTGATGAGCTTCTTCAGAGTAGGAGCCTCTAACCCTGTACTGGTGCATGTGTTTAAGTACCCAGTAAAGGCTGCCATTCAAAGCAGAAGAACTGATTTATTTTAGGACCTCCAAGGCTAGGTAGAACAGAGGACTAAAGCATGTGAATACCTGTTAAGCCTTACAGGCCTATGTCCCATGTGGTCACAATTTCAGTGGAATTTGGTTGCAGTGCTCTCACCAGGAAGCATCTAGTTGGGCTGAATCATTGTGTGTTCTTGGCAGAAAACAAACAAAAAAAACCCCCAATTATTCCAGTGCCTGGGATCCTTGCAGTAGCAGGCAACTGCTGAGGTGGGATACGTCTGGGTCATCTCAGATAGAAGTCCAATGCTTTTTTTTCTTTTCTTTTTTTTTTTTTTTTTGCATAGGAAGTTACACAGGTAAAAAATACATTCTCTGACAGTCCCAAATCTGCCTACAGAAATCCAGAATTCACTGAGGATATCAGCACATGAGCAAAATATACCAGATAAGCATTTAAAAAAGGAGGGCTTTCTGCACCACCTTTTCAAATGGACCCATCTCCTCCTACTTGTCTTCTCCAGATCTGGCTTTGTAATTCTTTACATCATGTTGTGAACTTGTAATCACCTCTGAGATGAGAAAGTGTCTCAGTCCTAAAGGGAAAGTGAAATTCCTTCACTTTTTGTGATGCAAATATTTTGAAATAGGTAAGACATTCCTCCTTAGCTAGATCATGAGATGTAATTGCAGTAATTTTACTGCACAGCTACAAACAGAGGCACATGGAAGGCATGTGGGCAGTCCTGCATGGCTAACAAGGGGTGGAGAATTTGTAGATCCTCAATTTCCAAACCCTGGATGAGCTGCAGCCCTGAATACAGCAGCAACAACTCTCAGATATGTGACAAAAAAGGTCACATCCCATCATTATCTTTCTAGTGACAGTGTTCCATGATTTTTTTTTTCTCAGAAGTTTATGCACTATTTTCTAACCCCCCGTTAGAAAATTGTGTCTTGTTCATCTGAATCTGCCTGAAACCATCTTTCAGGCAGTGAGTTTGCTTTTCCTTTTGTCCATAGTACAAGAAATTCACCCTGGTTTTAGATTTCTGTATGCAAGTATCTATACTCAGCACTTGAGTCATGTCAGCTTCTTGTCAGTGAGCTCAGTTGAGCTCCTTAAGCTTCAAATCATGACTTGTTTTCCAGTCCCTGGAGATAATAGTGACCCTCTTTTGAACTCACTCCCCATCTCTGTCCTCCTTCTTTCTGTATCTTTTCTGAGGTGTGGGCAACAATGTGCGAATAGCTGTAAACAGGCAGACCCAAGGTGTATCTAGCCTAGTGCCCTGCCCCGCCAGCACTTCCCACAGATGCCACAGCGGAAGATTCAGAACAGTGAAAACAATGTGCTGATCTCTTCCCTGCTACTTGCTACAGCATTCAAGTGATCTGCAGCTCATTGTGCTAGGCACATTTGCTCTTAGCCTGAACTGGGATCACTTCCTATTTTCTGCTTGACGTTCTTGGTTGTAAGGATCCAGGGACAACCTTAGAGTACTTCCTGCCATTGCAGTGCCTCAGAAGCTCACCCTGACCAACTGTCTGTGAAATTTTTTAAGCCCTTCATGGAGCTGTAGCTTTCCAAGATAGCTTACTAGCTCTAGCAAACAAAACTCACAGTCTCATGGAGGTGGTACACGCACCCTTCCTTCAAGCTAACCTCTTGCCCTTGACTCTCAAGTCCTTATCTGGAAAGCCACCATGTGTTGCCTTCTGCGCAGACTGCCTTGATCTAGGATATGAGCTTTTCCAGAAGGAAACATTCTGTGCCCCAAACTTACAAGTTAGAGTGCAGAAGGTGAGATATTGGTATTTGACTTAAGTCCCCTTCCAACTCTGCCTGCTTTTCTTATTCTGTTTGGAGAATAAGCCTTGCCTCTGCTTTCCAGAAATTTTAGCACAATGGACTCCAGCCTACTGTAACATGCCTGCAGTAATGTTACCTGAAATCTTTTAATGATTGAGGTGTTTTAAAAAGTGTGAGACCTACTTAAATTAAATAAAATATATTTAAGTTGATAGTCGACTGCTGGATTTTTTTACACTATCTAAAGAAAAAGCTTAAAAAATAAAACCAGCATTGACTGTCTCTCTAAAAGAAAACTTAGATTGCTTCATAATAGCATAATTACTCCAGGTGTTAGGGCATTAAAAATAACAGCAACATTATAGAGGAAGGAATGAGTTGACAGTACTGCCACCTTTATTTCCCAGGGCTTCCAATGAATATGAGAGAAATCTTATTACATTTGCATCTCCAGTTGTGCAGGTGTTTCTGCCACCCATTTGCTCTGGTACATACAAGCCCCCCGCTGCTCCTTTCCGTCATGCAGTGTCATCTCTGAATACTGTCTCTGCTCCTCAGCATCACAGGCACTTGCATCCCAGCTTCCTTTATCTACAGTCATCCCCTGCACACAAGACCTACTCCCTCATCCCCACGTACATATCTCGAAGTCAGCACACACACACCAGACCCTGCACTCACACATGGTGTCACTTAGTATTTTACCCTGGAGATGGGACGAGACACACAAAGTCCCTGTTGTTCAGGCACTTAAGGTGTCTGAGTCCTTTTGAGGGGGAAAATCAGCAAAATGCCTTTTGTAGCTTGCTAGGATTTAGGAGCTGCCAGATATGTAAGTATGGGTCTGAGCTGCTCTTTCCCAAATCAAATGGTTGTGTTGGATTATATTTATACCTCCACAGTTCCAGCCTTTGACAAACCATCCTACACTTCTGTTATATTAGAAGCCTTCAACCTAATATTTTTTGAGCTGGGCATATGGGAATATTGTTATATAATTTTTATTTGTTTTTCTCCGTTCACTCTAACTCCTCCATTCTTCCCTCTCCCCACCATTTATCATTTAAGCATCCACTAAAATATTACACAGTGTTTTTTAATCATTACTGTCTTTCTTCCCCCTTGTCAACAGATGCTTATCCCAATTCTGAAGTCATCTATGTGTGGACTAATAGCACCACAACGTCTGTGGTAGTGGCCGAAGATGGTTCACGACTTAACCAGTACCACCTGATGGGACAAACTGTAGGAACTGAAAACATCAGTACCAGTACAGGTAGGGAGAATATTTCCATCCCATGGTTGCTGATACCTGGAGCAGGAGAGGACATCCACGTGCTCTAGTTATTTTGCAAGGAGAATAGGGAAGCATCTGTGAGATGTGGGGTGTGAGGGGAGATCCTGTGCAGGTTCCTGGCTACTCAGCAGAGGCACTGAAACACTGTTTCTGTGTTGACTAACAGCACCACATCTGTGGTGGTGGCTGAAGATGATGGTTCACGACTTAACCAGTACCACCTGATGGTACAAACTGTAGGAACTGAAAACAGAAGCTGGCTCTTTGGTACATCACAAGGCTGTTGCTGAAGATGCATCCAAGCCCCTGCTATTTAATGGGAGCACTGGAGAAGCTGCCCGCAGCTTCTTGGCAATTGCCTTTGCTGAGGCTGCCAGCACTGCTGCTGGCTTATTTCCCTGGGGGAGGAGCCACCCCACGAGGCAAACACCACCCACGCATTTGATCCATTTCAATCATCGCTTTAAAATTATTTGCTTGATGAAACCACGGAGGGGGAGGGAGTGGAGGGCTGGTGAGGGCTGTGGTGTGGCTCTGCAGCGTGTCCCGGGGGACCACGTGGCTGGAGAGGAGGTGCAAACCCCAAGGATTCCCATATCCTCCCGGGTTGCGAGTGGAGGCGCCAGATGCGGCAGCATTAGGGAGGCAAATAAGGTTTAATCCCAGGCTGGGCACCCACGTGAGCTGTGCCCCCCTGCTTCTTAAGGCTCCCACGCAAGGGCAGCCCTTGGTGCGCATTGGAGGGGGGACTCCCAGGGGGGGTCGAGGCTGGGACAGGGGTCACATGGCCTCAGCAGGATGGGGGCTTAACCAGGTTACACAATGCACTTGTCTGGAGAGCATTAGTGGCATCCAGCGTGGGGGCTCCTCAGCCTGGAAACAAAATAAGCTGCTGTGAAGGGAAGGGGGATTTCCACTGCCGCTGGTTGCGAGGGGCTTGGGGAGGGGAAAGGGGACAGCCAGAAGCGACACAGCTGGGAGCAATTCCTGCTGGCAGAGCACAGCAGAGTCTTGTGGTGATGCACTGTGTCCCTGGTGAAAAATGATGGGCTCTGAGGCGAAGGCAGGATTGTAGAGGTCAAGGTATAGATCGAGTTAGAAACCTGTTAACTATCCTCAGGAAATTTAGGAGATGGAAAAACAGGTACACGTATGCTTGCATGCAAAGTTAGTTGTCCTGAAACATGAAGGCACATAAAGCTTTCTGCTCAAACTCTCCAAACATGGCAAATAAAGAGGGGGCAGCTGAGCTTGACACTCGCTCTCCAAACAGGAGACAAAGTGAGGGAAAGCTTGCCTCGGGCAGCACAGAGGAGCCCCTAAACTCAACAACCCTCTCTGTCCTATAGAGCTTCACCCCCTCCCTTGCCCATTTCAGGAGACACAAAGTTGCTAAAGCAAAGATACCTAAAGTCTGAAGAAGCGCATAGACAGCCACCACTGTAGAGAAAGGACTAGTACGCTATCTCCCGTTAAAGAGCAAAGACGATTTTTTCCTTACCAGTTTACCATCATAGCTGCATTGTTTTCTGGAATGAATGGCAGCTCCCCTCTTGCCTTCATCGTTGCCAAGAAGAAGATCCAGAGGATGTACTGGGACATCTCCTACAAGCTCGTCCTGCTCCTCAGGGCAAGAAAACGATCCAGCCCAGGCAGTGAGTGCTCCAGTGTGTCAGCTCCGGGCTACTTCCAGTTTGCAGCTTTGCCTGTGAAAGCTCCTTGTACTCCTCAGCCCAAGGAAACAGGGGACTCTTCAGACAAATTCCAAAGTTTCTGCCCAGTAACCACCTCCTTCCTGTATCCTAAGATTTAGGCTAATAAACACTTGTTTTCCAACGCCAAGATTTTATATTAATGTCCCAGGTTACATCTGGGCTGGCTGGATTCTGATTGCAGGGTGGATCACAAAGAGCAGGACACAGATTGTAACCAGGGATTAGCAAAATACAAAAATCCGATTTTGCACAGGGAAAGCATCAGTCAGCGATGGATTTTCTAGACTTCATCAAGCTCGTAGGAGGCTGGTAATCAGGGTTACTTATAAATGGCCGTCTAAGGCATTTCTTCCCGATATTGAATTGTTTAACATGAAAAAGAAAAAACAAATAGATATCGCACAAATCCAAGTGCTTGGACATTTGTGAGTTTTTTGACACACAAAGTCAAGCTACACAGCCCTAGCAGGTGCATAGGCAAAATGTTTGTGTAGGTCAGGACAGTTATGCTCTCCTTTCTAGCAGACTTTTTTTTTTAAATGGAAATGCTGGACCTGCACCAATCCCTTGGGATTCTGCTGATTTTGTAGGCAAGCCGCTAAGTTTAGCTGTCTTCTCAGAAAAGATATCCTGGCACTCCTAATTCACCAACCAGACTTGTTATTTGAAATGTTTTAGCCATGTCACAGAAAATAGCTCTGGCATGTGCCACTTGGGTGTTGGGTTGTTTGGTTTGTTTTTTTTTGTACTAACATCCCCAAATGTCATTCCCCAAAAAGAGAAGATATTTGACTACTCACACTGTTTCCAATGGGCCAAACATCTGTTATGTACTGGTGGTGCAAGTGCTGAAACCAATTAGATATGGGATTTGGGTCCAAGTGGATCTTGCTGCTTTCTGCAAATGGTTGCCCAGCTCTGTTCCCCATACCCAGAATCTCTCATTGCTAACTTAGAATCTGCAGTGCCACAAAACAAAACAAAAACCCACACTTTTATCTTCTGCCAGCTGGAGCCTGAGCTCTGAAATATCCAAAGCCTAAATAATAAAAGAAGCATTCAGCCCTTCATTTTGCACCACATAATTCTGATTTTTTCCTTGAGACCTTAAGATTAATCTTTCCCCTGCATCACTATGAAAAGGACACAGGCATTTCTTGGGGGCCAAAACATTCTGGGTGTCAGTGTGGTCAGGCACTGTGGTGTCACAGACCTAATATCAGGATCTTGCCAGAGCAGTTGTTAATACACCTGGGACCAGATATATCTATTAAAAAAACAAGCCTGGAAGCTGGTCCATCCTCATTGAAATACTCGTTGAATCCCAGCATAACAGTGATTGAAGAATGCATGTAAGATCCTGGAAAATTTGTAAGCATTACTTCCAGAACTCCGTCATCTAGATATATATATATATAAAAAAATACTGTAGCAGCTTTTAAAGCATAAAAAAACCCTTAAGACCAGTAGCAGCACAGTAGCATAGCTCCATGAAGAAATGCCACCATTCCCACTCTAGAGCTTTTCATTAGTGCTAAATTTGTTATTAAAATTGTTTTGTGCAGTGATGAGTGGACCCCATCAAGAACAGGATTCTCTTTTAAGTGCTACATAAACCTGTAACAAAAATTAGCTCTTGCTCAAGAAAGCTTATGGTCTAGGGATAAACAGTGGCCTTACAGAAGTAAAGGGGAGCTTTGCTACTCCAACAGAGCCAGGATTTTGTTCTATATAAACAAAAGGCCAGCTCAGGCAGCTTTTAGCTTTACTTTAAGCAGTGGTCCCAGGGCATTAAAAACCAAGCTGTGGGGTTTTCTTAAGCCCTAAGTCTGCAGGAGGAAGCATTCCTACTGTAGGCATTTTTGAAAGGGACAGCATGGGAAATCAGAGAAAATATCATTTAGAAGAAGAGCAAGTACAAAATCAAGGTGATATTTCAGTGAAGACAAGAGCTTTGACACGTTAAAGAAAATTATAATGTAAAAATCACCTGTGGAGGGTCATCAACATGGAGGCATTTGTTTTCAGCATTTACAAAAGGGAGTAAAAAAGGATCCTGTTGCTCTGCTGAAGCTGTGTAGATTTTTTTTATTCTGACTCCAAAAGCATGCTGTCAAAATCAATAATGCACATCGTCACTCCTTAGTGAGCAGGGAAACTGTGACTCAAACACATCCCAGTGCAGCAGCAACTCAGATTGCAGGAACATAGACCCTGCTGCTCCTGGTGTATTTTATGGGTAATCCACAAACTGAATGCTCCTAAATAAAGAGCAAGTGGGGTTCCTTCTGAGACCACAGCACATTCAGCATCCCTGGTTCAAAATTACACTAAATGGAAGGGAATTAGATGTTGCTTCAGAGGGATTTTCTCCCCAGTTTCACAGCATTCCCTGTCCATCTCCACGTCCCTCTTCAGGGAACCATTTCACCAGAAAATCAGACTCTGAAAGAAAGTCATAAAGATTGAGGCAGGCCGTCAGGTAAGGTATTTCTGTGCTATTCCAGTCTTTATGTCTAAAATCCTCAGCACAAACAAGGTCTGTAAACTTCATCCAGAATAACAGAGCTCCTCCAGCATAACATAAACATGCAGCTATACCTGCGAAAGCCCTTTCACTGTAGACCTGTTCTCTGTTAATTAGTTATATTGTCACTTAGAAATAATCTGCCAAATCTAACTGCTTAGCAATGCTGGCTGCAGCTCAACTGGGGCTATTCACTCAAGGCAGAATCAGTCTGTTATGTATTTTCCTTTTGTGGTTGGTCTATAGAGACTAACAGTCAAGTCTTGCAATGGAGATTATAGCTGTATTTGTTTTCTTCTTGGAAGACATTCTGTATTTCAGAACAGGCACTACTCTGATTCCTCAGTACCCAGCTGAATGATGCATGCTTTTAAATTAATTTTATATCAATGTGAGTGGAGATCTGTAAGGGCTTGAAGGAGTTGGTTGGTTTTTATTCTTACATTTTGTTTTTACTCTTATTTTTCCTAGGCAAATAGTAGCCTCCTTTTAGCTATCAAGATTTTGGCTTTGGGGAGCAGTTACCATCAGTGAATAGCCTTCAGTAACAACTCTGGTTTTACAGGAACAGTGTGAAAGAACCAGTTAAGTTTTGATTTTTTCTGAAACATTAGGGAAGGTGACAGCTGGTCTGTCGATTTTGAAGTGCATTTTTTTTAGACTTTTATTGAAATTCAGAGGACCTGACAAAAGCCAGATTAAGGCAACGCTGTGAATTTGGCACATAAAAAAGACATGGAATTTAGCACTGCTGTGGCAGCTTTCAGTGAATTCTCCATGTAGAGAGTACGATATTAATTGCACAAGTGAGAAAGACCTTGCACAATGTCTATCCAGAAACAGATTATCTTTCCAGGGACTAAGTTGTACCAAATTTTAGGAAAACTACATGCACTAGGGGGATTTTTTCTGGAGGAGCAATCTGATGGGTTTGGGTGCTGAAATCAACAAGACCTCCCAGGATCCATGTGCAATTTTTGCAGCACCAACACTGAGACAGGCAGTCCCTAAAGTGCGGTGCAGGAGTGTCCAGACCCATTTTTATTCTTGAAAACTGATGGCTTGGCAGTAACAGTTGCCCTAATGAGTTTAAATCCTGCTGCTAAATCAGGTTTCTAAGAGTATATGTCCTTAATAGTTTCTCTGATAAGACAGTTTGTAGAACTGAGTCAAAAACAGGCAGGACTTGGGCAGTGCCATCAATCAGGATTTTTTAAGCCTGTGAACATCAAGACATCCCAGGTGCATAAAACCCTGCAGCTTTTCAATGCAGCAGGAGCAGCCAGTCATTGTCTTCTGCTTTTGGGGACTGAATGTGAAGATTAACAGAATCTAGCAGCACCCCTGTTCTGGTTTTCCACAGCACAGAAATCCAGACATTTTTCATGCAATTAAGAATGGCTGAATGGTATCCTCAAATGGGGGCAGGGGAGAGGGGGGTGTGGAGCTGGCCTGCTTAAGTCCCTGATTTCGTAAAACTCCCCTTATTTTACCCACATGCACATTTTTTTCCTTCTAGGTGAATATACTATTATGACAGCCCATTTTCATCTGAAAAGGAAAATTGGTTATTTTGTCATCCAGACATACCTTCCTTGCATTATGACTGTGATCTTATCACAAGTGTCATTTTGGCTAAACAGAGAATCTGTCCCTGCTAGGACTGTCTTTGGTGAGTACCCCACTTTCTCCCAGCACACGGGAAGGATTGGTCTGGCTTGTGGAAGTGATTTGCTGTAACAAAACCATAGTGTGCTAATGCTTATTTCTGCTTGAGGTGTTCTAGACACTCCCTTGTTCTCTTCCCGTTTAAATGCAAAATCCATATAAAAACACTGTCTGGGTTTTTTTGGTAAAGTTATGGCAAAAATTGCTCAAGAGTAAATTATATGAAGGTTAAGGACAGAAGACAGAAGAATCATACTAGTGTGATTTGTGGGGTTTTTTTTTTCCACTTGGGTAAAATACTGGATGGTTTAGAACAAAAAGTCATATGTATTGTCATATTTAGTGTATACTCTAGCTAAGCATTTGAAACGTTTCTCTTCAAGATGTTTTGTTTATCTGTGTTTTAAGATGTTTATCTGGGAAAACCATGTAGAAGTTGATTGGTGACAATTATCTCTATTACCATCAAACACATTAATATGATTTTGCATTTAGAAAATGTATATTTATGGAAAAAACCTTCAGGGTCTCTTAAATTTCTTGATTTATCACTAGAGGATTGCAGAAAATAAACACAGTCTTAAGTGAAGGTTGATGAAACACAAAATTTTCACTAGATGAAAAATGAGGGGAGCAGGAACAGTTTATTACGTAAAACTTCGTTCAGCTGTTCTTAAAAGAGCCATTCTTCTGTGCAAACCTACTGACGTCAGTTGGCAGCTTTGATCAAAAATCAGTTTAGCAAGCTGTATGGGGAGAATACATGTATCAGCATCTCTTTGCTGACTAGTGGTACCCATTCTAGGTTTACAAAGCTGTACCTGAGAGTTGAATTTAGTCCTGTTGGGGCCATCCTTCCACAGACCAAAGCAGCAGCAGCTCTGTAATTTACTGGCCTATTGGAAAGGAGGAGCTACTGTCAAGGAAGTCAATAACAGCCAACAGTTTCACATATAAAATCTCCATGTGAAAAACTAAAATCAGTAATCCCACTTTATTATGGCAGTTACTGATAAACGGATTGCTCACTGATTTTATAATGTACCACTTAATGAGGGATGTTCTATACATACCATGCATCAATGTACAGGGATAAAATACCAGTAAGCCTTTGGTTTATGTAACATCTGGGTTTGCGTTATCCTTAAAAATACTTATTTAGATATACTGTAACTGGAGATAACCAGAACACCACAGAAGTAAAGGATCTGAGGGCAGAGGCTTGTATTTTTTCTTGGTGAACAAAGTATCTTACTCTTTCAGACCATAATATGCAAACACTGACTGAGTTCATGTGGCCTTCTTAGGTATCGTGCTGAGTTGAGGCCCGCCTGTAACTCATTGGGATTTTTCTTTCCTCCTTTTACAGGAGTAACAACGGTACTCACCATGACCACCTTAAGTATCAGTGCCCGTAACTCTTTGCCGAAAGTGGCCTACGCTACTGCAATGGACTGGTTTATAGCTGTCTGCTACGCCTTTGTGTTTTCTGCATTGATTGAATTTGCAACAGTCAACTATTTCACCAAGAGGAGTTGGGCATGGGATGGCAAAAAAGCCCTTGAAGCTGCTAAAATCAAGGTACTTACCTTACATCTATTAAATACATAGAATAAAAAGCAGGCACTCAGTGTAGTTCAAATAACTGAATGGACAATTTTCAGCTTCTTTGTGAAAAAGGGATTTAATTACCTCATGACATACTTTTACCTTCCTATAGAGGAATGTTGGTGAGAAAATATGCTGCCTTCTCTTCACAGGGACTCTCAGTCTCCACCATCTGTATGGAGTGGACTGTTTTAAGAAGGATATAGGGCACTGAGTACATGTGGCATGGGATTTCAATGACCAAACTTCTGATAATCACAGACATATACTGTGGAACATATCTCTGCACAGCACTCCTTATGGTCTCTTCCAAATAAATGACAAAGCTCACACCAAGCTCCATGAGTCAGGGTCCCACCACAGCATCCCAAATTTAAAAAAAAAAAAAAAAGACAAAAGAGCGGTTCTCTGAAAACATGAACTTTGGAGTTTCATGCTGAAATGATCTCATACCCACAGGCATCCTGAAAGAGCAATTCAAAGAAAAGAAGTCAGCAGGGACAATGAGCCCTTCACCACACTCCTTGCTGCAGCTAGGAGGGTGAAGTTCGTGTCTGGGCAGCTGCCCATGGGGCAGCAACCTCTGCAGGTGCAGGACCACATTGCCCTGACAAAAGAAGCTGCTCACGCACATGCCAGGTGGGATCCACATCCAGCCGGCTGCTCTTAGGGTTCTCTAGTGTCACAAAAAGTTTAACCTGAGTAAGGGCTATAAAACTGAGGCAGAAACAGCTGTTTGGGAGTCAAAGTCAGAATAGCAAACAGACATTTGTTAGCATAACTGATTATGGTACTTAGATTTTTGGGTTAGTACCTTGAGAACATGTTTCCACTTCCTGTTCCTGTGATCTAACTGTTCTTTATGCTGCAGAAAAAAGAGCGCGAACTGCAGAGAAATAAATCAACTAATACTTACAGCACTGGGAAGATGACCCCCGCACCAAACATGCCAAAGGACTCAGGCCCATCTGTCATCTCAAACGCTGCACCTGCTCCAGTGAAGTCTGCAGAAGAAAAGCCCCCTGAAAGCAAAAAGACTTACAACAGCATCAGTAAGATTGACAAAATGTCCCGGATAATTTTTCCGGTGCTGTTTGGAACTTTTAACTTAGTTTACTGGGCCACATATTTGAATAGGGAGCCTGTTATTAAAGGTGCCAATTCTCCAAAATAAACTGAAGGACTCTAAATCCACATGTGAGCCATACTTACAAAGCAGATGCTACCAAGGAAAATTTGAGATCCAGACAACTTTCTACATTTGGGCAATATTCTTCAGGAAGTTTTTTGCATGTTTAATAATATGTACAAATGATATTGCCTTGATTGTTTCTACATGTAACCTCAGATGTTTTGGAGACTATTATATTACTTACAGCAACAGATCTTTATAAAAGATCAGAAGACATTGAACATGGCTTCTTTGCTGCTGAGTATCTTGCATTGATAGTTTACAAATAAAATAAGTTATATTTTTTAACTGTTCAAGTGTACTACATATCGTGGTTTTTATACTTCAGATGTACAGTCATACAAATATAGGCTTAACCTATATTTTACAGAAGAGCTCCACTATTGTCATCTGATAAGTTACTGAGTAACGCCAGTTGTAAATGTGCCAAATTATTAAGTGTACGGCTATGCCTGAGCACCTTTACTGGTTATAAGTACTGCATTATTCCACAGATAAAACTGCTCAGCCCAATTTTCACTGGAAGTTAATACAATGCAGTAAATCCTAATGGGGCTATGCTGATTTTTGCTGCTTGAGCCTCTAGCTTGCACTGAAGTAACATAGGGACCAGGATGCTACTTGTATAAATAAAGGTGGTGGAATCTTGCCCTTAAAAGAAAATACAAAGTTTGTTTGGATTTTGCATTCCAAGGAATTTTCTTGAATAATTCTCAGTATTTATTCCAAAAAATTAGAGTTATATTGCATGAAATTAACATAGATTAGGAACATGTGCAAATAAAACTTTTAACAACAGCAGTAGACATTTTTATTAGGATAAAGTAAGTGATGTTGGGACATTTTTTCCAAGAAGAAGATAGCGTTATATTAGCAGAGATTAACAGTAAAGAATTACAGTAATTCTGCAGTAATTACTTTGTTTCCCACAGTAAAAAACAATCAGTCAACACTAAGAAGTGTGATCAGAAAAAAAAGACGTTTCATGACAGCAAGGTGTTTCAGTGACAATATTGACAGAAAGGTCTTTGTACTGTCCATCTGAAACTTTTCTATAAAACGCCTTGCTGCTGCCAATGTGTTTTGCTTTCACAATGAATGAGAAAATGCAATCTGAGTTTTCAGCTCTTTCCTCTTTGGCATCCTTTCCTTGTTCCAGTAGCTTTTGTAATTTAATCTTAATGTTTAAATAAAAAATGCATTCAACATTTGATTGCAAAATGTCATTCTTATACTGGTTATCCTTTTAGAGAGACCAAAAATTTACCAGAAGAACTGGAAGTATTAATTGGAAAGCGCACATGCACGCACTTGATCACATGTGTGCACGATGCATCCTCACTGTTGCCCAGAAAGGTACATCCTGAGTGAAGACAGTGAATCGAGATGTTTCACAATAAGGTGTTTTCTTGCTATGGAGCGTCAGCCCCATGTTCTGTTTGGGATAGAGAGGACAGTTCATGCTGCACTTTGAGGTGAGGGTCTGGTCTGGGACTGGGGAGCTGTCTGAGGTTCTTGTGTGTCTTCTCTTCATCCACTTCATTCCTAAACATTGCCAAGAAAAAATCTCACACACCTATTCCTTTTTGCAGCTTTTTGTTTGATGCTGTGGAATTATAAATTTGCAAATTCTCAGTGGCCACAGCGAAGCCATGGTACTGAGTGTGTTACTGGAAGCTGGTAAAGAGGAGCAAGGGAAGGGCATGCCCATCTGTTAGTTACAGTGCTGTCCTGAGCTGAGGTGAGGATTTGGATCTCCATTTTTGTGTAGGCTTCCCATGTGGCTTTGTGCTGCCATGCACCTCCTTATTCATAATTTATTTGTTTTTAAAAGTAGGAGAATGGTATCCGAATACAAGGAATCTGGCCCTTTGGGGATCGAAAACAGTTAAAAACTACAGAACCTCTTGGGAGGTTAAACTTTATGAAGTTCCACGGCTATTTCGTTTCTTGCATGCAGGTTATTCCCACAAAAAGGTTGGAGCCGACAAGACCTCCCGTTTTCTTGATGAAGAGCATGTAGCTTTGCCAATCCAATGGGAATGGAGTGCAGTGAAGTGCACGTACATTGTACTGGGTGTCCCCAGTGATTCATCCACTGGAGCACCTCCAAAACAGCTCTAAACACATGGCGACTGGTGGAGGGGAGCAGATCTTTCTGTATCTGCAAGCAGATCCCCTCAGCTGCAGCCTCTTCATATGGCCATAGAGATGTTCGATAAATGCAGTGCTAGGCTCCTGGTGGCCAAATATCCAGTCAAGGAGAGGTGATCCCAATCTGCTGTCAGGACTAGCAAACACAACAACTGCACTTAGTCAGCATGTGCACACCTAGGGGACTTTTCTTCTAACCATTTGATATGACTGTAGATTACTCTTGGGGCAAGACAAAGTGACCATGAAAGGAGAGGCATGGTAGGGTCTTACTGCTAATCACAGAGGGAGACTGCCTGCAGCCCTACAGGTGAGTGCTCACTGTCCTCGACTCGCTTCCTGTGGTTGATGACGATAGGACCTGTCATTGACACTCGTGGCTGATGGATGTGTGCTGGGTAACACATCTGGACAAAGCTTCTTGCTAGGAATCAATTTACCAAGAGTTTGCTATTTCTAGTCTCACCAGAATAACAGATGAGATATAACTCAGTGATATAGCATAATGCACCAAATTAATCTTCCTTAACCAGATGTTTGAGGATGACGGGTGGGCTGGTGAGGACCCATGAGGAGATAGTCCACTTGGTGAGTTGCCCTTTTTTTTTTTGACCCTATATGTACACATGCTACCTTGTTGTTGACAGGTGTGTATCGGTACCTTTAAGCTCAGTTCTCTTCCCTACTATTCTTGCAGTCTACAGGTGGCATAGGCTTTTTTATCACACATTATTATTTATGATAATACTTGCAATTGCAAAGTTGGATTCTTAACACTTCTTCCCCTCAGATACCAAACATTCAAGTGACATGAAAAACATGGTGGGTTTGGTTACAGTTTTAGGGGGGGGGGTTATTTTTGTTTTGTTTTTGGTTTGTTTGGTTTTTTTCCCCACAGGAAGATTAGGTAGTTGTAGGGTTTTAAAATATAAACAATTACTGAACAATGATGTTTCAAAGATTAAGGAACTAATTGGATAGTCACTGACTGAAGCCAGGTTCTGTGGGTTCAAGTTCAATCTGGAACATGGCAGTTTTGTACAATTCTCTGAATAGACTGAAACTGTATCAGGATCCTGAGACACTGGTTGGTAGAAGCTAAAAGAAGTACTTGGGAGGCATATCATGTGTACGTGCCCTATTCTTTTTACTCTTCCCCAAAAACCTCTGCTTCTGGCCACTTTGAGAGGAAGTGCTGTGGTATCGAGACCTCTGTCCTGACCTCATCCAGCTACTCAGCAAATGTTCTTCTACAAGAGAAGGCTGGAGTGCAGAAATGCCAATCAGACCCTAGGCCACGGAGTACTTGTGAAAATGGCACCAGAGTGCTTCTGGGACAATACAGAGGCTGTTATTTACTGCCCTGTTGAAAACTGTGAACAGTCTGTGAATCTCCAGAGGACACCAAGCATTGTAAAAGGATGTCTGAATACACATGAATTCCAAAACAAGAAAGCGAATCACAAGAAGTTGCTTTTTGCTTTCTTCAGACTTCCACAGAAAGCCTTCAGTGTGAACTTTTTTACTACATGAACAAGAAACTTGGAGCCATCTTTACTGCATCTTCTCTAGAGCCATTCTGCCTGCCCCAGAGGGTTTTCTGTGCCTTGTTTTGTTTGCTTACACCCAAGTCTGAATCTTACCCTGAATGGCTCAGCATCATTTTCTGGTCTCCATTGCAGGACTTGGTGCCAGGACCTCTTAAATCTGACCCATTTGACTTACATGGAATGTCTCCTTGCCTTCACTGAATACGTGACTACCTGCAAACAGCAGAGTTGGCTGGTCATACAATCAGGCCCTTTGCTCTATTTTAGTAAACAATTTTTCAGAGTTCACTTGATGTGTAGATAATTACCTGCCAAAGGCATCATCTGCACCAGAGACATTCTAGACATAAAGTACTTCCAGTTATATGGACTGTGGCTTTCTGTGTTTGAAGGTAAAGGCAGAAAACAATTAGAGCTCATTCTGTCATCATGGATTTGCTAAACCAGGTTATAGTTTTCTCAAGAAACCATCTATCTTATGTTTCTCAGAGAATCCCATGCACCCCTAATCCTTGCTAAGAACTGAAATGATAGAGGAAGCCACCTTGCAGCATCTTCCTGCCTGAACACTAGGCGTTGTCCCATATTTTGAGAGATGCTTCAATAAGCTGATCGATTCCAGGCTGGAATAGTTAAATGCCACTGCCTCACACTACACAACATGTAACAATTTAAATCTCTCTGCAGTCAGTGGAACTGTTTGTGTGGGAGACCATTACTCACCAATGGCATCTGAACTGTGAGAGATGGGAGCATTTCCCAGATCCTGGCTCAAAGTAAACACCTCGGCCTTGTCCTGCTCCAGGCTGGGGCAGTCTCTGGATGTGCATCAACCTCCTCTGGTTTCCCCTGGAAGGAGCCTGGGTCTTCAGGAGTGGGGTGAGCTGTGTCACTGTCCCTAGTACTGGTGAGCTGGGACTCAGCGGGACAGATCTACTTCACAGCTTAGTCATGGCCAAAGAAAGTAACAAATAAGAATTGCTTGTCATTGGATTTTTCCTGTATGCTTTCATGAACAGAAGAGATGAAAAGTGAATTACAACAATTTGGCACTGTAGAGTGTGTACAGTTCTAATGCCAAATTTCCTCACTTGCGCCCACTAAGAATGAAAGAACAAGTCAAACACAATGGCAAAGGTTTTTATTTATGATGTTTGAGCTGTGGCAGCTTACTTCAAGGATGAATTTAGGCAACAATGTATTTTCTAAAGATTAGCCTTCTTCTCTTATCTCAACCTGTGTTCTGGATTTGTTTAAATGGAATATGCCCTCTGTGGAATAACTAATCATATTTGTACAAAACTGAGAAAGAAATTATTTTATGAAATAACCTTGTCTTTCAAAAATTCTTGCTGAACATATAAATTAAACTTTCAAGAAAATGGAATTAAACTGCTTTGCTATTTTTTAAATCTGGAGATAATGTTCTTTTTAATAAGGATATATTTCCCCTAAGACCCTTGCTCCTCAGATAGGAATTGACACTGAAATGTTCAGAAGAACCTAAATTACTCTAAAAGAGTATTTGATCAAGTTGCTTGAATTTTTTGTGGCTTTTTATATGTTGTTATGTCACTACAAACACTTAAATACGGCCATTGCATGGTCGCAGTCTCAGACAACATCCTCAGCTTACCAGTTTTGCATCTTCCAATATTTTGTTATGGACATTTGTTGAATTTTGAAAAAGACAGAAAGAATGGAATTTAGATTTTATGAAGCCCAGAGGACTTCTGAAGGATCTTCCTAGCATTACCACTAATTTAGACTCCAGTGTAATTATCCCATTCTGTACTGCTTTATTTGCCTTTTCATTGCCATCCTCAGCAGCAATTATCACTTCTCACAGTCATCATGTCTTAAAAGTTGCTGTTTAAATTGGCCCTGGCTAAAAACAAAGTGAAAAGGAAATCGTAAATGTTGATTGAAGATACTAACTCATTTCAGTTAGATGAATTTGTAGAGGTTTTGAGAAATACTGATAGATTGCAATGCACTGGACCAACAATGATAGGCTGCATATGTGGGTAGGAAAAAAAATATGTACTACACATAGGACAAAAAATACCACGTAACTTCTCACATACTTAATAACAAATGCTGGAACCAGCCGCTCACAGCAGTCTTGGCCTCAGTGGATCTGAGCTCAGTTTTTCATCCACTGCAAGCTGGTGTTACTGACTTTCTCAGAACTGCTCAGGAGTTGTCCGGCCCCAGAGATCCACACCTGCCTGCCGTCGATGCCCATTCTTCTTGCCAGCAAGTGTACATGAAGCTGATGTAGAGCTGCAGCATGAAGCATAAGGACGGATTCTCCAGATCCTACCCGCAGGCCGAAAGGGGCAGTGAGCTCCATGCTGAAGGGCAGAGCTGAGAGCACACAGAAAGGGTCTGGACCTCTGAAGTTCAACTTCCTACCTAAAGGCAGATTTAACTATGTTTACAAAGCAGAGTGCTTCCAGTTGGAGTGACAGACACCTTTGGTCACAATAAACTGGATCTAGCCTCTAATAAATCTCTAATAAGCCTCCAGCTGGAGGACTCCAGGAGCTGTAGGAGACAGATTTCAGCTCCTTCCCTGTTTGTCTCAGAGCAGCCCCAGCTCCCTCCTGCTCTGCTCCTGGGGTAGGTGGCAGTCTCAGTCACTGGGATGCCACGGGAGCCACCAGTGAGGACTCTCCTTCAGCATTTTATCACAGAAAATTTCAGGTGCCGAACTTCAGGATCCTGTTCAGTGCTAGAAAGGGGGCACCCAGTTCTAGCAAGTAAGACACTCCATCTGTGAGCCCTATCCCTCCTTCCCTCCCTCTGCATTTCCCCCCCTTATTTCATAGAATCATAGAATCACAGAATGGTTTGGGTTGGAAAGGACCTTAAAGATCATTAAGTTCCAAACCCCCTGCCGGGGGCAGGGACACCCTCCACTAGACCAGGTTGCTCAAAGCCTCATCCAGCCTGGCCTTGAACACCTCCAGGGATGGGGCATCCACAGCTTCTCTGGGCAACCTGTTCCAGTGTCTCACCACCCTCACAGTGAAAAATTTATTCCTAATATCTAATCTAAATCTGCCCTCTTTCAGTTTATAACCTTATGCTAACTAGCTCACTGCACAGCTGCTTTTGGAGGCTCTTTCTTCTCCCCCTGCACAAGAAATACCACAAAGATATGCCTTTGGTATTCCTCATTTTGAAAAGATAGTCATCCTCCGTGAAAATGCACTGAAAGGTAAGTTAAAATGTGGATCCATTTTATTGTGCTAGAGAACCTACACATTTTAGTATCATTAGAGGTATGATAAAATGTTCTTTTGTTAAAACATGTGCTGGATTATCATGATCTTTACCTGAATACACATTTTGAAAAGGCTCAGAAAAGGCAGAGTGTGTTTAAAAGTAAGCGAAAACCATGTGAGTACGAAGAAAGGAGGAAAAGTAGAAACGGCTGAGGGATGAGGTATAATAAAGAGTGGTGCTGAAGTATTCCTTTTCTATTAACACTTAGCCCACCGAAAGAGGACAACAGAAAGAAAGTCTTACACATGACATTTTATTTTCCCTTGCAGCCTGAGGAGAAGGAGGCAATAATTAACGAACCATAAAGCTCCAATCGAGCCTCGGGGCTTGCTGTCACGCTGCAAGGCAAGAGGGAGCACTCACCACAGCGCTGTGAGGGTTTTCCCGGCGGGCTGGCTGTCTTGATGACCACATACACCACCGGTAACGGCACACGGTCACCGAAGGGGTAACGCAGTGCTCCGCCGCTGGCTGGAGGCGGGGGTAGCACACAGCCCCCTCCCGCCCGAACCGCCGCGCTTCCCGCGACCGCCGCCAGAGGATCCCGCCGCCGCGGCAGAAGGCGGAGAGGGCGGGACAGAACGGGCGGGGGGAAACTGGGAGGGGGGGGAAGAGGCGGAGCGGCGTCGGGCGGAGTCACCGCTGTGGGGAAGCCGCTCCCGGCCGGCAGGGGAGGAGACCGGGGGGTCCCCGCGGCGTGGGGCTACTAGCGTGCGGCTCCCCATCGCTCTTGCAGGTCGTCGCCGGTGTGTTTCTCCCCCGAATGTTTTTGCCACGGTACCATCTGGCCCACTTTTGCCGTCCACCCGGGCGGTGGCAGAAGGGGAAAGCGGCCCCTGCAGCGTCTCGCCGCCCCCGTCCCAAACCGCTGCCGGCCGAGCCCCCCGTCAGCCCGCTCCGCCCGGCACCGCCGCTGCCGCACCTTCCCCAGCAGTTTGCTCTGCCGGGCTGCCCGGGGACCTTCTTCGACTTGAGTGTGTGTGTAAATACACACATTTTATGCATGTAGCCAGCGCGGGGGGTAGGCGGCGATGGTGAAACCCCCCTCTGCACGCAGGGCGCTTCCCGCCCTCGCTTTCCAATCGCGCAGGCACTGCGGATCGGGACGTGGGCAGCGCGACCTCGGAGCCCCAAGTGATATTTCCACAAGCACCAGACTTCAGAAAACCTGTGAGCGCCTGACAACGCTCTTGGCCGCAGCTCGCTACCGTGCGGCTGTGCCCGTGGCAGCGCGGAGTCCGGCGCTGCCCCCACGCACCGGCACGGGCGGGAGTTTCCCCTGTGGCTGGCAAGCGGCGGGGCCACCGCTCGCCCAGTCCCGCCCTCCGGACGCCCCATGGCGCCGGTGTTTCTGCAAACTTCACATCAGGAGACCGGCGTGCTGCTTCACTGCCCGGCGCCCGAAGATAGGCGCGCTTGCCCACAGCTATTTGTGGTGAAATCCAGGCATCCCCCGAGCTCCTGCTGTCCCTTCCCTTCCCCTCGATATTTTGCCGTTATTTTCTGCGGGCAGCAGGAGTTCTGGAGTCCACCCGCATTTCTTTGCTGGAGGCGGAAAAGAACACATATCTTGCAACAAGTGATTATTAGCAATCCACGGTAACTGCAATTAGCCAAAGTCAACACGAAAGAACTGCTGTATAATCTAGTAAAGAGACGTTTAGGTTGAAAAAAACCGCACCCTGTAAAGTGCATGACTGGGAATTAATTGCCTGGCTCACAGCGGATTTTCCCTAAGCTGTCTCGTTTCTTCAATAAATAACTTCGGGAACAGAACTCTGTAGCCAGCTCTTCCAGGCATCACGTAGGAGTTCTTGTAAAAGCAAGATTGCATCTTCCAGCAGAACTATTTTTTAATGTAATAATTAAAAACAACTCCCTCAAAACTTGGAAATTATGTCTAAGGGAAGAGGAAGCAAAGATTTATGGCTCCGAGATGTCTGATCACAGTAAAACGATCACTCGTTGTATCTCTACCAGAGCTTTCTGTTTCCATATTACTGACATCTAAGTGAAATTTTGTAATTTCTGATTCTGACAGCAAAGGAAAATGTTATTGCCCTGACGCCTGGTGCAAGGCTCCACACACCTGGAGAGAATTGAAGTTGCTAAAAATCACATTTGTGCTGT
This sequence comes from Pterocles orientalis, assembly GCA_011057875.1. Taxonomy (NCBI): domain Eukaryota; kingdom Metazoa; phylum Chordata; class Aves; order Pterocliformes; family Pteroclidae; genus Pterocles; species Pterocles orientalis. The sequence goes on from WKFP01015466.1 coordinate 3,190,559, forward strand.
TCTTAGTGGAGTCGAAAGACACATGATGTCCAGACTCAAACTATTTCTGCCCTGAATATGCTTGGCTACAGTCACATTTCCGAGTTCTCACAGCAGAAAATCCCCATTCATTCTAAAGTTCCCAATATACACATGAATCCATGTTGCTCGGTCTACCGCATCTCTCTTTCTTCTGTGTATACATTCTACAGGCATACCTTATGCATATATGTGCCTATCCATGCATTCGTACAGAGCATGCAAACTTCTGCACACATACAGCTAGATTTAGAGACAAATACAAACTCGCTGCGTTGTGTATGTTTGTCTATCTGCCTGTGAAAGAGCGTACCGTAGGTCCCTCTCTGTAGCCACGCCATGGATTCTCGCCTATAAGTACATCGCGATGCCCGTGGTTCCGACCACCCCGGCACCAAAAGCAGCGCCGATCCCTCTCCCTCCGTCTGCAGAGAGCATCTCCAGACCGCTGGAGACCCCATTTGCCAAGTGAGGGTAGGGTTTGGGGGTGGGAGCACCCACCAAAACGCTGAGGGTGCCGCAGCCCCTTCGAGGGCACGGGGCTGGTGATGGCGGGGAGAAATCCCCGCTGCCGGCTGCCGAGTTTGCTGCTCCCCCTCTCCCCTGTGCGTGTGTGCGCCCGCCGGGGCGGGGGCAGGGTTCACTTCCCGGCTCCCCCCCCCCTCCGCGTTGCCGGCGAGGCGGGTACCTGTTGGGCAAAGGAGCGGGGACGAGGCGCTCCCCGATGCGGGCCGGCCCCCGGCAGCGCTCCGGTGCCGCGCTGCGGGGCTGGCCGCGGGCCAGGCGCTCTGCTGGGGGGGGAAGCGAGGTGCTCCCCTTCCTTCCCCCCAGCCCGCCCTCCGCCCGGCCCGGCCCACTCCGCCCCGCGGCGCCCGCGGCCCGGCGGGGCCCGGACTCCGCCGCGCTGTACAGAGCCCGGGGGGCACGGCCAGCGCCAGCCGGGGGGAGCGGGAGGGGCCGCTCCGCGCTGCTGCCGGCAACTGATTGCCAGGAAGGGGGAAGAGCCGCAGCTCGGTGCCCGCCGAACACCTGTCAGACTGTGGAGCTTCATTTGTACCTGGCCCTGGCAGCCTCTCCGCTGGGGATTTCCCCCTCGTCCCACTTTTTTTTTTTTTCTTCTTCTTCTTTTTGCTTCCCCCCTCCCTTCTTGGAGCAGTGTGAAAAGGGGTATTTTCTTGAGGGTATAAAGCTGAGAATACAGAGGAAGAGAGCCTGAGAGCTGCACCTCATTGCCTCATTCTCCCTTTCATGCGAACATCCTGCAACATTTCCTTCATCCTGCCGCACCTCTCACCTGGCCAGCGCTGCCCGGATCATGTCCGCTAAGCTCCTGCCGGTTTTCTTCCTCCTCTCAGTGTTTCACGCCTGGTAAGTCCGCGCTCCCCTCGCCTCTCCTCCCACCCCTTCTCTCCTCTCTCCCCGCACCGGGGCTCTGCGGGCTGGAGTCCCGCTCGCCGGAGTTTGCAAAATACTCGGCGGCCGGGAAGGACAGCGGGCTCTTCCCTCCTCCCCCAGGCTCTGCTGGGGCTTTATTTCCACACGCGGCTTTCCCCCGCTCCCTCCCCAGGACCCTCCTCGCTCCCCGCACAGCTGCAGCCCCGCTGCCGGCGCGGCGGCTCCGCCGCTCTCCCTCCCGGCCCCGCGGGAAGCCGGAGGTCTCCCGCGGGAGCTCTGTCCCGAGCCGGCAAGGCAGAAAGTTTTCCCGCTCCGGCGGCTGTCAGGGCCCGGCGGCCAGCGGCTGGCGCTGCCCGGGCTCCCCTCACGGCAGTGCCGGCTTCCCTCCGTGCCCCACCCCCGGGCTCCCCTCACGGCAGCGCCGGCTTCTCTCCGTGCCCCACCCCCGGGGCCGCGGACGGGGCTGGCGTGAGGAGGCACAGGGCATCCGCGGGAAGCCTGAGCCCAGCGGCCGGGACCAGCTGGGGGTGCCCTGGTTAACCGCCGCGGAAGAGGGGCGGGGGTGGCCGGGCCGGGGAACCCCCGGCACCTGCCTGGGGCTCGGGAAGGATCTCCCCGGCGGGGCTCCGGTAACGACGGGCGGTGAGAGGCCAAAAGGGGGACAGCCGGCAGCCTTCTGGATCTTCGGTCCTGGAGGTTATCCAAGGTACTAGGAAGGACCCCCACCGCATAACCCAAGCAAAGGTGTCACCTTAGTGTCTCCCACAAGATCCCTCACAAACTGGGCTGCAGCCTTCCCTTCCCTCATTCTCCTTCTCAGCAGCTTGCCCCACACCCAAGAGGCGTCTCTCTCCCAGATTGCCGCTGGAACAGGAGGCAGCTTCATGCCAGCCCCCAGAGCAAGTCCTGGCCACACATGTTGCAGGAAATAAACTCTTTTCCCACAGCCTCTCAGGGTTTTCCAGCCTTCCTCATTTGCAGTTTGTGCACTGCCTTCTCTCTGTCTCCTCAGGATCAAAACTAGTAGCCCCTGAGGAGTATGGGGAAGGCGTGCAGCCCCCTTCTTCCTCCTCTATTTGAGAATGGCCTGCCATCATCCTGCACTTGTTTCTCTGGATAACAGGAATATGCTGGGAAATTGGCAGTCATCAGTAAGGCTACAGGTGAAAATGCAACCTCAAGTGCTTTCAAGGAGCCTAATTGTGTAGAGGCAAACAAGGGAAGTCAAAATAACAAACTCCTAAGGAGGAAAACAACATCTTGCAAAATGCATATCTAGTGTAATAGTCTGATCCACTGTGAAATCTCTCACACCCCCAATCTTAATCTAGAAGGTGTGTAGGGAATTTACATCACCTAGAGGTACTTTCTAGGAAACAAACTGCTGGAGTGAGGGGATTTAAAAGATCTGTCAGTGCTCCATGTCTTACTAGTGACTGGTTTCAAAGAAGCAGTTTCCTGAAATGGGAATCTTGGTCCCACGTGAACTCAGTTCTCATTTACACGTGCAGTCTGAATGTCTCCAGTAAAGTTGTGGTGGGTGCAGCAGAAAAAGATGTTATGATTTGTGCTCCTTTCCTAAAGGCAATTCAGCACCACTGCAGGGTTTCAGCTCTGAAATACCAACCGTGTATGTTTGGAGACGGTGCCTCCTTTGAGAATGATTCTGTAACTGCAGTATTAAAACATAGGGCTTCTCATGAATCTGAGAGAGAAAAAAAAATCCAAAAATCCTCTTTTTTTTTTTTTTAATGTTCATTGGATGAATTATATATAAAAGATCAAGTTTTCAAAAAATACCACTCACTAACTATTCAAAATTTCCCCTAAGTTTTCTCTACTTTTGCAACTTGTTTATATGAGCTCTGTCTGTAGAAAATCCTCAGGGGCTACATTTCACAATTGTTTTTATAAATAAAGTGTACCTAGAGCATTCACAATTTGTGAAGTCATGTTAAGTGATTCAAGGCTAATCCTTAAGGGTGTATTGTCTGCAGAGCAGTTTCAATTAAAAGTTTCATTAAATGCTCAAATGGTGGTCTACAAACAATAGTGAGGAATGATGATGCTCTGTGTTTAAATTTTTATACCTGTATTAATTTTTTTTCTGTTACTATAGAGTGTCTATCAAGTCTTCTGGACATCTGAGGCATTTTAAGAAACACTTGTGTCCTTGTGCAGAGAAGGAAAGGGAGAGAGAAAGGAGGTTTGCTCTGATGCGTGTAGCACATTCCATGAATAAGTGAGGCTGGTGCTTCTGATTCTCCATTGCTTTGCACCTTGCATAATTATTGACATTTGTTTAAAAAACATGCTGAAATGACATCATCACAGCAGGGTAATCGCAGGTCAAAGCAACACATGATTACTGCTGTAGGTCCTACTGCTGAGATTATCTTTTCTCCTGATAACTTCATCTCAGTTTAACTGTCATGGATTTGCTCCAGTGAGAGACATAAAACAGTTTTGTTTTCTAAGATACCAAAACATACATCTTCAAACCAACATTTTACTGTTCATGCACAAAAAGCCACACAAATTACATTAGTCTTGTGTGAAAATAGCTCCAGTTGTGATTTCTGGGCAAACTGTAGTTTCACCACATTTGTGTTAGCATACTCTTAAAATTAAAGTAATCCACCTGTGAAGGAAAGAAGTCACAACTCTTGGTGAAGTACTGAAATTCAGATTAATTTTGGAAATGTATTTGTGTGCTTGTGATAATTCATCTTAAATTCAGAGAGCAAGCTCTTAATTCTAAGCTTTGTAGTACATTAAACTCTGAAATTCAGGCGCTGAGAATATAATAATTTATTAATAGGATAAAATGATCAGGAAGTATTAAAAGATCTGAATTTTTAATACACTTATTAGCCTTTGTGCAAGAGATGATTCAGTTTTCTTGATGTATTAATAAAACAATACTGCAGATGTTCACTTTTTGTAAGAGTATATAGTAAACTAACTAGTTGGGATATGTTGGTTAAAATGCAGGTTATAAAATACTACTCTGATAGCTGTATTAACTCCTAGAGTATAATTTTTTGAGAGACTGGCAGAGGACAATTTCTAAACAATTCTCAATCAAGACCAATCCACAAAAATACTCAACAACTGTTAATGGGAATATTGTTGCAGAGACAGCCTAAGGCTGGGTAGATGCAAAGCCAAGGAAGATAGCTAAAACTTCTTCAGATGAGTGTGGAGATTTACCCAGAATGTAAATTCAGATTTTAGTTATATAAAATAACATCTATTTGTTTGATTTGTTATTGCAGTTCTAGAAAGGTTGAAGAGGATGAATATGAAGATGGAACAACTAACCAAAAATGGGTTTTAGCTCCAAAAACACAAGACACAGATGTGACTCTTATACTAAACAAGCTTTTGAGAGAGTATGACAAAAAGCTTCGGCCAGATATTGGAAGTAAGTACTCCTTTCTGCACAAGTGAAGAGAAGCATCTAAGGGTGCAGAAGAGATGTGTTATGTTTTGATTAATGTGCACAAATGTCTGGGACAGTGGAAAGTAAGGTTTTTTTTTTTCTGAAGTTAATTTCCAAGTCAATATTTTAAAAATGCTAATGCTCAAGGGAAGATGTGGTGGTGACTTTGGGTGCTAAACTCTGTTTTGCTTATACAGTTTGTTTAGAGATATGGAAGGGCTAGCTCTAAAGTATTCAGCAGGTTTTTGACAGAGTTAGGGACTTTTCTCTTTTGTCATCTAATCCATGCTCAAGCTCTGAGGAGTTATCAAAAACCCAGCATATTAGAACCAAAAAGCAGGACACAGCAATAGAAGAATGTACATTTACTCCCTTCAAAACAGGATCATGAAAATTATATTCCTTAGTGCTGAGAAGAAGGCACAAGGACTACACCTTGCATATACTGCAGAATGAGGAAAGTTCAAAACATCTTCCTATTATAATTTGCTTTTCCTACATTTTTGCAGAGATTAGAAGGAGAATTCCTACCACTAATCATAAGTAAAACTACTGTTTGCTGGTGGCACGTGTATTGATATACTTTCTAGGTGATCCCTGTAAGTGACTTTAGAGGGAAATAAGAGCCGTCTGTATGTATTCACCATTATACTTACTAATGTCTTATAAATACACATTAATACAACAGTTCCAGAAAAAAAACTATTCTGTGGTATGAAATAAAATGCTTTTTGTTTTTTTGCCCATAGCTGTTGCTTTGATTTTCTGTAGTATTTTCAAAGACCATATTTGATAGGTGTGTCTGTTTTTAACACAGAGTGACATTTATCTCTCTCTCTCTCTCTCTCTCTCTCTCTCTGTGCTTAGTTTGTCATACTGGATTTAGCTGATCTTTAGTATCTGATGGAGAAGTGCTTTAATGCAGTTCCCCACTCTTATCAACATCTGGAAGACAGCTATTGCATAGCTCCTCATATATCGTACCAAACAAAGATTTTACAATTCTCAACTATATCTATCTATTTCTATCAAGCATCTCAGTCCTAGGCCATTTTTCTCTTTGATAGGAATCTGTCTATTTCAGAACTTGAGCTGAGTGTTGTTCAGATGCTGGAAAAGTTCACCTCTGCTTCCTTCCCTGGCCCCTCTTCCCTCCTCTCCTACCTTTGATGCAGATAAATAACATTGCCCTTTTGAAGGTGAGGAGCTGCTGCATTTATCAAGGAGAACACGAGGGGAATGTTAGAGAATCAGACATTATATCCAACTTCCCTGAATTGCCAGCCAGTTCCTCACACACATCTTGTTTTCCGTCTGGGAGAAGGTTATCCTTCAAACTAGGTGGTTGACTCATCCTGGCAACTGAACTGTGCCCTGAAGGTCCCAGTATTAATACAAATCAGTTAAAACTTAATATATATCAGTTAAAGCACTGGGAAAAAAGTAGTGGACCAGGTAACACAAAGCATACAATAACAAAATGTGTGTTTTGGAATTTATAGAAAGCATGGAAGGAAGAGAGAAGTAATTCTCAGAATCAAGCAGAAGTGCAGCCAATAAAAGATGCCGAGGGACAGAGGACACACCATTTCATGCCACATTGTCCTTCACTCAGTTGTCCAATCCTTTCTTGCAAAGCTGCTATTTGTAACAGTGGATAACTTTAGCAATGCTCCTGAAGAAATTGTCTTCTTTCTGACTGCAGTCAGAAAAGCCTAGGGAAATACTGACTTCTTTGCACTTTCAAAGGGTAGGATTGAAATTTTTAGATCACTTGGGAAGACAGTTTTGCAAGTCAAAGTCATGGGGAGAAGGCAGAGACTGTGGCAAACAGAAGATATTGAAGTGCATGCTGACTCAGGCAGTGACTTTTCTGTGTACAGGCATATTCTGAGTGCTCACTTGCCATACTATGGGCACTGAGTACTCCAGTGATCATGTCACCTCCAGGTCAGGAGTATATCCGTCAGTGAATGACCTCCTGTGAACAGACACTCAGCCACTTTCCTTCTTCCTTCCTTGCCCAGCCCATCTAAACCTCTGTAAAGAGTGTATAGGTCAATGCTAAGATGCAAGGCCAGGACTTGCTCTTTGCTATCTCTTTTTCTTGTGCTGGCTTATGCTTGGCCTAGGCCTTAATGTAAATGATCGTCGGTCAGATCACATGCTCGATCTATGCTCAGCCAGTACAGGTGTCACCTGCAACATTCCAAGTCAGGATTTTGAAAGAATGGATTGAACAACCTAAATGTTAGGCAAAATAGTTACCCTGTGAAGGCTATCGGCAGCTTGACACCTTAACAGGACCTGTCTAGCTAAAAGAGGCCTTTGGTCTTTGGAAACAGTTACATTAAAAAAACCCAAAATACAATGAAGCTAACCACGGGTAAGCTAAATGGCATGTGACAAAACATATTTCCTTCAAAGTCAGTTTGCTTTAATGAAACCTTCCTTCTCACCTTCTGTAATGGACAGCTTAGTCCACAATGGAGTCCTGGAAAATCAAAGTTACCTTTATTACCCTACATTGTTTTGTGCTTATCTTCATGTGGAATGTAGGTTGCCTTAAACAGACAGAAAGTTTGTAACAGTGTATTCTTCCAAAGTGAAAGTTTTTCCGATCACATTCCCTGAGTGAGCTTTACATGTGGAAAATAATATGCTTTTTCTTTCATTGTGAAAGTCACTTTACCCATCAAAAAAGTTAGCATGTGAGAGGTTCCTGAGAAGTGGGAGGAAAAAAATCTCACCCTAGATCAGGATCAGAGCTGCAGTACTCCTCTGGAGCATGAAGATCATTAGGTCTTATGAGTCGTCTTTTGGTAGCTGGTTTGCTTACCTCAAATAAATGGTCTTTTTGCCTCTTGTTCATTAAGAAGCAATAACTAATTTGGACCAAAATTTCAGTGACAACAAGGCAATAGTAATGTTAAGATTAGTTCATAAGCTGAGCTAAACTCCAAGCTTCCCTCTTTATCTCAACCTGCTAATGTGAAAGAAAACATTTTATTTTACCAGTAATTTTTAGAGAACAAAACCATTCCCTGGGCATCTCTAACAAGCAGTCAGTTACCTCAGCACTCTAATTTAAACACATATTCTACAGTCTGACCAGGTGTTCTCCAGCCTTCCTGTAATTACCTACCCTTTTCCCCAGCTCCTGAAATCCCTTCCCCAGAATGTGACAGGACTAGAACAAAGAGTTCCACACACTTACTAGGTACAAACAGGCAGAACTGCTGTCCACTACTTTTTTCCATGTTGCTCCTAATGTGAACAAGTGATGTTAGGAAAGTGATGCATTTCTGTTTTAGCATTTTAAAAAAATGCCTAAAAAAACAAAGAAAATCACATAGAAGTTATTTCCTCTGCATTTCAGGCTGTACCCATGATCTTTTCAGTTATTTACACTCTGGTAAGGAAAGTTTAATGCTTTCAGTTAATTTCCGTTTGAGTGGCTGGGGCAAAATAATGCTGGTAAGAGAAAAGCCAAAAGCCAACTAGAAGGGACTACACTCTAGTGTACTCAAACTATCCAGGGAAATTGAAAGTAGTATGATCATGACTATTAGAAATTAAGGTAAAATAAGATAAAAACCGAAATAAAGGAATAGAAAGTTACAAGACAGAACTTCCTGTGCCTTAGAGTTACTTAGCTGACAGCAGGTTTTTCAACTGATAATTCTCATAATGACCAGCCAGAACTGAAAAGACTGGATTCCATTTTTAATGCAATAGAATTCTTGTATAAATGTAGTAGTTTATTGTATTAATTTATTTTTCCTATACTTTCTAGCACTTGGTTTCTAAGCTGCCTGTGTTCTAACTTTATAAAAAGAAAAGTCAAGCTGACATCAAATCAGACTTAAGGCAAGAGCATTATGGGAGAGACAGAACAAGCATGAATAATACTGATTTTACTGATATTATTCACTGGGAGGGTAGAAAAATTATTAGAATAATTTGTATTGCGTCTTTGCATCCTCTGTTTCTCAAATGTATCAGGTTTGGAACTGCCCATATTGAAGAAATCTTTGTCAGCTTGTGTTCTGAGGTGCTTTCACCCCTAGTGCCTGCTTTTCCCTCATTTTTGATTGTACTGCAGTAACAAGATTCCTCTTGGATCCTCTAGATATTTGTACAGCTTCTCGTGGTCCCCTGTATTTATTGTGTGTTTGTAAGCTTAAATAAATTCACTTAAAAGTATGAAAGTGTATATGCATATATATATATGTATGTATATGCACACATACGTACACTCCCTTATTTAATGTCTATATACATTCTGAGTCTGACAGTTCTAGATGTCTTGGCAATCCATCTGCTTTTCTTTGCTTCTCAAGTATATTTATAACTATTAGGCAAATTTCTGAAGATGAGAGCAATCTCACAAACAGCTGTGCAACTCTCAGTACCATGAGTAGGTTTGTACAAGTGTAACTGTTAGAAACAGGTGGGCTCTTCTCTGTCACCAGACACAGAAGAGTAAGTTCTCTCTGACATGCTTTACTGTACTGGCTTGGCAGGGTTTGATAGCAGTTAAAAGCAGTTAAAAGTTCTCTCTGTAACTAAGCAGTCTCTCAAGTGTATGCAAGGAGCAGATCTGTTGGGTGAGTGGACACAACTTTTATTATGTTGCTTTTTAAAGGAGATGTGCATTTCTGTTGTAGCTTTGCACCTCTGGCTGGCAGCCAAACACCACAGCAATCACTTGCTCACCCCCCTCCTCTGCCCCCTCCCAGGGATGGGAGAAACAATTAAAGGTTGTTCCAGAGCACTGGAACAGGCTGCCCAGAGAGGCTGTGGAGTCTCCTTCTCTGGAGACATTCAAAGCCCACCTGGATGAGTTCCTGTGTGATCTGATCTAGGTGTTCCTGTTCCGGCAGGGGGATTGAACTAGATGATCTTTCGAGGTCCCTTCCAATCCCTAACATTCTGTGATTCTGTGTAAAGGCAAAAGAAACTCATGGGTTGAGATAAGAACAAATTAATAACTAAACTACAATAATATTGAAATATTGAAAATAATATTACGTACAAAGATACAAATGAGTGATACACAGTGATACTGCTCACCACACGATGACCGAGGCTTGGCCCATTCCTGGCCAATGATCCCGGACCAGGGAGAGCCCCGAAACTGCAATCCTGGAATGGAGATAAGAACCTGAGTGCGTGAGAGACCAAAACAACCCTGAGAGAGAGGTGACCCAGAGGGGTATAACCCAGAGCAAGGGAGAGAACTTCTGGACAGAGCCTCATCTATATACTGGGCACGATGTGCGTGGTATGGAATGTACCATTGGCCAATTTGGGTCTCAATACTAAACCTAAGGTTCGATCCTAGGCTAGTGATTGTGGCTGTGCTCCCTCCCAGCTTCTCCTGCCCCTGCAGACACTGGCACAGCAGAGAAGCTGAAAAGTCCTTGACTGTTCTGGCAGCAACTGTATGTTATCCGCCTTCTCCTCAGCACAAATCCAAAACACTCTTTCTAGCTACCATGAAGAAAGTTGACTGTCTCAGCTGACACCAGGACAATTTTCAAGCACCATCCTAATGAAAGCCTCGAGTTCTGAAGTTGTATTGCGTCCTTTCTTCTGTCTGACCTGCCTTCCTAGCAGACCACAGAGAAATGAACCCTGAAGGGCACCACAGGCTATTACCACTGTGGCTGTCAAGTTATTTTTGCCAGCTGCTGATTGCCACACCTGGTACTCTTTAAATTAGCTCCAGCAAGGTTTCCCTGTATGTGGTGTCAGAGGACTGCTTATTGCCTCACAGAACAAAATATTCCCTGGATCATAGTGCAGAGAAAGCTGTAAACTGTCATTCAAGGTCAAATTACTACCTTTTGCTGTCTTTTTTTTTTTCTTGTGCCAACCTATGAGACACAATGACAGACATAACAGCAAGTACTGAGGGAGACAGTTGTCACTTAGGGCTTGATTATAGACCATTGTGCCTGGAGAGCTAACCAGTGTGTAAAGGTACTACACAATGAGAAGGAGAGAGGGAGTAACTTCTGTTTGTATTATGGCAGCACTCAGGAGGGGAAAGCCTTAGTCCTGGATCCAACTTCTGTAGTATTGGCACTGCAGAAGATTGTGGAGACTAGTCTAGTTTAGGTTTATATGGAAGCAACTTGAATAACCCATTGGTGAGGATGCAGAGTCCTGTGGCTAATACTCAGCTAGGAAACAGCTGAATATATTGAGAGCTCACGAGCTGAAAAAAATAATAAGAAAACAATCAGAAATGGTTTAATTGTTCTTACTGATACTTCCCTTTCTCTTTTCTTTTGGGAAAGCAAAGTGGACTGTCTTTATTTTGGAAAGCTTTCATTCTGATTCAGCCACCAAGCTGGAAATCCATTAACTGCCCATTTCCATGGGCAAGACAGTAAATATGAAGACTATTTTAGTGCCAGTCATCTCCCATGCATTGTGTATAAGCACACCTATCTGAGGAGAGGAATATTTCTCAGAAAAGGGTTGCTATTCAATGCAAATAAGAACAATCTCTGTTCTAGGTGGGAGGATAGAAGGGATTTCTCGACTGTCTGCAGGAGTTTGAATTCTCCAGCATATTCAGTACTTTCTTCTGCAGACTTAGAATACTAATAGCAAGGCTGATAATTGAGGGGTAAACTGCTTTATGGACACTCCAAAGTCCCAGTTTTAGATTTTGAAAATTGTGATCCATGTTTGAGTTTTAAAACATGAGATAAAGAGGTTGGTTGCACCTAATCCTCGTTTCGTGCCTATATAGTGCATCGAACATCAGCTCTTTCAAAATGTAGCAGGGGGATATTTCTGATTGGGAAAGGCTGTTGACAGCGAATTTTTCCAAGCCTGCATTCTGCTTTTCTAATCGCTTAACCATGGAGCTGAGTAAAGGGGGATTTCTGACTTTGGCTTTGGAACTGGTTTGTTTCACAGTTTCTCAGTTGTCAGGGGAAGCACCCTATTTTTTACTCATCCTTCTCACAGGTCAAGGTCTTAATGTGATATGCTAAAAGAATCTGTAGAGAAATTTCATTTCAATGGAGTGATCCTGAAGCCCTCCAATTTAATGTTTGTGCTTAAAAAAAATGTGGTTTTATTTTTTATTATTTAACAGATTTGACTTTTTTTTTGCTTTTTTGTTTTTTTTTTTTAGAACATTTAATTTAAATCAAGTACTGGAAAGCAAGACTTTAATTAGAAACTTACAGTACTTCAATATATAGAAATATCCCAGTATTCAAAAACTTTGTTTTTCTGAAGCTAATTTCAGAGTTTAACACAAATAATAGAGTTCTTGCAGATAAAACTGCTCTTTTGCCTCATTTCTAATGAGCCAATTGTATCTTTGCAATACTTATGTCTTGCATGTAGTCTGTTGCATTGACAAAGATGTACTGATTTTGTGTTGGAGAGAGAAAGACCTTTTACCTGAGTACTTAACAGCAAGGTCCCTTACAATACAACCTTGTCTTTGTGAATGTAAATAATTCATTTATACAGATAACTCTTATTTAGAGTTTTATTTCTTGGCAGTGATTACTTGTTGAAATGGCTTGATACAAACTCAGACAATATTTTACTTGAATGGCATTGTAGGTAGGAAAGCTTGGTTGACAGTTACTGTTTGCCAAACTCTTCAACTCAACTGTCAGACCCCAAACTATATGTAGCAGCTGCTAGTTCTTATTTTCTCTTCTTTTCAAAAACTTCACCTAATAAATCTGAGAGAAAGTTGGGAGTATAGCATACAGACTTGACACCATGGATTGAAAGTTAGGTAAGAGTCAGGAAAAGTCTAAGATATTAATTACATAAGAAAATGCCTTTCTTCTCTCTTCTTCCTTCTCCAATTACCTGGACTATGCTGGCTCTTCCAAGTGTAGAAGTATATTTAGAAGTTTTTTTTAATTAAAGAGGGTTCTGAGCAGGTATTTGTAAATTAGGCCGATGTACAGCGCTACACTTGCCATTTTGAGGCTGTGGCACAAACTAATGAATTATTCTGTCATTGTTAAACAAGAAAAACTTTCTGCATGTATTATTTTAAAATATTGTTACTCTTCTTTGCAATTGTATGGTTTTCTTATGACTACTATTGTTCATCCAGACCTTGGTTGCTATCTTGCTAGATTTTGCAGGAACAAATTCAATTATTGTTCAGTCTTATGATATCACACAGCAACTGCCCCCCTCCTATGAATATAAGTAAGACAAAAATGGAAAGATTAGGAATTGGTTGTAGAAACAGCCAAACCATTAAAAACTACAGTTTTCCTTCCCAAACAATCTAATACTGGAAAAATTACAGCTTGTGCATCAGGGAAAGTTAAATGAAAGATAAATGTGCTGAAGGTTGATTGATGGTGATGGTGGGATATGAAGAATAAAAGTGATTTGTAGTTAATTGAGGGAGTCTGTTTATGTGCATGCTGTCATTCAGGACAGAATGGCAACAAAACCCAGCATGTGAGTAAAATACCCTGTTCAGAAACTGTGTTCTCATCCTGATATTGCTGTCATCCAAACTTTCTTTCAAGTCTTCCCCTAATTTTTTATTATCCTTTAGATTTTCCCTTGAGGTCCTCTTTTGGTAGCTCTGTCCTGAAACATAGGGATTACAGTTGTCGGAGTTTCTCTGGCTCTAGCAAGTGGAGGGCTTTGACTTCTATCTATTGTTCAAGCCCATTCTCTTCTGTTCAGGAAGAATGAGTCTATTTTCCTCACTGATACCTTCATAGAATCACGGAATAATTTAGATTGGAAAAGACCTTTAAGAGTCCAACCATAAACCTAACACTGCCAAGTCCTCCACTAAACCCTGTCTTTAAGTGCCACATCTACATGTCTTTTAAACAGCTCCAGGGATGGTGTCTCAACACTTCTTCTTGCTATGTCCTTCTTCAAATGTCGTCATTTGTCCAAAAATATAGAAGATTTAGCTGGCCACAGTTGTCTCTGAGGAGTGACTTGTTAGCATAGCAGTTTGTTTTACAGGAACAAACAGGTGATTGAATGTTGCCTGTAAGGTCATATAGGAAAATATTAATAGTCATCATCACTAACGCAAAGTAAACATTAACACTATAATCACTACTACTAGAGTTACCGATAACTGTGTAATGATTTATTACAGCTTTATTCAGTTTAAAAATAGCAATTTATGTGCTAATGAGATATGTAAAATTTCATTACAGAGTAATTTCAAAAAATAACTCATTACTGTAGAGCCAATCTTGTTCATCTTTTGTGTTCAGAAGTCTTGTGAAACTTAGGCAGAGTTTAAGTGGCTGTGTATTTCTGGAACAGAGCTCATATTGTGTTCATTTTGTGGTTGCATGCATTCTAAAAACCTAACGCTAATTGCTTTGCTTCTATAAATATGTGTATATTGATCCATAACATTTTTACCACTGCTGTTTTGGGTAAAACCAGAATAATTTAGACCTGGGAGTTGCTTGAACAATGCAAGAAAGGTTAACTCTCAACAAAAAATAAATTTTTATTTTAAAACTTATGAGAGCTCAACTAGTTCTACTCATGTTTAAATGAGCTTCCAATAAAAATACTTCTAAACATTACACTTTAAAAATAATTCTAAATATTTATGATTTGTGCAGGAACATAAATGCTATTTGGACAGACTTCAAATGTGGAGGAAGCTTTCTGTAGGAAGGAAACAAAGTGGTTTCATTCATGAAATAAGCATCAATTCTGAATAGCGGAGATCTATAAAAAATTAAGAGATTTTTAAAAGGACAGGATAATTTAAAGTACTAAATTAACATAATAAAATGTCGGGAACTTATGTCAGATTTTTTTTTCCTATGTGATTTGTGAAATTGTATAACAATTCCTTCGTTCATTTCCTCAGAAGAATTTTAAAATTCTCCTGATTTATCTACAGAGTTTTTTACACACATGATCAGCTTGCACTATGTCCAAGAATAAAGTCTTCCCAGATTTTAATGGGATTCAAGCTCAGGTACTGTTTATTTCACCAGTGTAAATCTATAAAGCAGGACTACACATATCCTATAGTTGACCTGCATGAGTATTTGTCATCAGGGTATTACTGTAGCTGTTTCTGTGTTTTATTGTCCAGACATACCTAACTTAGCTTTACACTAACTGTCTAAGTGTTCACCTGGCTTCTTAAGTGAGCCTTGCTGGCAGCATTGAACTCACAGCTCCGGTGGCTAGGCATCTTTTGTACTATGTAAAGTTTGTAGGCAAATTTCGCTGGAATGTGTCTTTGCAATGTGATAGTCACAAGGCTGACTGGAATATAAACACTATGTCTGTCTCAAAGCCATGACATTTGGATCAGATGGGGACTATTAGCTAAATACCGGCGAGACCTTAGTTCTGTTTGCAGATATTTTGATTGGCTTGATAAATCCCGTCCTCAATTAAAACCAATATTTTTGAAGATGAAATGATCGTCACAAGCAGTTAGCTAACCTTAGATAGCGCTGTGTAGCAGCATAACACTGTAGTTACTTGCATGTGCTTACTTTATCTTGTAGGGGAAATTAACTACCATATATTAAAGAATATTTCAAAGAACTTTGAGTAAGTTGGTGCATCTGTTGACAACCTTTAATTGCTGTCCTGCATGTGATACACACATGGTTCTGCTAGTAACTTTTCTGAGTTTTTGACAGCTCTTTAGAACTATTTTTGGCTGATGCTGATATCAAAACAGTACTGGAGCTGAGTACCCATTTGTAATCTTATTGCCAACTTTTTATGAGGTATTGACACTTCCCTTGTTCAATCAACAAGACTCTGAGGACTTTCTTAGTGCAAGAAAAAAGGCTCCATCTGCAGCTTAACAACTCTATGCATGGCTTAAATCAGTCCATGAAGAGAGTGTTCACAAATTCAGGTAGTATACAGAAAAAACTGAGCAGGCCTTGAAATTATTTTGTACTGTAACTATTTATGTCTTTCCATGAAACTCAGTTTATTTTGAAGATTGGTAGAGGGTGAGTTCTTTCTAATAAGACATGATAACTTTAAGACTCAGTTATATTCTTTTTCATAATGCATTTTGGATGAAGTAATCTTAAATTCTTTGCCTCGTTCTGGTTGGTATTTTGAAATAAAATTCTGTGGTAACAAATCTAAAATTTATATGTGAAAGTTCTCTCAGTTTATGTCTATATATATATCCATGAGAGACGACATGCAACCCTTCTGTCTTTTCTTTCAAAACCTGAATACATATTTGCCCTACAGTCATGTTACGATTGTATATTCTTGCCTAGGAAAACTAGGAATCCAAGTTCCAAGGAACTTGCAGTCCTTGTTGTTGTAGTAGTGATATAATAGCTTACCTGTGTTTTTTTCTTTTTGTTTTTGATTTGAATTTCACTGGGAAAGTCTGATACTTTATTTTGACACAAGAAGTGGCTGTTGCATATTTTTCTTCTGTTTCAAGATTAGATCTTTACTGTGAGTAGGACCAGTTTCTCTTTAGCGTTAACAAGCAGTGCTTAATGTTTTTGCACCAGAAGATTATTTGGACCAGCACATTTAGGAAAAATTATCATCTCATAAACTATTCATATACGTAACTGCAATTATGAAACAAAACTGGATTCAAAGCACTGTGTTCTGGTCCTGAACTTTGTCCTTGATCCTGCCAAGGTTGCATGCCAATTTGCATCACTAAGTCTAGTCCCATTAATCATAGAATCACAGAATCATTAAGGTTGGAAAAGAACTCAAGGATCATCAAGTCCAACCGGCAACCCAACACCACCTAACTCACTAAACCATATCCCTAAGCACCACATCTACACGTTTCTTGAACACCTCCAGGGATGGTGACTCCACCGCTTCCCTGGGCAGCCTGTTCCAATGCCTGATCACTCTTTCAGTGAAGAAATTTATTCTAATATCTAGCCTAAACCTCCCCTGGTGCAACTTGAGGCTGTTTCCTCTTGTCCTATCGCTTGTTACTTTACAGAAGAGGCCAGCACCCACCTCACTAAGAGAGTGATAAGGTCTCCCCTCAGCCTCCTCTTCTCTAGACTAAACAACCCCAGTTCCCTCAGCCGCTCTTCATAAGATCTGTGCTCCAGACCCTTCACCAGCTTTGTTGTCCTTCTCTGGACCTGCTCCAGCACCTCAGTGTCTTTCTTGTGTTGAGGGGCCCAAAACTGAACACAGGATTCAAGGTGCAGCCTCACCAGTGCCGAGTACAAGGTGCACAACCACTTCCCTAGTCCTGCTGGCCACAGTATTTCTGATGCAGGCCAGGATGCCGTTGGCCTTCTTGGTCACCTGGGCACACTGCTGGCTCATGTTCAGCCGGCTGTCGACCAGCACCCCTAGGTCCCTCTCTGCTGGGCAGCTTTCCAGCCACTCTGCCCCGAGCCTGTAGCGTTGCAGGGGATTGTTGTGACCAAAGTGCAGGACTCTGCACTTGGCTTTATTGAACCTCATACAATTGGCATCAGCTCATCTGTCCAGCTTATCCAGATCCCTCTGCAGAGCTTCCTTACCCTCAAGGAGGTCAACACACCCACTCAATTTGGTATCATTAGCAAACATACTGAGGGAGCACTCAATCCCCTCATCCAGGTCATTGATAAAGATGTTAAACAGGACAGGCCCCAAAACCAATCCCTGGGGAACACCACGGGTGACCGGCCGCCACCTGGACTGAACTCCATTCACCACGATGCTCTGGGCTCGGCCATCCAGACAGTTTTTTATCCAGCAAAGGGTATTCCTGTCTAAGCCATGAGCCACTAGCTTTTGTAGGAGAATGCTGTGGGACACGGTGTCGAAGGCCTTGCTAAAGTCCAGGTAGATGACAACCACGGCCTTTCCCTCATCCACTAGGTGGGTCACCTGGTCATAGAAGGAGATCAGGTTGGCCAAGTGTGATCTTCCTTTCATGAACCCATGCTGGCTGGGCTTGATCCCTTGGTTTTCCTGGACATGCCGTGTGAGCACACTCAAGATGAGCCGTTCCATAATCTTCCCTGGTACTGAGGTCAGGCTGACAGGCCTGTAGTTCTCCGGGTCCTCCTTACAGCACTCCTTGTAGATGGGTGTCACATTGACAAGTTTCCAGTCTTCAGGGACCTCCCCTGTTAGCCAGGACTGTTGATAAATGATGGAGAGTGGTTTGGCAAGGTCCCCTGCCAGCTCCCTCAGTACTCTTGGGTGGATCCCATCTATCCCCGTAGACCTGTGCGTGTCCAGGTGGCGCAGCAGGATATTAGCTGTGTCCTCCTGAATTGTGGGAAGGTTATTCTGCTCTTTGTCCCTTCCTGCCATCTCAGAGAGTTGAATATCCTCAGGATAACGAGTCTGACAGGTGAAGACTTAGGCAAAGAAGGCATTAAGCACCTCACCATTTTCATCGTCCTTGGTGATAATGTTCACCAGAATCCCTTAGTATTGAACTTCCAGTTTGATATGCGCATAAACCCTGAAAAGATCAGAGCCTTTTGTTCCGTGTATGCTGTCTTGGTAAGAGGGCTAGCTGTAGTTCTCTGCTATTAGCAATCTGTATGTAATGACATCTATTACTGCATTTTTAGGCATGTGTCATTACTAGAAGCTGCTAGACTCCTATTTAGTTATTATCTGGGTACAATTAAGGTTTCATTAATCATTTGTTCATGTTCATCTGACTTCATATTTTATTTTGCTGAAGGGAAGATCCAAGTTTATAAGACAGTACTTCAGACAATTTGAAGCCATGAGTTTAAATAATCGTGATGTTCTGACCATATGCAATCAAGGAAGTGTGTGGTACTTAATGAACTAGAGAGAATGGTTATCATCTTTAACCACTATTTGTACCCACTTTAATGTCTGTTTTTGCAGCATTAAAGCTAGTCTTCCTAATGATATGTACTCACCAAAGTCTTACATAACAAGCCAGCCTGCCTACTTTTTCAGAACCATCTAACTTTTCAGGTACCTTAAAACTCATTGGAATCTCATTGTTAGTCTGATATATGGGGGACGCAGGGAAAAAATATTCATCTTTACATGTGAAGATTCCTGTCTATCTTCAGCTTTGTGCCAGATGGCTTTCTAAGCTTTAGATAAATTAACTGTTATCCACCCGAGATAAGCTTCCCACAGAACTGTGGTGTTTAACTGTTCCTCACTTCTCTGCTCAGAAGTTTCCCCGAGGAAAGCTCTCCAAGTTTTGAGTGGCTGATGTACCTGCATTTCCTCATTCTAAGGGGCTTGGAGATTGGTGTAAAAAAGCCTTCAGTTCCAGATAGTTCCCAAACTTCAGTGATTTGAATTGCTCTCTGGAGATTTTTGAAGGGAGAGGGCAAGGTGCCTTTATGGGCAGAAGCTACTGGCCTACTAGGGCCAACTTTGCATCAATTCTGACTGCAGGTTAGAACAGGATTTATACTTAGTTTTGGGCCAGCTAATGCTGGAGAAAGTAAAACACCGATTTAGATCTCAATTTAGAGGCTAATGTATAGTCTACAGTGTCAGAAGGAAGGCAGTATCCATAAAAAAAACAATGTGCTTTTTAGTGTAAGAGTGGCATTATTTTAGAGTTAGGCCAGTAAGAGCTATTTGAATAACATTCAGCAGGTACACTGACAACAAAGATGCTAAAAGGAGTCCTAAGCCAAAGAAAGGAGTACAGAGCTTGTCCTGGCCTATTAAATCCTGGAAGTCTGAAAACACAGAAGATCTTGTGAGAAACTTGTATTGACAAAACCAAACCAAATTCAAATACCTTTGGATGAATGAGTGCAAAGGCAATGTGGGCTGAAGGGAATGAGTTTACACTGAAAGGAGAAGAATTGCTTAGGTTTAGCTAAATCATTTCATGGTGGTTTTACTCTAAGTTAGGATGATTTCAGGGCTGATGAGATGAGAAAATCTGGAAAGATCTTTTGGTGTGGAAAAAACATGCTCAAGGACTTGTGTATTAAAGGCTATGGGAAAAGTGATATGCTGCATTATTTCTAGTTTCATGTCAGTCATCTTTGACTTTGAACCGTTTGCTTAGCAATGGCAGTGTCTTTAACGAAATGCTGCTGAGATAAATGGGGATTATGATGATAAAGTGGTAAAGGCTATAATTTATGGCAAGTTTTGTTGAGTAGGAGGAAAAGAACCTTGTCTTCCTGAAAAATAGTTAATCGATGTTTCTCAGTCTACCTGAAGAGTATACCTTACAGTTGTTGGGGAATAAAATATTTAAAGTTATTACTTATGTTTTCTGCAAAATAATATTAAATATTTTTTTTTTCTCTGCAGTAAAACCAACAGTTATTGATGTTGACATTTATGTCAACAGCATTGGTCCTGTATCATCAATAAATATGGTAAGTGACTTGCTAACAAAGATTTTTATCTGGACTGCTTGTCTTAGCATCAATACTAGCTTTTGAAAAAGACAGTAAATGCCTCTAGGACAAGTTGTTTTGATTGCTGATTTAGTTCTCTCTTCAGCTATAGGTCTGTTTTTCAGATGATTCTTTTGTGACACAAGAGAAGAGCAAACCTACAAACAATATTATGCTCTGTGTTGTCTACCACAAAATGCTGGTAGATCTTAAATGGTAAAATAGCCATCTTAGCAAAAAATAAGTATGAAGCAAAGATATTGTCAAGAAAATTCTTGAATTGATGTTTCAAGAGTCAGTTGAACATACAGAGCTTCATAATGTGGAGTTTATGAGAGTCATCACATACTGTCAGTATATTTATTTGAAATTCTTCATCTCTTCAGTGCTTACTTTTCTTTCACTGAGTTATCATAAATCTTTAGCCTTAAAGTATAATTTTGAAGAAGTTATACACAGCTGTTCTGCATGGGTAAAGGCAGGAGAAAGTGAAAGAGTCTGTGTCATAGTGTGACAATACTGAACCTAGCAAAACGTAAAAGTTGGTCAGTTGTTGTGGTCTTCTTAACTCCAGGACATTTCTCAGTTCTGCAGCAACACATTCAGATTTAGAAAGCAAGCTGGATATTTATGTAGCTGGGGAGGTATGTGTTACTGTGGCTGCTGTGTAACTTCAAGTTTGAATTCAACACAGTATTCCTCTTTGTAAACTAGGCTGAATTTTTTCTTAATACAACTTGGAAATGGAGGACCTGTTAATATCTTAATTTACTTAAAGCTCTTATACTAAACTCTTCAAAATAAAGATTTTCTCTTGTTCACAATGACATTCAAAGGCTGCTGTGTGCAATGGTCATGTAAGAATCTAATAAATGCACTGCATGTATGTTTTGTATTTTTGGAACAAAAGCTCTGGAATTTGAAAGGTGGTTGTACAGCCTGATTCTTTGGTTTTGCCTGTTTATATGAAAGAATATAAATTACTGCAGCATGTCAAATACTGGGTGGTCAGAGACTCCTATCCCCCCTGGCAATGAGAAATCTGGCAAGTAAAGACAGAACAAATTGTGTGCTGGGAACAACTTGGCGATGTATTCAGGGAGTGTGAAATGTATTGGTAATATTTCATGCAAAGCAGTGAATGTCAAGCAATAGGAGTATCTGCTCCATTCTTAAACTAATAAATAGCTAATTATCTTGCCCTTCCCCGACTGTGTACCGAAATGGCTTGTCCAGGGAATGATTTATTGGAGGATCTACTCTGCTTACAGTCCTCTGGCTTGGATTTATATATACTCTAGCAATGAGTACTCTGTTCAGAAACAATGGGGACAATGGTGAGGATGCTTACTTTTCAAAGTCTTTTTGCTCTTTGCTCCTCTGAATTACCTTGTAAGTAGCATTTTAGGGTGCTGGAAATGTATGTGGAATAATAATTAAGAAAGCACTTGATTGGAAACACTTCAGGTAGGAAGAAGGAAAAAATAATAATGGAAGAAGCCAGTGGTTCTTGGAAGATTGTTATGGCACAGTCAAAACGACTAGTTCACTTGCCCCTTAACTTTGCATTCAGGATATCTTATGGCACCAAGATGGAAAGATGCACCAAGATATCAATTTAAAAAATACATAATGTTTCTGTTTGATAGTTGACAATCTTATTAGTATAGTTAATGAGCGTATGGCATAGAGATATTTCATGGTTGCAGCTCAGCTGAAAAAAAATGTCTATAATCTCTAAGGCCAGAATGATAAATAAAAAAATGATAAAATATGAAATGTAGGTACCTGAAATTTTAAGGACTCAAGTCTGCTTAAAGCCATATTTAAACTTTTGAATAGAAATGGATCTTGTTTCAGATATGCTTGTGGACAGCATATTCCACTGAAACTGAATCTGAACTAGCTAAGCACTTCTGAGTTTTACTTCTGTTCTGAAACCTAATTATCAATATAGGAGATTAAAATAAGGCACTATAATGTAGCAAACTTTTGCCCAGAAGCTCCATTTTGGTCTGTTACTTTGGAGTTTGTCCACTTTTACATGAAAGACCAGAAATGAGCTTGCAGTCTCAAGTTTACAATGAAGATGGAAATCCTTACAAGCCTAAAAGCTACAGTGATGTATGATGGCTTGTCTCTCCAGTGACAGAACTGATTGAGGAACTACTTTTCCCCCCAGTTGTGTTGTTTCAACTGTTTGGCTACAGTATGCAGTAGCTTTGTGTTGATCTACTGGAAAAAAAAAATTAAACACTTTTTGGAATTAAAAATAATCATTAAAAATAATATTTATTTTTAAGTAAACAGTTTTTCATGTAGTCTCTGAACTTACGGAGCATGAGTACACAAACAGCTGAACACAAGCAGTAGCTGGAAATTGCCTGTGGCAGAGGAAGAGGAAGGAAGGGACCATCTTCAGTCTAGTTCCTGTCATATAACTGAACTCTCAGAGGGAGAGGAATGTGTGTGAAAATCGTGTACAGAATTTAGAACAATATTCTGGAAGAAAAAGAAGAGTATTCTTGCAAAAATCTACATATGCTATATTGCTCAGCAGGACAGGAACTTTTAGCTTTTCTCCTCTAAATTATTATTAAAAGTAGAGCTATCCTGTCAAGGCATCTCATCAAGGTGGCAGTTGATTGAGCAAAAAAAAAAAAGATGATTACGCTGATTTCCATCACTTCCATATCAAAAATGAGATCATCAACATGTACAAGGAGGATCTCCCTGCTGTGTACTTCCAAACTTAGCCCTTAGCTCTATCGCTTTTTTCTGAATCTGCAGCACTTCTGAGGAAAAATAATGTGGAACTTCTCTAGAGATCAAGCTCTGCAGGTATATTTTCTTATCAGTTTTCATCAGTGTTTTTCATCCTGTGGGTGAAACCTAGGAAATAAAATAATTTTCTTTAAGTTATCTATTCAAAGGGTGATCTGTTGAATGTTCAAGCCGCTTTTGTAGAGCAAAGCTTTTCAGATGTCAATAACTTTGTTGTAATTATGATTAGACTTGAGTATGAATATTAATATCTCATTGTTTCTTTAATGGTCAGGAAAAATACAGTTGCTACCAGAAATGTACCTACAGCAAAGATAACCTCAGATGAATTGTACGTGAATCCTTGCGGTCCTGAGGAAAACGAAATCTCTTAGATTGAGTCTGGAAGTTCCACAAGAGGAAAAAATGTTTGGGATCCCTTCAAAAAGGCTTGCAGAAAGTGAAAGGGGAAGTTCTCTGTGACAAAAAAGGAGTAATCCACAGGAATATACAGCTGACCCTGCATTCCAGACTGTTTGCAGAGGGTTTAAGCCACTTCCCCTAATAGAGGCCTTACCAGTGATTCATTTCCTAATTGCTTTCAAAAATATCTATTTAGAACATCAAGATTTCCAGAAAAAAACAGGACTGATTGTGAGAAGGTAATATAGGGTTTTTTTCTGTTTAACATTATCATAACAATAGAAACTTTTTTTCTGGGTAGACAGTGGTGACTCTTCCTTTGTGACATGGAAGATTTCTTTGGGGCACAGTCTATAAAAAACTAATGTAAAGTAGCAAGAAATAAGAATTGTGTGAGAATAAAGAAGTAAAAGCAGGCTGAATAATAAACTGAGTGATACTAGGAAGTAGTCTCAAGTGGCTTTGACTTGGAAGAAGAAAGTAATTTCAGCATTTTGAGCTATGGTATAGTGTTATGAAATGACAGAAATGATTGATACTAGACAAGAGTATCTTGAAATTTAAAACTCTGAGATGTTTGAATGCCCATTCAAAACTCATAGAGTGGCTTTTTAATAGATAAAAGCCATATATTGTATAAATATCTTGGTGCCAATCCTTTATCAAAAACATAATAGGATGTGAGCTTAGACTGATTTAAAAGAAACAAACTGTCTGATTTAGAAGTAATTGACATATGGATGTTCTGAGCCAAATTAAATCTTCCTGTGTGCATATTATATCCCTTTGCTTTGGTTTTCATCTCTACATAAAGTAAATTACAGAAATCTGCAATTTGCCATTTCATGTTACAGTGTCACTAGAGACCTTGACTTGTAGGATGCAATATTCGTATCTATTGCAAGATTTTATTTCTACCTTTTTTTTATTTAAAAATTTTGTTATGTCTGTAATCATAATGGACATGCTTCCACTGCTCTTAGGGATCCTCTAAGTGAGTTTTTTAAATTTGAAAATTTATCAGCAATCTTGTTTTTATTTTTTCCCCACACTTGATATTGTAAAACAGGTTATGAATTCCAGATCACTCAGTTTTCGTATTTTCATGTTTTTTTTCCTAATACTTCACATTCAAAATGGTGTCCAGGAAGCTTATGTTTTGCGTTAAAATCCATGCTCCAATTCTTGTCAACAGCCCTGTTCTTGTCAACAACCACAAAGGTTTATAAGTTGCTTTATAAAAGTTAGATCTTCATGTGGCTTACTGCAGGCAGGTTTTCTAGAGATAAGCAGTATTGGCTTCTGTACAAGAACAAAGAACAGAAAAAGGAGAGAGACTATGTCAATAGTCAAAGCAGGAATCAGATGTAACTGATGGAAAAAAAATCATCTAGAAGTAGTTTTATGAGATTGAAATGTAAACACACTGAGATTACACAGACTGTTAAATCTCAATAGCATCGGAGTCTGTGTGTTTGTGTGTACACACATACAGTCCTAGCTGAGTAGCTATAGGAAACTGAAGCTGCAGCACAAGTTGCTGGTGAAGGGAGAATTTGTAACCTATGTGGTTTTAGCAACGGGAATCTCATTTTAATGCAGCTGTACAGAAAGTATGTTGAAGAGACAGTGTGAGAAACAAGCTTATAAACTGTACTCACCTGTTCCTAAAAGTATTAATCGGTTATCTTCTGGATATATGCTCCTCTCTCTATTCGCGGGTAATCTGAAAAGGTAATTCATGGAGTGGGTTTTTTGTGTTCGTCATTACTTCATTCTTTTGTGTCCTCTCTCTAGACTATGTCATATATCATCATGGATGCTGTATTTCCCTTTTTTTAAGTTGTGTTGTAGAATAAAAGCAATCTTTACTATTTTTACCCATTAATGTGTTGATAGAATTCTTTGAACTTCAGTTTCAAAGTCCCCACGTGCTCATTTTGCTTCTCCACTAGACATGATAGGTATTTAAAAGAATAGTCTTGATGTGGAGGCTTGCCTAAAATATTATTCAGAGCTTATGATTAAGTCTGAATTTCTTGCATAATTTTAGTCTCTGTGTCTGTTTACTTGATAGTTAAAATTATTATTGAAACATCTGCAATTATAGAAACATAACTTGGTGTGTTGCCGATTTATGGTGTTAGCACAAAGGACACAGGCACCAAATTAGAAAAAGTAAACTTAATTTTACTTATGTTTAAAGTGATAAAATAATGGGAAAATAATACAGTGAAAATTAATTAAAGCAAGACAAGGTAAAGCAGCAAAATAATAAGGAAACTACTATAGCAAGCATAAAAAAAGGTAATGCACCTAATCATTACTACATAGAGTTAGCGATAGTGATTAAGATACATCACCAACTGCCCTATTAATATGTTACCATCATCCAGATCCACAGTTGCTGGGGAGCCCATTTACAGCGAGGATTGGAGAAAACCTTCCTGGCAATTGGGAAATCTCTATACAGTGCATCCACTGTATAGATGAGTCTTCCAAATTTCCCTGCAAACAGTCCCTGCTCTTATACAGTTAAATAAACAACTTTGTATCTTAAGCTGTGAAAAACATCTGGTGTAGGTTTTTTCCCTTGTTAACTTTTTTCCCGTCCTTGGCCAACTTTGAAAAAAAGTTAAGAAGAAGTAAAGGTATCTGGTTATCTTTGATTATGCGTCTCTAAACAAAGCCGTCACTGTCCTGTTACATTCTGTCACGTAGAGGTCTGTTTGTTGGTTTGAGATAGGTATATCTCTTTTTGGCGAGTGGGGCTACTGTTACACAAGTATTATTTTACAGCAAGCATTACAGCAATGCTCTGTAAGTGTTACAACAAAAGCTTTTATAAATTGGCATATATTCATAAGGTAATACATTGCATATGTGAACAATATTATACATATTAGGTATATTAATAGGTTGTGAGGTTCATCTAGAGGTCAACTTTGGTTCAGGGCTTCACTGCTCAGGCCCTAGTATTTCACCTGGTAAATCTTTCTATAAAAAGGCAAAGCTAATTTCAATCTAGATTTAATCTGTTTTTCACCCCATTGTGTAGCCCCAAATATTTTCTTTGCAGGCTTCTTCTCAAAGATAATGCAAGACAGTATTTAAGCACGAGCCTCATATCCTGTTGTTCATTGTTAACTCCGAGTGTTTTTTTTTTCTAACTAAGCTATTTGTAAAGCAATTGTTTAGGGAGGTGGTTTCTGTTATTTTTGAGGGGTAAGTTTTCCAGTTGGTGAGTTCAGTTCACCCCTTTCTAAAACAATGGAATGCCTTGGGATGTTTGTATTTTTCCCTGCAAATTTTACAAGCCTTTTTTTTTGTTCTGTGACCTAAGAGAACACTCAAATCCTGGATTATTTTTTTGTTTGAATGGTTCTGTTCATTTACAAGGACTAAGTTACTAATACACTTAAATGTTTTGCTAGATTATGATCAAGTTACTATTGTTTCTGGAACATATTCATATAATGTCATTAAGTTTGGATCACTCATGGAAGGTATGAATCATAGAAAACTTTTAAGATGCATGGATGTTTGCTGATAAATCAAAATCACCTCACATAGAGACTCATTCTTGTTGCTTTAAGCTTTAGCAGTCAATGCCTCACTATGAAAATGTTTCTGGAAGGTAGTAGTAATAAGCTGAAACTTGAGGGTATTTATGACTTCTGTTCCACCATTGAGTTTATGAGAGGCTAATATAATCTCAAAAGTGAAACAGAGCAGAAAGGAGGAAGCTGGAGGGAAAAAAATGAGCATGAATTGATTTTTTCACATTTCACCTTGACAGCTTCTACTTTTGGTCTCCTCTAGAGCCCCACTTTGAATAACCAAAATGTGACCTAGCTGATAGACACTTGGATAAAGGCCTTAGGCTGCCCTTATTTGAGATGCAATGGGATGGATTAGCATAATGTTTGTTTTTCTGTAATGAAGCTTGTGTACAGTGAGGTGTAGCAGTAAAATACATGTTGCTGTAATTAACTACATTGACAGAAAATACAGTTTACTTCTTGGAGGAATGATAGCTTCTGTCACAAGTCTTGGTAATGGACTGGTCTTCTGTCTGCTGGTCTGCCTCACCAGATTACAAGCAGATTGTCAAACATGGATGATTTAGCCTTAGTGTTGTCTCAAAATGTGTATAACAAACAAGCAATTTACTTTCACTAATACAGAAGAATGAAACATCTCATCTGCGCATTAACTGGCATAACAAAAAGGTCTGAAGAACCAGTTCTTATGCTTAATTTCTCCCACTACAGTAGCCTGTTTCTTGGGCCTGCAGATCCTAGGCTTTGGAGTAAGTGTATGCACTTTAGTTACAGTTCCTTTAGAAAGCGACAATTGCCTTCCTTGTCTATCCAGTGCTACATAGCTTCACTTTCTTTATTGTCAACATTTGGGAAAGTTAATTTAGAAAGGCTATGGCTAAATTGCTGCAAAGGATATTCAATTACTTTAGGGTAAATTGAGAGTATCATTGCCTAAATAAATTTTGGTTTTGAGTGGTCAAGCATTTATAAACTTTGTTTTAGAACTTGAGCTTTCCATGATTGCTCCATGAAAGAGTACTTACTTTTGTGTTGACCTCTTTATTGGGTTCCTGCATGATATTGATATAATTTAAACCGTGGTTTTGAGAGTTTGGTCTTTCTTAGTTCTTTCAGTGATGGATTTATCCAAAAAGCAAATGAATGTTGCTGATTGGGTCTGTAAAAAATAGAGCAGTCCTAATGACAATTTTTTGTAAAATATTATGGTATAAATTTTTTGGAATGCAGACCCAGCCATCACAGCATCCACAGAGTGATTCCAGTGGCATTATGAAAATGCTTATAGTCAGAAAGGAACATCTTAATACAGTGTGACCCCATATAATCCCTAATTGGGTCACAGAAGAGTCTTCATGTTTCTGTAAGGTTTATTGATTAGTAAAAATTAATAGTATTCATCAATGTCATTTAAATATCAGAACAATGCCCTTCATTATTCTTACAATGAATAACACCCAGAAGAACCCACGTACCTTAATTTTTTTACACATGAGAGCTTGTCATCAGTCTAATTGGACATTATTTCCTTTATTGTCTCATTGCTGAAAAACAGGGTTTAGAGAATCGTATTTCATTTCCGTTCAAGCTTTTTTAGAGAACATGGTGTCCCTTGGCTCTTGAGTACTCTCAGACATGCTCTTTCTGGTATCTCTGCTGAGTGACTACATAGGCCTGAAAAATAAAACAAATGCTTGGTTTCTGCAATTGAAAAAGTCTACAAACTGCAGGGATCTATCTGTATCCCAAGAACATCATGCGCTTTTCTCGTTTTAAATCACTCTAGTCTTCATTTATTACTTTTTTGATCTGGAAAAGGGACTTTTCTGTGATCAAAAATAGTGATACTCTAGGTTCTTTATGTTTTCATAGTTGTCTTCCCTAAAGCTCTCTCCACCTTTGTCTTCTTGTACATCTGCTTTTCATTAGGCTTGTAAGCTCATAGAATCATTGAATGGTTTGGGTTGGAGGGGACCTTAAAGATCATCTAGTTCCAACCCCCCTGCCATGGGCAGGGACACTTCCCACTAGACGAGGTTGCTCAAAGCCTCATCTAGCCTGAACCTGAGCCCTTCTAGGGAGGGGACATCCACAACTTCTCTGGGCAACCTGTTCCAGTGTCTCACCACCCTCACAGTAAAGTATTTCTTCCTAATATCTAGTCTAAATCTGCCCTCTTCTGGTTTAGATCCATTAGCCCTCATCTCATTCCTACA
Organism: Pterocles orientalis; assembly: GCA_011057875.1. Lineage (NCBI taxonomy): Eukaryota > Metazoa > Chordata > Aves > Pterocliformes > Pteroclidae > Pterocles > Pterocles orientalis. The sequence goes on from WKFP01015466.1 coordinate 3,219,741, forward strand.
TGCCCTTCTAAAAAGTCCCTCCCCAGCTTTCCTGTGGAGAGCTGGACGTGGTACTCCAGGTGGGCTCTCACAAGAGCAAAATAGAGGAGCAGAATCACCTCCCTTAACCTGCTGGTCATGCTTCTCTTGATGCAGCCCAGGACACAGTTGGCTTTCTGGGCTGTAAGCACACACTGCCGGCTCATGTTAAGCTTTTCATCAACCAACACCCCCAAATCCTTCTCCTCAGGTCTGCACTCAAGCCATTCTCTGCCCAGCCTATATTTGTGCTTAGGATTGCCTCGACCCACGTGCAGGACCCTACACTTGGCTTTGTTGAACTTCGCAAGGTTGGCATGGCCCACCTCTCAAGCCTGTCAAGGTCCATCTGGATGGCACCCCTTCCCTCCAGCACGTCAACTGCACCACACAGCTTGGTGTCATCTGCAAACTTGTACTTGATCCCACTGTCCATGTCTCCAACAAAGATGTTAAATAGCACCAGTCCAGTACTGATCCCTGAGGGATGCCACTCAACACCGGTCTCCATTCGGACACTGAGCTATTGACCGCAACTCTCTGAGTGTGACCATTCAGCCAATTCCTTTTCCAGAGGGTGGTCCATCCATCAAATCCATATTTTTCCAATTTGGCCACCAGGATGTCGTGCGGGACAGTGTCAAATGCTTTGCAGGAGTCCAGGTAGATGATGTCTGTTGCTCTTCCTTTGTCCACTGATGCTATAACTCCATCATAAAAGGCCACCAGGTTTTTCACACACAATTTGCCTTTGGTGAAGCCATGCTGGTTACCAATCACCTCTCCTTCATTATCCATGTGCCTTAGTAGAGCCTTCAGGAGGATCTGCTCCATGATTTTGTCAGGCACAGAAGTGAGACTCACTGGCCTGTAGTCTCCCGGGTCTTCTTTTTTATCCTTCTTGAAAATGGGGGTTATGTTTCCCCTTTTCCAATCAGTGGGAACTTCACCAGATTTCCATGACCTTTCAAATATGATGGTTAAGGGCTTGGAAACTTAATCCGCCATTTCCCTCAGGACACATGGATGGATCTCATCAGGTCCCATGGACTTGTGCACCTTCAGGTTCTTTAGATGGTCTCAAACCTGATCTTCACTTGTGGTGGTGGGCGAATCTTCCTTCTCTCAGTTCTTACCTTCCCTTTCTGCAACTTGGGTGGTGGAGTCAGAGCCCTTGCTGGTGAAGACCGAGGCAAAGAAGTCACTGAGCACCTCAGCCTTCTCCAAATCCCTCTTGGCCAGGTCTCCCATTTCCTTCTGGAGAGGGCCCACATCTTCCCTAGTCTTCCTTTTATCACTGATGTACTTGTAGAAGTTCTTCTTGTTCACCTTTATGTCCCTGGCTAGTTTTAATTAATCTATCTGGGCTTTAGCTTTCCTAACCTGATCCCTGGCTGCTCGGACAGCCTCTTTGTATACCTCACAGCTAACCCGTTCTTCTTTCCACCCTCTGTATATTTTCTTTTTGTGCCTGAGTAAATCCAGGATCTCCTTATTAATCCACAGAGGCTTCCCAGCATTCTTGCCCGCCTTCCTCTTTCTTGGGGTGCACTGCTCCTATGCTTGCAGGAGATGGCCCTTGATTACTGACCAGCTTTTCTGGGCCCCTCTTCCCTCCAGGGTTTTGTCTCACAACACTCTGTGAAGCAGGTCCCTGGAGAGGTCAAAGTCCACTCTCTTGAAGTCCAGAGTAGTGAGCTTGCTGTGCACTCTCTTTGACCCCCTGAGGATCTTGCACTTAACCATTTCATGGTCACTGCAGCCAAGGCTGCCCTTGAGCTTCAGATCACTCACCAGCCCCTCCTAGTTGGTAAGAACACGGTCCAGCATAGCACTTTTTCTTTTTAGTTCCTGTACCACTTGGAAGACGTTGTCATCAATGCATTCCAGGAGTGTCTGAGATTGCTGGTGCCCTTCTGTGTTGTCCCTCCAACAGATATTGGGGTGGTTGAAGTCCCCTATGAGGACCATAGCTTGTGAACATGAAGTTGTGTCTATCTCTTTATAGAGGGCCTCATCCACTTGGTCTTCCTGGTCAGGTGGCCTATAGAAGACCCCTGCTACATCATCTCCTTCCCCTGCCTTCCCTTTAGCCCTGAGTTACAAGCTCTCTGGCAGCTCTTCATCCATCCCCAGGTGGAGCTCCATGCACTTCAGCTGGTCTCTGATATAGAGGGCAACACCCTTCTCCCCTGCCTGTCTTTCCTAAAGAGTTTATACCCACCTATTTCTATGCTTCAGTCATGAGAGCCATCCCACCACATCTCAGTGATCCCAGTGACATCATAGCCCTGTACGCACATGCATGTCTGTAACTCTTCTTGCTTGTTCCCCGTACTCTGTGCATTATTGTAGAGGCAACAAGATACAGGTGGTTCTGCTGCATACTGTGTTGGACAAGCTGTTTTCTGCCCTGAAAACTGTTGTCTCTTCCAGAAACTTGTGTCTCTTTTCCTACTTCCACAAATGACGTTTGCAACCCTTGAATGCCAAAGAAATTTGGTGAGAGGAAAATGTTTTTGTAATGATTATTACTTTTTGCATACTACACTGAAGTAGATAATTTTGACCATGAAGTTTTGGATGTGTTTTAGTTAAACATCTTAGGTATTACAGTGAAAGAGATTCTCTCCATTAAAAATAACAACAAACATTTTAATGTTGATATAATAATTTTACTAAGTACTTTTAAAGTTTTAAGTGGTAAGGATAAGGAAACTGTTTAGGGGTCTAAGAGACTAAATTCTCTATGCTGTTGTGACATTCTTAAACCAAATAAACTGCTACCCTTCTTTCTGACTCTCTTCTGTTCTTACCCCAAGGCTAGCTGTGTACAATCAGAGCTTGCCTAGGAAATTGCATTCCTTGGGAGACTTGGGAATAGGGATTACTGATTCTTGCTTTCTCTGACTTGCATTTGGCATATTTTACAAGGAGAACAGAATTTTCAGAAGTGCTTAAGGAATTTAATCATAGGACATATTAAATACCTAGCTACAGTAAACTGTTGTAATTCTCATACATGTGACCTGATAAATTGAGGGCCATGTTCACAAAGGTATGAAGGTGTCAAGCTCTTTCTTACAGTGCCTAACTTACCATAAATTTCAATGGTTGTTAAATACGTAAATAGTCTGAGCTCCCCTGATATTTTCCTTGCATAGACAGTGAATACTTGGTTTAGGTGGGATTAGAAATTTAGAAGAAATCTGTATCATACTTGCCACTTTCTGTAAGTATTCTTCTGTAGGTATTCTAAAAAAAATCTGTGGTAGTAATAGGGTTATTGTACCTGTTCTTATTTGAGACTTTAAAAAGTAAAGTTTGAGGGAAGGAAATTAGGCCAGCTGTTTTTAAGATGTTATATTTGGAAAAATGGAGAAACCCTTGGTCATGCAGACACTTCATTATGTTTGACATAGACACAGCGATGATTACACTGTCATGTAATCTGCTTCTGTATTAATATTCTTCTATGAAGCCAAAAATTCCTGTGAAGACTGTATGGGAGAAACATAACAAATAGGATGCACCACAGTGAACTGTAACAGAGAAGGAAAGACAAAAATGGTTGGCTACTCCTTTGAAAGCATTTCATAAGACAACCATGCGATTTCAGACCTCCTGGTCCTTATTGTTGAGAGAGATTACTAAAACCTTCAAAAGGAGAGGCCTGGAAACTAGATTTCATAATTATGTTGAATATGGAAAAGCACAAGCTCAGCAGTGGCATTGTTTTTATGTCTCTGTACAGCTTGTGCTCCTGGTAACCTCAGCAAGTGGTCACTACTTGTCACCTTTCCTGTCTGTTGCACTTTTTCCTGATTCAGTTATACATACTAACCTTTATCTTGATTGCCTGTTGATTAATGGAACTTATTTTTAACCAGAACATATGCATCTCAACAAGCTTGAAGATTGCAATGTCTCAGATTAGGAAAAGGGCATGTGCGCCCAAGATTTTGTGATTTTTTTTTTCCAGCTGTATTGTTTAGCTGGAAAATAATTTACCTCTGTTTTCAGACCTTGCATCTCAAAATCATTCTTGGAAACAGTAGCTAGTGGACTCAAGGGATAGTGAGCTTTGGCTGATAGTTCAGTTTGGTAAAGTGCGTTGGATAACTGAGACAAAGAAACGACTGCCATCAGTTTACACACACTCCATATATCAGACTCTGATAGTTCTGTGCTTTTAAATGACTTTTCAGGTGGATATTTCCCTGAGGTATATTTACTGCAGAGTGCACAGTATGTTTTTTTCATTACCCAGAAGGCCTATCGATTGAGGTTGAATTACAAGGCAATCAAAATTGTGAACTCTAGAAGGGTATGACCTTATTCTTTCAATTTATAGAGATTATTACATTGCAATAAAACATCTTTTTGTCTAATAATATCAGTTACTTAATTTTACTGCTTTTAGTAATTGAATAATAGAGATCACCAAGCTGTTTGCTGATCTTCCCTGCTCCAAATGGAAATGAAAAATTTCCTCTTTTATTACTTATCTGCCTCAGTTCTGGTCTTCATTTCTCTGGGTGAAATTGTCACTTGATCACATGCTCACTAAACATCTGGCCATCTTTAAGGCAAAGCAGTTTCAATTTTCCTAAATTGGACTTCATGCATTATGCAAATGTTATTTCATTAGACACTGAGATGAGCTATCAAGCTATATTGTTTGGTCAGAATAATGTAGGCTTGCCTCTCCTCTTGATGCTGGTTTGAAATCAGACTAACAATTTTGGATAAATTCAGTTCATGCAATCATTTTTTCCTTGTGATTCAATTAGGGCATACATAGGGATCTAGGTAAATGCAGTCAATGATTTTTCTCTGCTCCTGACTTATGCTGATACCTATGTGCGATGTGTGAAACAGCGTAAACAATAAAAGAGCTAAATTAATCTCTCAGGAACTGAATGGAACTATGCCAGGCATAAATTTGGGCTGTGTTTTCCTACAATGTTCCACACTGAGAGGCTAATAATAAGATCCAAAGTAACCCCAAGTTCATTTTGGTAGTAGAATATATTGGATCATCACTGCCTTCTGTCTTTTAATTTGCACTATTGAGGAGTCCGCTAAGTGAAATATAAGTAAATTGGGGAATTTCTTCTGTGTTGGATGGGGCCAAATAAACAGGTGATGTGTACGGCAGTGAAGGATCTGCCTGGTGCCTAATGTTGTGCTCCGAATCCCACAGGGGACCCAGCTTCTCACCTGAAATAAATGGCTGACTGCATCAGCATAAATGGAACTGTGCTGCTCTATGCTAGCCCATACTCTGCTGCTTTCACATTTCCTTTTTCCTAGGTACTTTTCATTGTTTCCATATTAAAAGGTTAGAAATTAGGATGGTTTTTTTGCATAATTCTGTAACCTATTGTATCATTCTTTTGTAGCCTTTATTAAGAAAAAAAGAAAAAAAAAGACTGCAAGATTCTTTCATTGCACTAACCTGAGAACTGCTGTTTGTCGTCATTATTGTGCCTGCAATGTGTTCTCTAACTCTCTGGTGTCTGAAACTATATTTACAAAAAATATGACTGAGCGTTTCTTTGCCATCTGGATGGTACTGTAAGAATGGTATAAAGAAGAGGAAAGTGAAAACAAATGTTTGAAGCCTAGGAGAAAGCCTTAAAAAAGATAAGATTGGACCCATATTTTGTGAGCTGCCTAAATGGACCAGCACACAAAGCTTTTGGCAGATTCTGGCAGAGCTAGATTAGCCAACCACAAAGAGCCAGATTAAAAGAATTATTTAAGAGTTTCTTTTGTATTTTCAGATAGTGTGGCTAAACTGGTAATGTGAATGTTCTAGCTAATAGGAACAATGATAGGTGATGCCTTGAATTTGGGCTTGTGCTTTTGTTTAGCCCAGATTTATGCATGAAACTTTTGCTGACATATCAGTCATCAGCTAGTGTGGAGTAAAAGCACTTTGCTCATAAAGCCCACTGTGCTTGGAGAATCAGCAACTGGGTACAACTCTTGGGTACAGAAGTACCTGTGCTGACAGTTACATTTAGTGGCATTGTACAGGTGAAATTGTATCAACAGATTGCGAGGGTAAGTTTATTTAGTAGGAAAAATATAAACATCAATTTACTTTTCATGCAGAAAAAACTCCATGCTTTCCTAGGTCTTATGCACCTGGAAATGTTTTTTTTTTTTTTTCCCCTGTAGCTAATATATCTTAGCCTGTATGTGTATATATATATATATATATATAGGCTGTGATAATAGATTAGCATTTCTCAAATTTAAGCTCTCCATAGGTCTAGAGTTACAAGGATCTTTCTAAAACTCTGAATAAAATGATAAACAAACCAGCAATCAAAAACTTAATTAAATAAAAATGAGAGACATGCCAAAAATCTGTCAGCACCTAAATAAGTGACCTGATTTATGTTGTGTATCATATGGAAGCCAAAGTCAGGACCTGGATTTGAAGTGTTCTTTCATATTTTTGTGTCTAATTGAACTTTATAAAGCTCAGCTTCCATTTTCATTCAGAATCTGAAGCCCTTCCATGGGCTAAATCTCCAGTTGTTGGGTATTTTCCAGGATCAGATGCAGGACAGGGTCAGTTTTACTTAGAAAACTGTAGATTGTTTTAGCTTTGTCTAGTAATTTGTTCCCATGGAACTATCTTGGATTATAAAATTACAAGAAAAAAATTGTGATGTAAGGGTATAAATACTTGGGATTGATATTATAATCTGATCTATGTAGTACTTTTCTTTATAAATAATGTTTTTTAACTGAGTATTGTAAAGATTTGGGTTAAACTTTTCAAGAGCAGATATCCATCACAAAACTTATTTGTCAAAAGCAGTTCAGACAGTGGTTTGACTATTTCTGAAACAAAACTAGGAAGAAGCATTTTTTTTCACGTTCAAAAGTGAGTGACCCTCTACCCCTGCCCAAACTGGTAGTTACTGGGAGCTAAGATGGTTGTTTAGCTCAAACAGAGCTCACTGTGATAGAGCCAGTATTTTGAACTCCCTATTTAACTACAGAAATTACGATATGGTGGCATGTAATAGATTTGCGTGTTTGTAAAGGGCTAGGAAAATATTCACATAAATTATATTTAAAGACTTTTTTGGATTTAAAACTCAAAGTTACGGTTGACTTTTTTGCTCACTTGCACTCAAGGATGATAATGCAGTCCTGCATTTCTTGATAATCCACCATGTTTATGTAAAACCAGTGTCTCTTCCTGCATACACAAAGCTTCTTTGGTCTGAGACTCTGTTCATTAAAGGAGATTTCTCTTTATTGCTGTTGCAGTACCAGTGGGTGTTCGTAGGGAGGCAACAGGAAGGTGTTTGTGGTTCAAGCAGCAGAATGCTGCTCCAGTAGAACTAGATCCTGCTTCTGCCAAAGAAAATTTTATAGGATGAAGGACAAGGTGTTTATAGCAGACTTCTCAAAATGGTTATTAGTTGGATGTTTGTTGGAGTTTAAGAACCTCATTTGACACTCTGTGGCCTGGTATACATCAATCCAATGGATACTGAGCTGGTGAGTGTTGAGTGTAAATCGTATGGCATTATATATTACCTGATGGAAAGTACTCTGAAAAAAACCCAAGGAAACATAGTTTTCAGCCCCTAGAAGTTCTGTGAACTTTTGATTTAGTCTCTGCCTCTGAGATTGAGAGTATAATTAGACTTTTCTGAAACTCCTTTTCTCAGCAAACATCTAGGAAGATGAGTATTAGCCCACTCGACATGTATTTCTTGACAGATATCAGAACTAAGTGGATGGAAAGAACCTTCGTGAAATTTTGGACTTTCCTTATGTTTCTTACTGTAAATTGGCATCAGCTACAAACTTCATGGGCTTTCCTAAGAGAACCAGAAAACAGGGGCTTCCTATTGGTGTTGCCTCCATATATAACTGAGGAACACTCTGACTTGTGCTCATTTTGCTGTAGTCTTCTGTTTGAAGAAATATAAGCTCTTCTGCAATGAGGCATGATTTAGGTAAAGCTTAATATCCTGCTGCTGTTTAAAGTGTTTTGATTTCTTTAATAGCTCAGTCATGGATTTCTGGGATGGCCAGTGAAAGTAACTTTGAGATTTAAGAGGCATCCTTCACTGGTACTGTATCAGGTGCAGATGTAGTTCCATCTTTGGTGAAATGCTTGAATTAATCTTAGTTTTACCACATGGATTTTTTTGTATCTATGTAGAGGAGGCGTTGGAAATGGCTAGCAATCTCACTTTCTGGTGGAAATTCCGTGTTTTTTACACAGAATCCACATACTTATTACCTGACAAAAAGTTTTCGAAGGATGGATTGCCTCCATGTTGTTTGACTACATCTGCTTCAGGGCTAGTTTAAAACAAATAAATAAACAAACTGGAAAAAACAAAGTTACCTGAAACTCACCCAGACACTGCTGTGGTCAACAGGACATGAACCTCTAAGAAGCATGTCAGCCTGCTCTTTGGCAGAGAGCAGCTGGGTGCTGCGAGCTGGTTGATGAGGGTGGGAAGATTGCTTTCACTGTTATTTTTAAAATAAACTGTAAACTGGCATTTCTCATTTAAAACCTGTGAGTTTCTAATAACCTTTAAAAGAGTAGTTTTCTACTCAGGAGTCAGGAGGATTTCTTGAACTGAAAGTAGAAATACAGTGAGCGAAGAAATAATTAGAAGCCTTTCAGCTGGAATTTAGGAGAATGCAGATCAGGTTATTTGTCCTGCCTAGAAAAGAGACAGGGCTTGAACTCAGCAAAACTGGGTAATTAATGGTTGGTAATTAGGTTGGTTTTAGTTTTTTTTCCTGCTCTGCAGTCATTTCCATGAATACTTTGTGTGCCTCTTAAGAGATTGTTGCAGAGACAAAGGAACATAACATATATTTACTAAAAAGATATTATGAGTAATGAGAAAACTGAATGAGGAGAGTAACCCAGCTCATATTTTGAAGGGAGGCCCTCTGATACTCTCCAAATAATACCTTATAAGATATTTCCATATAATTTATGAAATGCTGTCACTGGGCAGGGAGAGAGACAAAGGTTAACAGAAATCTTTCTTTCCCCATAAATATTCTGATATAGGTAACCAAGGAGAACTTCTTTAATAATGATGATAAAGGCTTAGGTGGGGGTTCAATGTGATTTGCTTGAAGGTATATGACATATAGTAAATTCCACATCATGTTAGGAGAAGGCAGTTATTGGAAATAAGGCTTTACAGCTCTTTGGTAGGGAAATTAACTCCCTACTCACTCACTGATTAAAAACTAGTGCATTATGAAATCTGGCTGTAATTTTTAATGTCATTCCCGTGAATGGTCAAAATCTGTCAGTCTACAGATGTAATCTTCTATTTTCTGTAGTAGGCATTTTGCAGAAATTTATTTTAATCAATGAATTATTGATTATAATACTTGCCAATAATGCTTGCTCATGTAGAAACAAACAAACCTTTCTGTCCAAGATGTGATTGTTTGGCTTCTGTGATTTCCTTTGAATAAGCAGAACTGGCAGACCTATTCATTCCATAGCTTACAGGCAGGACCCAAGGTACAGTATGAAATACTTCTTTTCTGCTCATTCTCTCAGCAGATTCCCAGCAGATTAGTGTTATTTTTCACTTCATCTGAATTTTCCTCAAACCATTTTTTCCTCTCAAAAATTGTGTGTATTTTTAGAAAGACTCTGAAGTAAATATGACAATGTTGGTTTGGGGTTTTTGTTTTCTCCATAGGACAATTGTGTGGTAAAGTTACTGCCTCCTTGGCTTGTTGTTCCCTTGCCTTGCCTCACCTCACCTCACCTTGCCTCACCTCTCCATTTTCTTACTTTTCTTTTTTTCTTCATAGCTAGTTTCTCTGTGGCTAACGTTAGTCATTACATTTCAAGCTGTTACATGTGAACAATTGTCTATTTCCTCCTCTGTGGAGTAAAAAGGCAACGAGCTTCTGAGACCATTACTCTCTTGCTTCTCAAATGATCAGGTTCCCATATCTTTACATGTCATGCTAAACCTGCCATACAGGTTGACTGCTAAAAGAAGGAAGAGGTATCTGATTGCTCATGAATACCCTTACTTTTATTCTTAATATAGAAAGCTGAAATATTTTCTGGAGTTCTGAGGTGGTTTTGGATCTTGAATTTGTGAATCTTGGCTTTTTCTGATGTGGTTCAACTGTGCAGACGAGTGGCTCAATTCCAATTTTTAATGGATCAGGTGAATGGCAACATGGTCCTTTCTGCCCCTATTATGTTGTAATTCTGTTACGCTAACAGACTCCAAGAGCCTTGCTGAGAGGCTCAAATTTGTTGATTTGCCTGTGAATGTTGGAAGGAAATGACAGAATCACTTTGTACCCACAGCCTTCCATTTCTTGTGTTGTAATAAGTAATTTAGTGCTGCCAATTATTCCCTCTATAGGCCATGGCCATAAAATTTTGTCGGACCTCTTGTTCAACAAGGAAAATCTAGTGGGAACATTGAGGGTATTATGTCAGGTACGCAAGACACAGTACAATAATTTTAAATGATTCAGGTAGGAAGGTGTCACTGCTGACTGAGAGAAGTCATGAATGGAAAAAGTATTGGTTGTTGTCCTAGACATAATACAGATAGTGCTTCATGATGGAGGGAATAAAAAATGTGCTATAAAGAATAGAGTGTGTTGCCGTTATTGTGGGATTGTTAGATGTGTCTTCAAGCTAAGGGATATTTTTGCACCTTGAATGTTCTGGTAGTCTCGGTTGTGACCAGAAGGACTTTCCTATATCGTGTTCTTATAGAGAATATAAAGTTGCAGTTACTTTGATTTATAATTCACAGTAGCTGTCCTGCCACTTGCTTTACAGACCACAGAATCCTATGGTTGTTTGTAACAGCTGTATATTGATTGGCTAGGTCTTTGTTGTTAGTGAACACAATGTTGAAAATGCCTGTGCTTTTTGCAGTGCTTGCTACACTGGGAATACAATCCCTGCCTGAGATTTCTTGGTCTAAGAAGAATAAATAGACTCTGTCATGGGCAAAGAATAACTTGGTACCTGAGAGGGAGCATTACATAGGTAATAGCAGCAACAAAAGCTAAATTAGTTAAAGAGGAGGAGAAATCTCTCAATAATTAGTAACTATAAAATTTTTGTGGAGGGGCTTGTTTGTATACCAGACAGTGGACAGGTTTGGGTAAAACCTTAAATTCATGCTTGAAGACAGTATTTATTTATGCAGGGCAATAAAAGCTGAAGTTGTCCCCTATGTCACTGAAGTGATTTGATCATGGAATCATGCTGTAGGAAGCCATGTAAGTTAGTCCTTTTAATGTATCCTTCTTTAGGCTTCTTACACCTAAATACTTGTTTTCTAATTCTGTAGATAAACTGACCAGATTTTTCCAGTTTAGATTATTTAACTGAATGCAGAGATTAACATCTTTTTGTTGGGCCAGTGAAGAAGCATATCATACACAGTGTAGAATGGTTTTTCTTTATGTTTCTTGTACAGGAGAGCATGAAATCTAGGCTGCCAGGTACACTGTGCTGGATATGGTAAGTGAACAGAGGAAGAGATGATCTGTACACAAAAAAAAAAAAAAAAAAAAAAAAAGTGGGGAAAGCTGGAGGGAGAATTAGTCACTTTCTGAGTTTTAATACATACAATCTGTCATTGGTAGAGGTGGAAATAAAGCCCAGACACTCTGGCTGTCTTGTCTTTCTTGGGAGATACTGCTACAACCTGCTGGCATTGCACGACTAGACATAGGTATGGTTATCTTTAACATAAGAGAAGCTTATAATCAGAATACCATGTGGAAAGAGTGAATGGAAGAGCTACTGAAATGCATCAGTGATGGCATATTACAAGGGAAGGGTTCTGCTCTATGCTCCTCTGGTTTTGTTCCTCATCACTGTAATTCTTCTTTAGTCCAGTTCTTTCTTAATTTCTTACTCTCATTTCCCTTGAAAACTCCTCTGTCTACTTTTTATTTTCTTCCCCTGTAGCTTATCTTTTTCTAACTTACGCCACTCCGCATCTTCGTAACATTGACTTCTCCCTTCCAAAAGAACTGTTGCACAGCTGGGTACTCTTCCTTAACTCATTCTATGCAAGATTTTGTGCCTTCTTTCTGCCCTTGTTCTGTCATACCTACCAATTATTTAGGACATGGGACATGTATAACAGTGTGTACAGCAGAATTGTAGTGGATTTTACCTTTGTATTATTGCTCTCTAATATGATTGATATTAAGTGCCTAATATACAGTCTGTACTGAAATTAAAAATATGAGCGTTACTTATATAAATGTCAGTTCTTACAGTTGTAACATTTTAAGATTGCAAATGTCAATGTATGCTATGTAGTGGTGTTTCCCTGTGTGTGAAGTACATTATAATCACTGATGGATGAATCTTAAAATTTTACAAAGTTCACACAAGTTTAATCAACCTAAAGTTTAGGTACTTTTACAAACTACTGAATATTTTTGAATGTGCAAATGAAGTGGAAATCAAGGTGGATCGGGATTAACTGAGAAAATGCCAAAGCATTCAAAAGCAAAGTTTAAACTCCAAGGAATTTGGGCAGTAAAGCATTGCTTAAGGTGTATGATTGAAGATTCTCATCAGTTTAGACACCCTTATGTGGTCATGGAAAAAAATATTATCAGTGGAAGCCATTCACTATACACATAATTACAAAAATGGCATGTGAAAGGAATCAAGGGGGGTGATTTTTACTAATCAGTAAGCTAGTTGAAAAAGGCTGTGATGAAATTCAGGTTTCCCATATTCAACTGCTCAATTTATTCTTAAATGGAAATCTTTAGATCGTGATTGCAAGAGCAGGGAGCAGTCCTTTCCACAGGCAGTATTTTTCAGTTATTAATCCTGGGCTTTTCAAGTGATAGACCAAATATAGCAAACATTAAAAAAATCATGGTTAAAGCAGGATGTATACCTAATAATTTCTTTAAACAGAGACAATTTTGACACACAGTTTCTCTGTAGTCAGAAGGAGAAGTCAGACTTGAGTCAGCAGAGGTGGACACCTGGGTAGTATTCCAGTCTGGCATATGGATTGTTTTGGTTGCAGGGTCAGAATCTGTGTCTTGTTATAATTTGCCAGTCTGTCCATTTTGTTGGACTTTTGATTCAAACAATGTATTAATGCATTTTAAACATACCCTTAGCATGAATGCTATTTGTGCTCTCAATCCAAAATTGAATAGGAGTGTGTGAATCAGCTAAACATGGGCTTAACTTCAATGAGAAAAAGTGGTAGTTAAATTTAAATACTCGTTATTAAATGTTGTTGGTGTTGTTTTCCTTTTTAATTCATCAGCAAGTAAATATTATTATGTAGCTACTGATAGCAAAAAAGTAGGAAAAAGTCATTCTGCATTCATACTTAGAATCATGGAATAATTTGTGTTGGAAGGTACTACTGGAAATCTAATCATCTGATCATCTGGAAATCAGTTATTGAGTCGAACCCTCCAGTATTCCAGGTGGGGTCTCATGAGAGCAGAGTAGAGGGGGAGAATCACCTCCTTTGACCTGCTGCTAATGCTTTTCTTGATGCAGCCCAGGACACAGTTGGCTCTCTGGGCTACAAGTGCACACTGCTGGCTCATGTTGAGCTTCTCATCTACCAATACCCCCAAGTCCTTCTCCTCAGAGCTGCTCTCTATCCATTCTCTGCCCAGCCTGTATTTGTGCTTGGGATTACCTCGACCCATGTGCAGGACCTTGCACTTGGCCTTGTTAAATTTCATGAGGTTTGCAATTGACTATGTTTGGGTCAGACAAATATGTGATAAATTCTGTGGCACAGTTTAACCTAGCAACATGTGATTAGGTATTACAGGGCAAGACTACCCAAGACATGAAGAACAGATATGGGGCCTCGTGTTTGGTTTGTCTTTTCTGACTCTATTTAGAGGGGGAAAAAAATGAATGAGTACCTCTTCCTTTTTTGATATGTACAACAGTGACTGATTGCTGTCATGGGAGGTTACATGTTTTAATTGATATCCTTTAAAAGTTAATTTGAGGTTTAGGAAGAGGAGTGGGAAAGGGCTGCATGACAGGCTGTCAAAACCTCTGTCACTAGAGATTATTAAGAATTTTCTTTTTGGTGGCCTAATAATGCAGTAACTGATCTTGCTTGATAAATTGGCTGTAGCAAAAGTGAAATGTTAACTGTGCAATACCTTTATTGTTTGAACTAATCTATAGATGAAATAATACTTTCCCATTGGAGAAATACTGGTATAGCTACCCGTAATTGCAATATTCTCT
>WKFP01015466.1:3241377-3269152 GCA_011057875.1 Pterocles orientalis
CCCGTGTAAACCTAATGAGGTTTAATAAGGCCAAGTGCAGGGTGCTGCACTTGGGTCGGGGCAACCCCAGGTATTGATACAAACTGGGGGAAGATCTCCTTGAGAGCAGCCCTGCGGAGAAGGACTTGGGGGTCCTGGTGGACGAGAAGCTGGACATGAGCCGGCAGTGCGTGCTTGCAGCCCGCAAAGCCAACTGTGTTTTGGGCTGCATTAAAAAAGGGGCGGCCAGCAGGAAGAGGGAGGTGATTGTGCCCCTCTACTTGGCTCTTGTGAGGCACCATCTGGAGTACTGTGTCCAGGCCTGGGGCCCCCAGCACAGGAAGGACGTGGAGCTCTTGGAAAGGGTTCAGAGGAGGGCCACTAAGATGATCAGAGGGCTGGAGCACCTCTCCTATAAGGAAAGGTTGAGGGAACTGGGCTTGTTTAGCTTGGAGAAGAGAAGGCTCCGGGGAGACCTCATTGCGGCCTTCCAGTACTTGAAGGGAGCCTCTAAACAGGAGGGGGAGCGACTGTTTACGAGGGTGGATAGTGATAGGACAAGGGGGAATGGTTTTAAATTAAGACAGGGGAGGTTTAGGTTAGAGATTAGGAGAAAGTTTTTCACCCAAAGGGTGGTGAGACACTGGAACAGGTTGCCCAGGGAAGCTGTGGATGCCCCATACCTGGAGGCGTTCAAAGCCAGGCTGGATGTGGCTCTGGGCAGCGTGGTGTAGTGGTTGGCGGCCCTGCATATGGCGGGGGGGTTGGAGCTGGATGATCGGTGTGGTCCTTTTCAGCCCAGGCCATTCTGTGATTCTGTGATTCTGTGATTCTGATTATGTATACTCTTATGAGGCTAAACGCTAGGGACGAAGAAGTTCAAAGGACAAGGTTAATACAAATATGCAGTTATATATATGTAGTGGTTCACTGCTAGCTGAAAATAATATTTATTACCCTCAGAACAGTGAAACCAAAATGGTCTTCTCTAAGGAGAGAGAGGTGAGTTTCTAGAGGGAGCTTGTTAAGGGATTATATGTTGTTGTCACAAGTCACAACATAGGACTAAATTTCATTACTCAATTCCATCATTGCAGGTGACAAAACTAATCACAGAATCACCAAATTCCTTGCAGTAATGTATTCAATCAATTTTCTGTTCCCTAGTGCTTGCTTGCACAGCTCCATTATTTATTTCTAGGTTTACAACGTAATAATGTTCAGTATGATGTAAAAAGGGTCTTTTAACTTCAGGTTGTTTCCAGTTGGAAAATATGGCATTTGTTTTTAATCCCTCAGCCTATCTGGTTTATTAAACAAGGTCTACAGTCTAGAAATACTTTGAATAGAATCTTTAATCTGCTTCCAGGAAAACCTACATTTTGTTAGAGACTTGACAGATTCTGAAGAATGTTCATACACCTTCAGTAAGGTTTTAGATAATGCAATTTTCTTTAGTGCTTCTTTCAGGACTTTGCAATATAGATATATCTAAATCACAATAATAGGTATTGAATTAAGTTTTCAATTTAATGTTGATTTGTAAGGATTTTTAATGTAATAAATTTCAATGTAGTATAAAAATCCCAATTTACCCTACATCTGAGGCCAGTAGTGGCCCTTTGACACAAATAAACAAAACTTTTAAAAAAAGTGCATTGCATCTTACCATTAAGTGTGAGCAATGGGCTTTGACAGTTTCTGTATAAGGAGAACTTTGAATTTGCCACTGCTGTTTTAGATTGAAATTGTGGAGAGTTTACACCTAAATGTTACATGTTACAAAGTTTTCTTTTTAAAATTTATTTACTTATTTTTGTATATGTGAGTGTGTGTTGATCTCTCTGCCTGAGATTTTGCTGCAAACAGGAATTTGGGGTGTCACACTGCATGTTTCTCATGTCCTGTACCTTGGTAACAGGACAGAAAGTTTAGTTGATATTTGCTTTCATGTATTTTGTCTGAACTAACTGAAATAGCCAATGTACTGGAGAGGCCAGTACAGCAAACTAGTGAATATACAGAAGTCTGCAGGTGCTGCTACGTCTATGCAAATCATTGTTGCTCCAGCATGCAATTGTAGAACAAAATATTTACCTGGTTCTTCATGTAGTTGTTGCAAAGAGGGTCATGGACAGTGTTTCTTAGAAAGACAAACTAGTTTATTGGGATCTTAGTATATAGTTAAGCTGTCATGAAGAGTAAAATCTATTTAACAGGACAGTTAGTCACTGTCCAGCTGGTGATGGGAGGCTCCGTTGCAGGGTCCTTGCAGCAGCATCTTCATCTGGATCAGATGGGACTCCCGGAGCCCCTGTTCTGCTCGGTTGCAATAATGCAGCTGGCCATGGCCCTTGGTGACCACCCAGCACATGCATAATTCATTGCTGTTGATTATCTTAACTACATAGAAAACACTGTTTCTAATGACTATTTGCAAATGTCTTACCTAAGTACAATGTAATCTATCTTGCAGCATGAAGGTCTTAGAGGAGTCTTTGGAGGGAAAGGTCAGGTTCTTCACTCAGTATGTTAATCAGCATATTTAAGGATCCAAGTTCCTCAGACTAGACACATCAGGAGCTGCCTGAAGGAGATCTCTAAAGCTGCAAGAAGGTCCCACCCAGACATGTCCTGTAACAATCTGTCAAACCATCCCTGTAAGCATCAGCCATTAACTCCTTGGGTCATCTGCATGAGTGAGGTAGCCGGACTGGCCAAAAGTAACAGACAAACTTGAAACTAGGTGATTGCCTGAAACTGCACCAGTGATAGGGCTGTGCCAGGCCAGGTTGGGATGTCAACCTTCAGATCAGGATGTCAGGATCAACGAGATCAGTGGACAGGGAGAGGCATCACTGCATTACAGCTGGAGAACAGCACTTCTACAATGTTGCTGAGGCAGGGACTGATGGCTCTGGCATGGGCTGAAATCAGGCTGCTGGGCTCACGGGCAGAGGACACAAGCGGGGGTCTCAGGTGGGGCTGATCAGGGCAAGTAAGGTCTGTTAGTGCACCTGTAGCGCTGGCGTAGAGGTACCACACACCCCTTCGACTAGACATCTGTTGTAGGACTGCCTGGGCTTGAGGAACACTGAAGCAACACTGAGAACTGAGATTCATAGCAGAATCTTGTACTGTAGTTAATGATGGCGTTTCTAGTACCTGTGATTTATGGTCTCATTTTATATGGTGCTGCCTTTTTCATGGTTCTATTCTTAGCCTTCTTGCAATAGAAGCAAAAATAGAATGTATAAAAGTTTCATTCAGGACCTCAGACTGACAATGATGGCTTCTTTTGTTTTGTTACATGCTACTCGGTTGTGCCTAAGCTCGTACCATTTTTCAGTGGAGTTGCTAATCTTTGCTCTGATTATGTAACTGTCTTCATGCTGCATTGTGGATTTCATAATGTCCTATTAGAGCTCTGATTAGCCAGCAAATCTATTTTGTCGCCAGCTGCAGGAAAACACTTTCAGAAAAGTGCACTCCCAGTGGAAGTTATTCAGTTTTTAATGAGCAGGATATTTTATGATCTTTGCTAATAAAAATGCAACTGGAAGAGAGCACTCTTTTGCCAGAATGTGTCCCTCTCTGTATTGCCAAAATTTGCAGGCTATGCATAAACTGTTGTAATTCCAAGCATATTCTGTCAGAATATGAATATGTATTTATTCAGTTAAGTGTTACAGTATGACCATATAAATAGTAGTAATGCTGTGTGCCAAGATGGGAAATCCCATCGTTTATAATAATACCATCAACAGAACAGAATGTTAATATGTCTTCTTAAACATTCAGTGAAAAGTAGTTAGTGATCTCCCTACTCAGCAGCTCTCCTCGGGCAAAAGACCTAAACTATTTCAGATTCTCTACCTTTCGTCCCCAGCCCCTGAATTCCCAGAGGAACAGCATATATTAAGAGCTAACTACTTACAGCTTGTGAGCTTACAAAATGTCACTTCAGTGTTTTTCTTAATGACAAAAGCTATTTGAAAGAATTCTTTCACTTATAAATAGAAATAGCCTGAACAGTTAATAGTTCTTTTAAAACATATTCCTGAATTGACAGCTTAAAACAAATGCTAATGCAAAATTTAGTCTAGCTGTTGAAAACTATATCCAGCTAATAAATTAGAAAAATAATGTTTGCGATAGGACTACATTTCCTTTCTGCCTTGCCTTTCCCAACCCCGAGAAAAGCATATTAAAACAGTTCTAATGCATGTGCTAGCGTCATACTCCTAGATTCTTTCTGAACAGCGTTTGATTGATCTTGCTGTTGGAACTGAGCCATGAGTCTGTCTCGATACTTTGGCACCCTGTCTCGGAAAAAAGCAGACTGGGATATGGGAGAACAGAGGTCTCTAATAGGCTCTGCAATTAGCCTAGTAAGATACTTTGCTATCTTCTTAAATCTTTATTTACTCTCATGCTATAAAACATAGTAGATTATCTATCTTGGAAAGATGTTTTAGCACCTGCCATCAGTATTTTTCAGTAATATCTATTTATCTTTCTTATTTGGGTGAATGTTGACCTGCTATTATCTGGAAGAGCTTTTATGTTATTTTACCTGTGCCAAGATCTTAATCATAAAATACCTTACAGCATCTTATATGTTTAGGCTAGGATAGTTATCTTAGTTCCTTACGTTGTTGTCTGGTAGGTGCTATGTGTTATCTAGTAAGTAAGAAGGCATTTGACACAGTGGATGTAGGATGGATACAGTTGTGGTGAGGCTGTTCAAACCAAGTCAGGTTAAGGTGGAGATGGTCATAATCTGTCAATAGTGGAGGAACAAGAGCAACAGTATTTGTAGATAATGAGGTATATATGTTTTCACAGAGGAACTGTTTGTGTGTCGCATATCCATAAGTCCTCTAGTGTTAGCCTAATGCTTCTTTCTTCCTTTTTCCCCCCTCTATCTGTTAGCTCAACAGTGAGAAATAGAACCAAATTAAATACAATCTGAAATATATCTAAAAACTATCATTTGGCCATAATTCATTTGTCAAAGTCTATAGTACAACAATACACAAAGCTTGGGTATTTAGCTGAAGGAATGGTCTGGTAATACTTGTGTTTGTTGACTAGGTATATATATAGAGCTTCTTAGGTTTGGATTAGTTTTTCAGTGTATCCTTTTCTTAGTGATAGATTTTATTTCAATAATCTATATAGTTTGTTGTGTTACAGTAATCTAGATTTTGTTTTCTGGTCTTGTGCGAAGGCTGAACCATTTTGTGCTATAGTATGACACAGAAGGAGCTGCATACTGAGCAGCGGGACATCAGGCCTTCATCCTGAGGACACCAATGGTGTGGATTAAAAGAGGTAGTAAACAAATGCATTTCCTTATTACTATGCCTGAACATGGGAGTGAGAGTTGAAGGACTAACTATTTAGAGAACCATCATGACGTTACCTCCAACAGTGGAGCTAGAATTTATTTTCGGTTTTGTAGTAGGTGTTCAGCTGCAGAAATCCCCAGTATTTACGTTTTGTAGGGTCTTTTTTGTTGCAGATATATCATGTTGTTTCAGAGTTGTATAAAAAGGAGCTTGTATTACCACCCGCAATTTGCTTCCAAAAAACAAGTCCTAAGGAAATATAACAGGTTGGAGAATCTAATGTTAGAATAAGTTGATATTCACTGTCAAACATTTGTCAGAATTGCATTTAACTTAATATGCTTCAACGTGGTGGCTCTGGGAACCTAATTTCTTTCAGATGATTTATTACATCTTTGCTGTAGAATTCAATGTTGAATAAAACTTGTAATCAAAATGGGACTAGTAGTTTTCTCCACATTCATTTCTCCTAAGGACTCTTCTAGTTGGAAAGAGTGAGACAGAACAGCAGAGATGGTGTTTTATTGTTTTAGCTCTTGCTTTGATCTCATGCAGCTGAACAAGCTGCTCTGCAGGTGAAAGTGGTGTAGTCAGGATCTTGGTTCTTTTGTTTAGAAATCTTCTCCAGGTCATATAAAGATAATTCCAGAAGTCTGTTGCTGCCTGTGCTTCTGAAATGGTATTGATCAAATTATCCCTTTCTGAGGAAGAAACCAACTTCACCCCTTTCACTCAAAATGCTCAAACTGCAGGAGTGCATATGTCTGAAAATTAGTTTGTTTTACTCTCGTGATCACATCTGAGTATAATTGTAAATAATAAGGGGTTCACGCGGGTGGTTGTAGGCTTGATTCCTTTGATGGCAATCTTAGTGTAAACCATCTGTTAACACTTGGGGAGAAAAAGTGTGCGATATATTCCACAGTGGCTCGTGGATTGCGTGGGAGTTAATCTGTGTGACCTATTTAATAGCATTAGTCAGGACTCATCTGTTTACACTACTGAACAACTGAAGGTAAAAGCATATTCACTACTTTCTTTAAATTGAAACTCTGTTCCTGATTGAAATCTTTTAACAAAGGGAGCTCCTGTTCGTGTGAGAACAGAGTAGAGGCATGGCAAGGGAGAATGGGGAAAGAGCACTGGAGTTTTTCTTCTCTGCATAAATCTGAAGCTGAAAATAGAATTTCCCAGAAACAGAAGAAACAAGACAGTGTGTTAGATGCAAAAGTCCTGAAATGATGAAGGAACTTCTGATGTGGGATTAGGACAGGAGAGAGGAGCATGTCATGTAGAAGAAAAATCTGATTTATCAGGCTGACTAGGTAAGGAGAAAGCAAATTGAATGGCCTAATTTATAGAAATAACAGCTAGTTGCCTGTCTGGAGAGGAAAAGAATATGAACAACAGGCATACTGGAGGACCTCTGAAGACCGTGTGCTCAAGAATTATTTGGGAAATGATGTGTGTTATTTTCACTTTGTCTAGAGTTCCCTTTTAGCTATGGCAATAAAACTGGGGAGAAATTTGTATGGAAAACTTCAGGCAGATTTTGTCTTATTTAACTTCTAACAGCTACCTCTGAAGTAGTAGCAGTATTAAACAGTAGACTACTGACTATTTCTGAGATTAGGCATCATTTGATCAAACATAGATATCTAATTTAGGATAAGATCGGTTGCACCCTACAAGTATGTTTTTCTCTGCTGGTGTTCAAGGGAGACAGTATTTTAGTTCTGTGAGTGAGTCTGTTTCCTTTTAGCAATTGTACATCCCAGAAGAGTGAATTGTAAACCTAGAGTGAGAATGGAGGCGAAAAAACATAATTAAACTGCTGACCAGTACAGAAGGAGAGAGAGTACTGAGGAAGGTGGGGGAGCTAGCTGTTGTCCTGGTGACCTGAAAACCTCATGGTTTCACAGGCTCATTTCCATCAAGGGACAACAGAAGGTGTTTGTGCCCGAAAATATACCAGAGAAGCCTATCAAAGAGACTGCTTCAACTTAGCTGCGTCTAAGCAAAGGAAATGTAAAACGAGATGCATTTCTTTTTTCAGGTTCATATTTGAAAGCTGCGTCTGTGTGTGTGTGTGTGAGTGCATGTGTGTCTAGGAGAGGAGAAATCTGCCAGGAATATGACAGTTCTGAACAGATTATTTTATACCCACCTCTGAAGACCTAGTGCCCTCCACAGCTGAATATTGGCTGTACCTAGAAGGAGTTGCAGAAATACCTTGATTGTCCAAACCAAGGGTTACTTCAGGCCATTTTGTGACTCCTTTCCTGTTCAATTACCTTGGCCCCTTCCTGCAGAAACCAAGACCAAGGGGCTGAGAATTGGTTTTCCTTTGAGTCCTGCCTCGATATGGAGTCAGAAGAAAAGCACCTGTATGTGCACCCGGATGTGGGAGTTCAGTGGTGCTTGGCCTACCAGTGCTGACTTAGTCATAGTGACTTGAATGGTTAAATAGATGGGTCAAGAATGTCATAACAGACATTAAATGCTCTTATATGACTTAACAGAGGCTAAGGTAAAGTCCAAATGTTCCTTTATTGCTTTTATTTCTCAGGCCCAGCTGTCAAATCCACTGTAAGTTTTTAGCAAAACTATATACTTACTGTAACTTAAGTTGGATAAAAAGGTGTTGATTCAAATGTTTTTTTTTTCTCTTACAATTCCCAGACTTCTAATACCGCTTTGAAGCATTGTAGACTTTGCAAGCACAGTGTGGTATGAATGGTTTCCCAAAGTGATTACAGTAGGTTCTTCACCCTGCACAAGCAAGCTTGATATTCCATAGAGACTGCACTGAGGTCAAGGCCGTTACTTAACAAGTCCTGCTCAGCCAGGTGAGAGTCTCATCAAAGCACGAACTGAATCGGTGATTCAGGATCCAGCTGCATAGGAAAAGGTCTGAGTCTTTAGATGAAGACAGGAACGTAAATGCAACAAAGGGATTTTGAAGGGAAACAACACTAGATTTTTTCTTATTTGAACATTTATCATTATACTTGCACCCAGCAAGTGTTACCAGGTCATGAGCAGGCTGTAAAGTGCACCAGAGGCTCAAAATCAGCTTTAATAAACTCTTACAAATAAGTGAAAGAGATTTTGCTCAGTTTAAGTATCATGCAAATATAAGCATCGAGGGTAGCTGTATCTTTCAGAGGATAAAGAATTTGAAGTATCTTCTATTTTTAAACCCTCAAAGTTGATCAACTTGTGGATGTCATTGAGGTCAGAGGGTAACATTGCCCAACGAGGATGGCATATTGACCTTATCCTTGGTGTATTAATCTTTTTTAAGATCTTTGTTAAATAATTTCAGTCATATCAATTAAATAGTAACAGAAATGCTTTTTCTTTGCAGAGGACTTTTTAGGGTTTTGAGAGCCTTAAAGAGATCAGAGGACATTTTGAGTAGTGGAAGCTGTGACAATTTATTGAACTCTTGGGTTCTTCATAATAATTTAGCAGTTAGCAAGCAGTAAAATCCAGCAATATTTGAAGCTACAGTTAACAGCCCACAAAGAAATGGGAGCTTGAGATGGCAAAGGAAGGGTTTTAAGTCTGAACTAGTTCCAAGTCAGCAGTAATTGCTTCTGGATTCATGATTATATCTGCATTTGGTTTAAATAGAAATGATGCTGTGCAACTGTTTCTCTGGTAAAAATAATCAGTGTAAAGATACAATTGTATCCTTCCCCGAAAACTTCAGCTCATCACCCTTCCCCCCAAAGACAATATTCCTCATATTTTCTTTTCTCCTTTTTCTTCCCTGTCCTGCTTTTCCCTCTTGACTCTTTGCCATATTTACCTTTCAGTCTGTTCTTGTCACCATTACTCATCTTGAGTAATCTGAAGCCCACCTTACCAGTCCCAGAACTAACGGGCTGACGTCACTCCTACACTGCAGTTGATGCTGGCACGTTTTCCGTTAAGGTTCCTCAAGCATTGCTTGCCTGGGTGTGTGTAGTGGGTAGTCAGAAGAGCTGTAGTTCATGCCAGACTTCCACCTATAGATCTGCTGCTCTCACTGTTGGCAGAACCCTCTCAGAAATGCTGGTGGAATTCTTATCCTGGCTGGCAGCTTCATAGCATTTTTTGTCTAGAGGGTATTGTAACAGGCAATCAAAACTGGTCAGAAAACCTCATACTGTTCTGGATACTGTTGTTATCTGTAGAAGACCATACATGTACCAGTGGCCCTGGATATTCTTCCCATGGTAGGAAGTCTGTTTTGTAGTAAAATACGAAACAGATCAAATAAAACTCTGATAAACCTTAAAACCGTAACTAGATGGCCATCATATATGGTCACATGAATGTAAAGAAACTGTGTGCAGGCACCACTCCTTCTGCTGGATCTCTTATTGGGCATCTCATTCATGCAGTGAACTGTCACTGCTTGAGTCATGTTAGACTAGCAGACACAGAAATGCTTGTGAGCTTGCCAAGTCTGGGTACAGCCCTAGCCAGATCCCAATACTATAGTGAGATATAACACCAATGCGTGGTGTTCCCATGACCCGTCCTTCCCTTCCCTTTCATTGGAAAGATTGTAGTGAAGTAGTAGTCTGCTCTGGTAAAGTGTGAGGCCTAAGTGACAAATGACTGGGGCCATGGAGAATGTTGTGATTTGTGCTACTTGGTCTAGCAGAGAAACCTCATGAGGTTTATAACACATGGATGGTCAGCTGATTTCCAGAGGGGAGAGTAACAGAGCATTAAGCATTCATTACACATGCTATAGTTAGCTAATTCTTATTGTGTCACAGGAGACAGGAGAAGAGATGGTAAGTTTATTTAGAAATAGAAAAAGACACTTTCTATGCTACTGTGTTTAATACTCCAAGGTCTGAAATACCGATGAACAAAAAACTTTATTTCTGTCTAATAGCTTAATTTTCTTAGTTTTATGGATTGTGAGGTACTTTTCAGATTAATGAAGATAAGATTTGGGGGGAAGATTCTATCCTCTCCCTGCCCCTTTCCACTGAGGAAATTGCTGGTTGCACTAATTCTGCCAAAGAAATAGAACTTACTAGTTGGAGAAAAAGAAGCTAGGAAAAGTAGGAATATGTATGAAATTCTAACTTTTCGGAGGAAAAATCTTTGAAAAATGTTAATCTGTCTTCTACATGTTCACAATACTTGCAGTTGATCATTTGAGGTGATACTCAAAATACATCAAACAGGAATTTCCAAAGGTCATCTAAGAGTTTGAGTTCAGTGCAATTAGAAAGACCATCAACATTAAGCTCCTTTACATCAACTTCTTGAGTGTCATCCTTAAATTGAGAGTGCTGGAAGAATAAATCCATCCATGCAAAATTCAGTAGCTTTCAGTGCAAGCGTGTACATAAGTATTTAAAGGCAAAATGGGTCAAATAAATAAAAAAGTGTTCCTGAAATGGATACATGTATCTAGAGCAAGAAAGTCATAACAGAACAAGTTATTTAATACCTTTTTGAAAAGCTTGTTCAAAAGCTAGCTAAATAATTTCCTTAAGCAAGTGAGGTAAAGGACAAAATCAGGAGCTACAAGAATAACTCAACCTGCACTGTTGTGGCATGAAGGACCTGGGAAAAATGAGCCCAGGATAGGGCTGTGCTGGTGCCATGACTTCTGCCTTATAGCCACCATGTCTCCAGAATCAGAGGCATGACAAAAGTACACAGACCTGGTATGGCTCTACTAACTGGTCATTTACCTAGGGAAGTGGAAAGAGTGAAGAGGCCATCGGATAACAGATATTCCAGCACTACAAATCTGAGGTGAATACATAAGTTTGCAAAGCCTGTTTAATTAGTTATCAGGAATTCAAACTTTATAGTCCACATAAGAGCACAGTGTCCTACATCCAAATGGCATTGGTCAACTGCCCACAATTATGCTTGTAGGTCCCAGATGTTGCTTGTTGTACTCTAAACTCTCTTTCTAACTTTTGTCATTGTTTGAGTGGCTCTGGATAACTGCTAGTGCTATTAATTTATGTTAATATCTCTCCATGGTTTAATTACTTTGAAGACCTGTAGGCTTTACTGTTATCATAGAAGAGGAAGCCACTTGGGTGGCATGCCTCTCGTGAGATCCAAGCCATTTATAAACCCTCCAGATGTTTGGTCTAAGCTAATAATCTAGATTCTTTGTAGAGCCCATTGAGAATGAAGATGAATTTCTTTCAAGGTATCCGTTGTAGAAACCTATCCTAAGTATTTGCAAGGAACAGTTTATGCTAACCTATCTCTTTTTTTTTAAAGACTATGAGGCATATAGGCGCTAAAAGTCTCAGACGACTGAAAAAAAATCACCCTTGGCTACTACTCTTGCTGCAGAATGTTGTGGAAGTAAGGGAGGAGAATTTTTGTAAGCAGAACTTGCAGATACAAGCAGTCACTTAATATTCTCAGTAATCTCTTTGAAGAGAGTTTCTTTCATTCTAAAAAGATGGCCTAAATGTTTTAAGGCAAAAAGTATGAAAAGCTTTGGATGCTTTTCAAGGTTAAAAAATGCTTGAGATGAGCGTGATACTGGATATGTTGTCATCTCTAATTCTTCACTAGTAAGCATTTTAACTCATGCAGACTTGTTAATGTAAGCCATAAGCAATGATGCTATGGTTTGAGATGAACAATAATACCTTTGTGTTTGAATTAATGTTTAATTATAAGATAGTAAATTGGAATTTGCTTAATTTTAAACATTTAGAAGTTCTATAAGATACCCTGAATGGGAACATCAGTAAATAATGAAGTTATCTGCTTGAAATCAAGAACATAGTCTATGGCCATATAGGTCACTGAAAAACTGTAAACCTGAAAGAGCTAGACTGAAAATATGTTGAGAAATTCAAGCTGAATTCCTGAAAATCCAAGGGAGACCATGTAAAACCAGAGTAATGTTTCTTTCTTAAAATAGGTCGTTCTATTAATAGAAGCCTAAAGTGATGTTTCCACAGTGAAATGCTTTGGATTGATGTCAAATATCATTTGCTCTCTGACATTTGGAAATATCTCTCAAAATTATGGTAATGTTTAGACTTAGGATGCATTAGAATTTCTTTTTGCTAGGATGCTTCTGAGGTATTTTTGCAGTCATTACCTAGGAATCCAGAGAAGAGAGTATTATGAAGAATAAGCAAGGTTTTATACTAATGTCTGCATTGTTTTCTTTCTACCAGGGATATGAAAATGTATAATGAGATAACAGACTACTACAGAATACATTTAAAGAATTAATTTTTAAAATTACCTACTACTGTTATATTCAGATGAATGTAAGTGTGTATCTGCAAGCATAAACACAGCTGTGTCTGGGTCTTTCTGAAAAGATTACCTAAGAATTTTGCAGTGCAAATGGTGGATGGTTTCCTCCACAAACAGAAGTGTGCTTTCCATTTTTTTCCTTTTTCATTGACCTCTCCTAAAATATATTAGATTCAGCTCTGAAAGCCCTGTTTCTGTTACAGTGATGCCAACTACAGAAGCATTTGATACATAACTTTAAACTCTTGAACTTTGACTGGCATACACTGCTTCCACATTCTTTCCCATTGCTGTCTGTAGTGAGGATATTTGTGCATCTGTAACACTTTTCTTTTACAACAACAAAAAATACTCACTTTTTTCAGTGATATTGCCAACCAGTGTTCCAGCTGTGTGTTTTTTTGGTAAATTTTGATGTGTCCAATGTTGCGACTGAAGATTAATTGAAGAGTACAAATGGTGTGGCTTGTTTCATTTTACTTTCTGGTTATTATGACAGTCATTGTCTGAGGCTAGCAAGCAAGAGTGGTAGGTTTCTGCCTCTCCTCTCTTGTGCATGTGATATCACCATGAAGGGAGAATTTGGGCTCTGGCAATGCTAGCTCTGTTTTTATTGCAATCTTAACATGGAAAATACCCATTAACAGGTGCTAATTGCTCTTAGTACCATGAAAAAGTAGCATGCCAGAGAAGACTTGTCTTGTTGAAGTTCGAGACAAATTTGGAGCTGTTTTCGGAAACATCATGAAAACTCCAGGCTATACTGTCTTTTGGTCCTGCCAAGAAAACACTGTAGATCAAAGTTTGAGTGAGGGCACATGTTCTTTGCCATGATGTTCATTGTCTCTTACATTGTCACTTTTTTGTCCATAAGGCTAGAAATACTCCCTCCACTTTCTCTTTTTTTCCTCTAGGAACATGTAGCATCAGAGTTTTAGAATTATGAGAGGAAATCTTGGCAAATGAAGCCCTTGAAATGAAGACTTACTACTACAGGATATCAGGAAACACTTGGACATCTGTTTCTTTCAGGAGTAGTATTGTTCTGTGCATGCCAGGAACATACCTCCTTTAGTGATAGGTACCTCTGCATGTCTACTAAGCAATCCAGGTCACTCTACCTTGATACTATATGAGATAAAAGGTTTACTGCTTACATTAAAAAAAAAGAAAAAGTGTAAGAAGTGACTTGTAGATCTTTGCTACAGAATTAGTACTAAGTAAGTAAAGAGAACATAATCCAGGATCGTACTTCACACTTCCTTGTTTGTGCCTTTTCCAGAATTCTTCACACTGTCAAAAATCTCTAATAGAGAGAGTTAGGATTAAATCAAGGGTGTTCTCCATTAGCAGCAGTGGGCTTTTAATGTGACTGTATCTAATGCTGTGTACTATCTACAACATGCTTGTTTACATAGCATGTAAAGGCAGTGTTATGTGCCATTCTCTAAGTACTATAATGGGAAATACCAATTACAGTATGTATTAGCTAAACCCAGTTATGTTTGATTGAACTGTTAATTTCCATGTTAGTCTGTTTTTCTGTTATGTTCTTTTATTACCAAGACTTCTAGCCTTGCAAGACACTGACTGTTACTAAATTGCTTCCTATTTTTCTTTTCAGAGAGTCTAAATCTTGTTAAACCTGGGACTATTATACCTTGACTCCCTGTACTTTCTCTGCTTTCTGGCTGAAGTGCCACCTGTGAAAAAGACTGTCTAAAAATATAGCCTGTAGACTTTTCTATTGATTGCAAGGGTAAAACTGGATTATCTCGCTCTTGTTTTGTCAGCTAAGTTTTTCACTTTTGTCTTTCCTCTTTAATCGTCACGTTCTATTTTCTCTGGTTTGAATTTCCTCAATTTGAAATCATCTCATTAGGAGGCCAGTCATAGACTAATAAGGCATTCTCTCATGCTTATTTCCATCTATTAAGCATTAATTTGGAGTTAAATTGTGAAGTACAGATCCCTTGAAAGACCCTCATACATGCAGACAGTTGTCAATCACTTATCATCCCGTGTAACTCTCCCTGAAGACCCCTGTGGGGATCATAAAACTTTAGACAAATTGACAGTAGAGAAGTGATGGACACAAATCTCATTTTGGAAAGTTCCTTATGCTGAATAGTAACACCTGTTAGCTATTTGCAGAATTTATATTCACTTTATTTGTAGGGTTGCCAGCAAGTATACTCAGTGTCCAGCAAAGACAAGTGGTTCTGACACATTCAATTCCTTATAAGTTTGGAGAAAGATGTATTCATTTTTTAAAAATAAAATTTTTCCTGTTACTGTTAGAAGTAAATGCATGTAAATCATGTCCAATGAAAATAGAAGTCTATGCCTTAGGCTAGTGGTCTGCCAGCAGATTAATTACTCATATTTGATTTTGAGGGTTGAGTATTGGTAATTATTGGAATGTAATGGCCAATGTGTTCTCTTGCAAAAATGACCAATAGCCATAGTTTGGCTCTGAAATGACTAGTTTATGGCTGTGACATCAAAAAAGCCTGAAAACTTCATTGAATAAAGCCAGTGGTGCTTTAAAAGACTGAGACAAATAGCTCTGGTTTCTTTCCCTTTTGTTTAAAAAAAAAAAAGAAAACGTGTAAGCGCACAAGATTTTAATTAAATATTGATGTACTACTTAAACTGCTTTCTTGTTTGAGTTTGAAATCAAGACATTGAAAAGAATTGCACCTCCAAAATGAAATTCTGTATATTAGAACATGAAAGTACATCAGAAATATAAATGTGTAATATGATACATAGAATGGTTTTCAAAGTATTGTTTTCCCAGACACTGTTATTTTTGTTTAGCTCACAATATTTGTTGGAAATCCATTTATTAGATTAAGGTTGGACTGATGTTTATTTTTAATTCCTTGAGGAATATAAACTTTTCTTTCAGATATTGTTCTTTCACATTGCATTTGATGGGTGTAACTCTCGATTTGGTCTACAAGATGCATATGACAGTGAGAACAGGAGTCTGATCATATATTCTGAGGTCTGGAAGGACTCAAGGCCCTCACTTTTCTCACTCCAGCCCCACAGGGCTTAATAGCAATTTACTGGTGGAATTTTTAGCAGTGAATCAATATCCTCCCAGGGGCAAAAGAGGGAAAGGATGAGGAATAATGCATGCAAGTAAAACTACCATAGGATTACATTTCTTGCTGGTGCATGAAGAACACCGCTTATCGATCAATTTCAGACTTTAAACTGTCTGAGACCAGTTAAAATCTCAGCCAAGGGACGACAACTAGATGAAGCGATGTTGTTAGGGACAATTCCCATGAAGAATCAACAATGTTATCTAACACTGCCTATATTCTTCCTTTTTTTCTAATGAAAAAATATTGTGATAGGAATGTGATGTAAAAAATATTGACACTGGAAAAGATTGAGCATTTTACAGAAGGGAAAACATCGGACTTTATTGGCTTTTTTTAAATTGTTGCCTTCACCAAATGAAACTCAGTTTTAATACTTGATAGAGTGGTACTGTGGTTTCATATTAACTCTTCAAATACAAATTCTTAGTGACCGTATATTAGGCTTTAACTATGAATTTCAGAGTAGCTTTTTTTTTTTTTTTTGTTCTGTTTAAATAATCAGGAATAACAAGTAGGAATGGTTCCCGTCCAAGCATCTAACCAACTGTTTAGCATTATTTATAGGCCGTCTTTATTTATATTTTTGTATAATGAGTTGTATAGTGGGGTTTTTTCCCATGTCTTACTTAATGCTTCTAGCAATCCATAACTCTTGACTTTCTGGGACAGTGATGATACATACTGGTAAAGTCTAAGGAACAAGAGAATCTGTCTGATCAGCTTGGTCTTCATCAGCAGGCAAAATAATCCTGTCAAAATAGAGCAATGAATATTAAAATGGAGAAAAGGTAAATGAGGACAATAAGTTATTGTAAAAAAGAAAAAGGAGCTTTATTCAGGGAAATTTAGGAAATTTTAGATGTGGAATGTCACAGAGAAACCACTGGAGAATCAGTAATTCGCTCATAGTTAATAGTTTGCCTGCTATAAAGAATATTTAATAGAGGGTTAATCCTCATTCTTTTAATCGTCTGACAGCTGTTTCTGGATGCTTACAGCTACATGTGAGTACAGACATGGGAGAAGAAAATTTGACATCTAACAGTGTATTTTCTCTGTAGAAGCAGAGGTTCTGGTTAAAAGACATCGTCCAACCCTGTGCTGACTTGAGGAAGGTGGTTCTTAGTTTATCCAGTGCAGTTAAGGACCCGAAACTACTAATTTTTTTTAATGTTCTGTTATTCAGCCACTGGCCAACACAGAATTTGTCACATAGCATCTACCCTGTCAGAAAGAAGACAGAGAACTTGTCAAGAGAAGTTAATTCTTAACGACTTCACTCTCTAAAGGCAATGAGGGTATCTGAACTGGGACACCATCTGTTCAGCTGAGGTGGTTTCTAAGCCAATCTGTGACTGTGTGCTGTAAAGACCTGGTCAATGTGAGTTATGACTCCTGTTCATCCTGTGTGGATGGGTTTCCCTTCAAAACACACCAGGATGTAGGCAAAAGTTTTGATTGAGTGATGCCCTACTGTGGGTGCAGACCCAGAAGCTTGGAAGTATTCCCAAGGTCCAAAATTTACATCCTTCAGGAATTTGTTATCGGGCAACCAATAGTTTCCCTCTACCAAAACCCAAGCCAAAGAAGATCAGAGCATTGAAGAAGTTGCACAACCCATTTTGGAGAGTTTTGTCTATGGTAACAATCACTGTTAAAGGAAATTCAGTAACAGTTTGGCTGCAGTAGAAGACAAGGAAGAGACAAGAGAGACTCCTTGTTCCAGAAAAAAAGCCATTAGCAAGAAAGAGACCAAAGAAGGAGACCCTGACTGATGGAAACATGTCAACTATATCTTAACATGTTCCAAAAGAACATGAGAGAAACTGAAACAAGGAATGACACATATGCTGTGGGGTTGTTTTTTGCCTAAACTGAAGCCAGTCTTGTGCTGCTTGTAGTACAGTGATTACTTTCATGCTTCTGGCAAAGATTTTTAACTGCATGCATCAAATATGTGAAAGGCTCTGGGTTTTTTTGTGTTTGCTTGTAAATCTAAAGAGGAAAAAATGTGGTGGCCCCTCAAATTTTTGCATTCGTTTTGCAGGATTTCCCATTCATTTTACAGAAAATCCAGTGCAGTCCATAAAAATCCCTCTCACTTTGTCCCCTTCCTCCTCCTTCCTCTTCAGGCTTCATCCTAAACTTCTTGATAGGTTTGGAAGCCTGCTTTAGCAAGACAGTCACAGAACACTCTAGTACTTTGATGAAAAATCTCATCTTCAAATGTCAGTGGCATCCCAGGGTACTCATCAGCACAAGTTACCATGTATAATATGATAGAGTTTTTTGCAGGAAATGGGATTTTTTTAAGTCTAGTTGCTAGGTAGTTGACATATTCCTTGCAAATTGGTTATTGGCTAAGCCTATTAGCTCCAAATGTTATTGTGTGAAGGACATGTTACTTTTAATCTTTAGGCTTAAGTGGTATTTTCTGTTCCATTTCTGCTAGGTTATACTGTAAGATTTGCTATGCTTTAAGAATGCAGAAAATAGCATGTAACAGACTATTATTCAAACATAACAGCAGAATTTGAGAAACCAAGATGTAGGAAATTGTCAGTACAATCCTGTTTTCATAGTGGGAAATGTAATCAGTGTACTGGATTTTTTAATGGCTTGTCTGAGAGGACTGGCAAATTAGCTTTGTGTGACATTAAGCTGGAGATTAGCAGCCTTCCTTGCACAGTGATGCTTCCAACTACTCCGTATCACCGAGGGAAACCTCCTGAACTTATGGAGTATGAAGACATGCACTTATTTAAATACTTGTGCACTTTTCACAGTAATAACATATCTAAAAGTGATCAATAGAAATATGTTGAGAAAGTTTTTTGGAGGTTTTGTTCTCTGTGTAAATCTTAATCTCCATCTCTTCCTGCGTGAAAGTATATGGTCTTCTTTCTGTAGACAGCAGAAATTGAGATGGTAAGACACAGTAACTATCTCATAAGAGTAACGTAGTGTAACGTTTGGCAAGAGTCTGAAAAGCAGTAACCTGAAGTCAGTTCTGCTGCTAGCTGATCCTCAGACTGTTCTGTTGCTGGCTTATGTTGCTGCTAAGAAGTTTGCTTGTATTACTTGTAAGACCTGTTTGTTCTTCATGCAAATCACATGCGAGCATAAATATTCAATGCTTTAGGCTTGTTTTTATAATAGTTTGTCGTTCAGTGCTGCAACCAATGAAGATGTTGGTGATAAAGCAAAATATAATCTGAAGTAATTATTCTTGGAACCTTCTCCTACAGTATTTATTAAATATTTACAAATGGCAGCTAGCTTGTGTGTTTTCTGCTTGTTTTTAGATCAGAATGGGAAAGCAGAGGGGAAATAAGTCTGAAGGCTTTTCCAGTACTCCAGCTCGGGTAACGTTTTTGATGGGCAGAAAAAGTATATGTTGTTGAGAGAAATCTCCCTATATTAACTAACAATTAAAAACAATAAAAAATGACTTGAAGATAATGCTTTTATAAGAATGTATATGGAGTGAACTATAAAAGAGTTTTGATTTTTTTTTCCAAGCACCCAAGACAGAGATCATGTGTTAGCTGAACAAATCTAGGAAAGAACCTCCATTGATCCTGAAGCAGTCCCACTTGTTGAGCTTGGAAGTATAAAAATTCTGCTAGTGTGGAGTGAATTAGTCAGGAAAAAGACAATCAGCAGGAGGGCCCAAGTTTCTGGTGGTTCTGGTGGAATCACCTGCTGAATAAAACTGACTGCTACATTGCAGGTCAGTTCTTGAATGCTCTATTTATACATATGTTCTATCACTTTTTCACTTTTTTGAAAAGCTGTTTCCATTCGTGCTCATTGGTTCTTAGAGACTGTTGCTGTCATTATTTTATTTTTTAAGATGCCATCGCTTGGTTGTACTAACAAGGTGAGTATATTGTTATGACATCAAAACATAGAAAAGTAGGATATCATTTTAGCTGAGGAACAAGAAGTAGACAAATGTAGTCCTGAGCAACACATCATCTGGTTTTTATTAATTCTTTTAAAAATAAAATAGTCCCAGTCACTCTTTTTGAAAAGTGTGCTTGAGAATATAATCTATAAATAATAACAATAAATCAAAACCAGAAAACAGCCGGCAACCAGTATGAGATAGTTATTATTTCTCTCCAATGTGTTTCTGTCTCTTTATGAATTATTGGAGCAATGCAGCTACTTCAGACCAAGAAGAATAGTGGGTCTGGTTTGACAAGTTATGAAGGCTAAATAATTTAAGTACAATCTGCACACTTTGAATCCTTTAGCATGCAAACAAAAGCAGACCTGAGTACAGACAGAAATAGAAAATTTCCATACAGAAACTGGCTTTAAGGGGTGATAATGGTCAGTAATTTTGAAGTGAGGTTGCTTCATGTTAATCTCATCTCTGAAACTGTCTTCCTATCCAAGGACAAGCTACTTTCCTCTGTTTTTTCAGTTTGTTGAAATTGTTCCAGTCTGATAGTGCTTCCTCATTCATCTCACAGGGCTGCAAGGAGCTTTTATGACTAACTGGAAGCATCATAGCAAGGATGAGTTAAGAAACTAAATGCTACCATACCTGTCCTTGAAAGTGCATTCATCCTACTCTCTTGTCATCTTAATTTGACAATTTGTTTTTGAACTGTATAATGGACAGCAAAGTAATTGTAAGGTTCAGAAAATGGAGATGGGGACAGTTGCCTCCATGTGGGAGAATTTTGTCTCAAGGACACCTCAGTTGTAGATCTTGCCTTTCACCTCAACAAGTCAAATGCATTTAGAAAATATGGTCCATTTGTGTGTAGTCTAAATAACGAATGTGGGACAGGAAGCTCTTGTGAGATATTGTTTAATGGTTGTGAGTACAGAACTGCATGCTGGAAGACAGTGTCAGCATTGTTGAAGCCATAAATGCAGCTATGTGGAGTAGGAAGCTCTTTGTGAGAACCATTCATTTCCCTATAGATTTCTTTTGTCCTTATACTTGTCTCCTAAGCTCAGCAGGCTAGTAGACCTCCTTTTCAGCGCTAGCCAATGCAGCAGCAAGTCAGTGGTCCAGTGAGGCTGGAAATCAGAGATCTGTTCCATCTTCCTGCTCACCATATCAATACTTGTTTTGTTGGTTATTACACGTGCAAGAATGGAGATTCTCCAGCCTCTCCACATTCCAGTGCTTCGTATCCCATACTCTTAAGAACTCAAGTATCCCTTGCTGCCTTGGGGATTGTAAATGTGGAGAATGGATTGCACCAACCTTTCGTATATTTGAAGACTACAGTGTTTTGTTGAGTCTCTTATTCCTCAAATTAACATATCTTTTCTCATTCCACAGCTCATTCAGCCTGCCCTAGTAAATTTTGGATCCTCAATTTCTGTGATCCCACTCTGTTTCCTTTGAACTTTCTGACACTCCATGCCTATCTTGGTTTCATGCTTGAAAGTAGGTCTCAAAATAATTTTCTAGATGAGGCCTTACCACTGTCACGTAGAGTAGAAGGATTTTTTTCACGTACCCTTCTTGTTTGTGTAGCTGATGACAGTGACCTACGCCTGGAAATTTACGTATGTTCTATCAAATTTAATCTAGTTTTCCTACAGCACATTCTCCAATTTTCAAGTTAATTTTGGATTCTCGTTCTGTCCTTTAGCTGCTTAAAGCTACTCACAGCCTGATGTCACCTGATTTTTTTTTTGAGGGGCGCATGTGTCTCTATCTTTTGTATGATTAATAAAACTATTAGATAATTCTGTGTCAAGATTAGACTCCAATGGAAACTTGCCTGATTCAGCCTTCCAGGTTTTTTTGGTTATAATCTACTAAGAGGCAAATATAATGAAGTAGTTTTCCATTACAGCTTCTTGTTGCCATGTTCATATACATCATAATCCACCTTAATACTGGAAGTTTAAGTGTTTGTGGGAAAAGGGAATGAGGTTCCCTGATAGCCAGTCTATTTCCTTCTCAATTAAAACCTCCTTATCTCTCTTTTCTCCAGTCTCATATAGCTAATGGAAGGTGCTTAACAGTGAAAGCACACTTGTGCAATCTTTTGAAAGACTGGAAATGTAAACTATAGGAGGCCATTTCTTCTCAACATGCTAGACCTATCTGGGATTTTTTTTTCTATCATAATTTTTTGCAGAATTTAAAAAAATGAAATGTGTATTTGTTTTGAGACTTACTGAAAGGCAGCTATTTAGCAAAAACCTTTCAGTACAAAAGGATTTTCATTTGGCTAACACTTCCACTTAAGTGGAAAAGTGAATACAGTTTGGGCAAAAAGATTTCAATGCCTACTTAATACATTAACTGTTGCTAACAAGCATGTCTTCAAGTGTTCTCCCTATGGCTAAGGGAATAACATGCCACTTGCATAATTCTCTAGACTGTGTATGGTTAAGTTCTATTCATATCATTGTAGTGTTCCTGTTGCCAAAAATTCTGAGATGTTTCCAGGAAAGTGACAGCAGTAAGATCTACCATCTGACTTTTTTTTTGCTTTCTTTTTTTTCTTCACAAGGAGAAAATTGCATGCAGGATTTTTTTAAGGGAAAAAATGTACGATATGCAAAGTAAAAGCACTTTTTGTCCTCAACAAAGACTCTTAGTGCAGTCTAACACAGTTACTGCCTAACTCAACTTGGTATAAGTCTGTATAAGGTGTCAGGGCAATGTTGAACCTTCGTTTATACAAAGTAGAGCATTTGGCTTGGTCGATTGGCCATTTCACATTTTACAAAATAAGTTTCCTTTTTACTTAATCTGCATTTCATATGTGCTTCTCAGGCCCAACAACCAAAATCAGTCTTGTAGAAGATTGTCAGCAAGAATACGTGTTTCCATGCTAACCCCCAGACATTTCCAACAGTCAGATTCTTTTACTTGTAATGCATCTGTCTTCTGCAGCCATACAGTCTGTTTAGTTGATCCG
The DNA here is from genome assembly GCA_011057875.1 of Pterocles orientalis. Lineage (NCBI taxonomy): Eukaryota > Metazoa > Chordata > Aves > Pterocliformes > Pteroclidae > Pterocles > Pterocles orientalis. Next base: position 3,264,013 of record WKFP01015466.1, read on the forward strand.
TCAACATGCTTCTTCAGCTGGTTTAACTACTTACTTTTATGCAAAGCTTCCAATTCTAGCTATTCTCTTTTGATAGAGGGAAGTAACACATGAGATTTGCTTTCCATTAAGTTTATGAAAGACAATCAGCCTTCTAATAGCACCATGTAATAAACCAATTATGCTAAACCTGGCAAACACAGATGTAACAAATGCTTTTTCCTGATGCTTCTGTGGACAGATTTTTACTCAGCCGCATTCTTCTCTCTCCCCATTTGCTAGGAAACAGACTGAACTGCGAGCTTGCAGGTTTGTTTTTTTTTTAACTCTAATTTAGTGCCTCAATCAAAGTAGATTTGATCCTGTGTGCAAGCCATTGGTCTGGGCTCTGTGATCTTGGTTATGTCCAGGTTTATGGGACAGAATGAGGTTTTAAAAAACCCCACAACCCTCCTGACCCCAGCACCCTACCAAACTATGTCTTTAAAAATAGAAATATAATCATGGCATCTCTGTTGATCTTGCATCTATTAGAAAGAAATATTGAGTGGTTTAGCAAACTCTTTCAGCACCACTGGCGCTGGAGAGAAAGTTCTCAACAGCCTCTCAGCTTCTAGACTGTTTCTCAACATTGGAGAGAATTTTTACTGTTTTTCCTTTTGGTTTCAGATGATCAGATTAATAGAGGACAATGATAGTCTTCTGCTTGCTTGGCCTGTAAATGGAACATTACTGAGACTTGCATGAAACTATTGCCCCATGCAACTCAAACTTGGTTTTGTTTATTTCAAGCTGTTGTTGTTAAAGCAGGATCACTGCCTGTATGAATGCATTTTGGTTCAGGACTGCTACAAACTGGTATGAGAGAGTGAGAGTCAGCTTAAACCTGCTCCTGTATTTTGTCAATGTAAATGGTTCTTAAACTGAATGAGGCCTGTTCTTATGTATCACTTATCCATCGTTTCCAGATGGCTCACTTGGACTGCCTGTGGGGTTGCTATGTTGTACAGTGCTGGAGAGACTTCTTTGCTGGAGACTTCTCCACGTATTAGTGACAGTGAGAAGACAACATAAGACAAGGCAGGCTGTTCCCATGCCACTTTTGTAACAAGGGAATTTCTGGAGGAGGTTTGCTATTTGTAAAAAACAGTCATGTTTAGTGAATGGGGTCAGAATTTGTAGATAGCTAAGGATTTTGTATCTGTAGGAAAGCCGAGGGTGGCTTGGAGGATATCTTGCACTACGTTTATGAAATAAAGCCTCCACAGTGAGTCTGAACCAATGAAGTGTGCATATGGCAGGTTCCTGTTACTTGTTGATCTTTTTTCATGCTTGTTGCATTCTTGCCTGTAGACAGTCCACAAGCCATCTATGACAGCAGTCATCTCCTCTGCTTGATCACTAAGGCAAGAGTGCTCACTCTTTGGACAGGTCCCCCTCACACAGATGATGAGGGTTTTGATGATTTATGTATTAGTTCCAGTAGCTTGACTTAGAATCAGATCAGAAATGTAAAGCTTCTTTCTTAAAATCCAGGGGTCACTGTCATCCTTCTTCTAGGAAATGGGGCATGGCTGCTGCATTCCCAGGCAAAGGGTGAAAAACACTTTCAAAACCCTCCTTGCAATTGATTGTTCTTGCTCTTCCCATTACAATTCTCATCATAATGTGCTGCCTTTGCCCTTGCTTCCAACTAATAATCCATGCTTACTGACGGAGGTTAAAACTGATTGTTGAAAGAAATAGGTTTGAAAGAGCAGCAGCCTGTTGGGTCCATACTGATATAATAAAATCAATTATTCTTAAGAGATTAGAAGCATTGAAATGGCAGCTGAAGCAGCTCTAGACTCTGGGGCTCAGTAGGAAGTTCAAATGCCCTGTTTTTGTTTTAGTTTTGGATGGAGGTTTTCAGAAGAGTGGATTATAAATGGCTTCTACTGGGAAAGCAATTAGAATTAACTGGTCAAATAAGTTGGAAGTAATGACATAAGTACAAAGCTGACAAATTTTGTTACTGAATGGTCAGGTGGGAGATATACAGTGGTTTACCATAGCTAAGGGAAGAAATGCAACTGCAAATTAAGATCTGAATTGATGCAACAGATTTTAGTTAGGCTTGTGGTTTCAAATGGGCTGTGCTTTCGGACTGTAAGTCAGTGGGGACATGAAAATGCTTTTGGGTCTTATGCACATTGTTTCATGGTAAATAGTCTGTGATCTGGGGACAAATTTTAAAGGTTCATGAGTTCAGAAAGTAGAGAAGCACCAAAGTGAATGAAAATGTCAGTAGATTTCTAATTCCCAGTGATTCATTGACCATTAGGAACTACACAGCTTCTGAAAATATTAGTGGAAATCTGCATTCCTTTCTCAATACTAGGTGATAGCAATAGATAGACACCGGATGAGGACTGCTCTTGTGATCACACTTAAGTCAGTGTGTGCAGTATCAAAATCATCCTGCCTCTCCATAATGGCAAATCTCAAGGTTTTACAAAAAGCTATAAATGTAATAATGGCACTGAAGAAGAATACCAGACTCTGAATTTCCATGTTAGTTGTAGCTGGGACAATATTTACAATGCCTAGAAGAGGGGAGAAGTTATGAGACATGTCTTGACTCAGTTGCTTATCAGTGCTCTATGTAAGTAAACCTAAGTAACTCTGTGCTGTGTTGAAGACAATTCCCAACTCTGTAGGTCTGGCATTGCCCCAACATGAGTTCTTTCCATTTGCACACTTCGACATTCGCAGACACCTCCTCCAAGCTTGGGAGTAATGCACCCCAGCAAAGAGGAATTCATGAAAATATGCCATGAGGCCTGCATGGATAAACAAGGAACTCCTGCGCAAACTCAAACACAGAAATGAAGCTTACATAGGGTGGAAGCCAGGGCAGGTATTCTGGGGAGAATACAAAGAAGTTGTGTGAGCAGCCAGGAATCAGATTAGGAAAGCTAAAGCCCTGATAGAATTAAATCTGACCAGGGATGTCAAGGGCAACAAGAAAAGCTTTTATAGGTACATTGGTGATGAAAGGAGGACTAGAAAAAATGTGGGCCCTCTCTGGAAGGAAAGGGGAGACCTGATTACCCAGGATATTGAGAAGGCTGAGGTACTCAATGACTTTTTTGCTTCAATCTTCACTGGCAAGTGCTCAAGCCACACCACCCAAGTTGCAGAAGGCAAAGGAAGGGACTGGAAGAATGAAGAACTGCCCACTGGAGCTGAAGAGCAGGTCTGAGACCATCTAAGGAACCTGAAGGTGCACAAGTCCATGGGACCTGGTGAGGTGTATCCACAGGTCCTGAGGGAACTGGCAGATGAAGTTGCTAAGCCACTATCCTTCTTATTTGAGAAGTCATGTCAGTCTGGTGAAGTTCCCACTGACTGGAAAAGGGGAAACATAACCCCCATTTTTTAAAAGGAAAATAATGAAGACCGGGAAAACTACAGGCCTGTCCGTCTCACTTCTGTGCCTGGCAAGATCATGGAGCAGATCCTCCTGGAAACTATCTTAAGGCACATGGAAAATAAGGAGGTGATTGGTGACATGGCTTCACTGAGGGCAAATCATGCCTGACAAATTTGGTGGCCTTCTACAGTGGGGTTACAGCATTGGTGGATGAAGGAAGAGTAACTGGCACCATCTACCTGGACTTGTGCAAAGCCTTTGACACTGTCCCACCTGACATCCTTGTCTCAAAATTGGAGAGACGTGGATTTTGTGGAAGGACCACATGGTGGATAAGAAATTGGCTGGATGGTCACACTTGAAGAGTTGTGGTCAGCTGCTCAATGTCCAAGTGGAGACCAGTGACAAGTGGCATTCTGCAGTGGTCGGTATTGGGACCAGTGTTGTTTAACGTCTTTGTTGGAGACATGGACAGTGGGATGGAGTGCACCCTCAGCAAGTTTGCCGATGACACCAAGCTGTGTGGTGTGGTGGACACGCTGGAGGGAAGGGATGCCATCCAGAGGGACCTTGACAGGCTTGAGAGGTGGGCTAATGCAAACCTCATGAAATTTAATAAGGCCAAGTGCAAGGTCCTGCATGTGGGTCGAGGCAATCCCAAGGACAAATACAGGCTGGTAGGAGAATGGATTGAGAGCAGCTCTGAGGAGAGGGACTTGGGGATGTCGGTTGATGAGAAACTCAACATGAGTTAGCAATGTGTGCTTGCAGCCCAGAAAACCAATCGCATCCTGGGCTGCATCAAAAGCAGCATGTCCAGAAGGTCAAGGGAGATGATTCTCCCCCTCTACTCCACTCTCTTGAGACTCTCACCTGGAGTACTGCATCCAGCTCTGGGACCCCTAACATAAGAAAGACCTGGGCCTGTTGGAGAGAGTCCAGAGGAGAGCCACGAAATTGGTCAAAGGGCTGGAGTACCTCCCCTATGAGGATAGGCTGAGAGAGTTGGGGTTGTTCAGCTTGGAGAAGAGAATGCTCTGGGGAGACCTTAGAGCAGCCTACCAGTAAAGGAGGCATACAGAAAAGCTGGAGAGAGACTTTTCACAACAGCATGTAGTGATAGGACAAGAGATAATAGCTTTAAGCTGAAAGAGACTAGATTTAGGTTAGATGTACAGAAGAAATTTTTTACTGTGAGGATGGTGAGGCAGTGGAACAGGTTGCCCAGAGAAGCTGTGGATGCCCCATCCCTGGAGGTGTTCAAGGCCAGGCTGGATGAAACTTTGAGCAACCTGGTCTGGTGGAAGGTGTCCCTGCCCATGGCAGGGGGGGTGGAACTAAGTGGTCTTGGACGGTGTTTGGAAGGTGTCCCTTCCAAACAAAACCATTCTATGATTCTCAGATAAATAAAAGTTAATTCATAGTTACCCCTTGAGGATCATTACTAGATGCAAGTTACTGTAAAAATGCCAATTATGACTCCGGTGTTCTTTGAAAACTCAATTTTGTTTCACTTCCAGTAGAAATATTAATGTATAATCTTTTGTAAGGTGGCTTTTTTAGTCCTTAATACTAGGATGTGCAATTAGTTGATTGCATGTGTATCTTTTTTTTCACAATCAGAAAAGTAGTATGATCCAAAGCCAGGAGAACTTTTTTTTGTCAGCTTGATCTATAGGTCAAGATCTGCAGTAAAGCAGGGAGCAGAGGTTACTGGCAGTTTGTTTTCTTGGGGGGGGGGGGGGG
>WKFP01015466.1:3281607-3351215 GCA_011057875.1 Pterocles orientalis
TAGGATACTATGCCAATATCTGGGCTGCAGTTTCTCCACAGTCTGTCTTAAGGAGGAGAAAATAAGCCTCAAGAGAGGCTTTTTTGACTTGGCTTTCTGTCTTCAGCAAATGCTTTTAATAACTAATTACCATACAGGTGTCTGTTATTAAGCATTTCACTTAATGTAATAATCTGTTTTAAAATCACAGCTTACTTATATTATAAAACTGCTGAAGTATAAGCTAGGATTTTAACAACTTATATACAGTAGGCAAAAACGTATCTATAATGACTGACTTCTAATAATAATACTGAAAAGCTCTTGAGGAGAGAGGATTGCATTTGGAAAACAATTTTATAGAGCTGTAGAATAATATAGGTTATAAATGATGTCAGGAGGTCTCTAGTCCCACCTTTTGCTCAAAGCAGGGTCAACTGTCAGATCAGCTGATGTTGCTCAGGGTTTTTCATTCAGTTCTTGAATACCTACAAGGACAGAGGTGAAACAACCTGCCTGAGCAGTTTCCTGCACTGCTTGACTATTCTCACTGTGAAAAAAGTTTTTCCTTATATCCAGTTGGAACTCTTCTTATTTGGCCTTATGATTATTTTCTCTTGTGCTCCCACTACACACTGCTAAAAAGAGCCTTCATAGTTTACGGATAGATCCTGTTAGGCTCCTGTTAGGTCCCTCTGAAGCACTCTCTTTTCCAGGCTGAAAAAGTCCTGTTCTCTCAGCCTCTGCTCACAGGGCAAGTGCTTTGGCCCCCTGATAGTCTTGGCAGCCCACTGCTGAACTTGCTTAAGTAGACCATGGTCTTTCCTGTATTTGAAGACTCAAAAATGAATGTCATATTCTAGATGCAGTCTAACAAATGCCTAGGGAAGGAGAAGAATTACTTTTCTCAATTTAGTCTCTCTGCTCCTGTTAATACATCCCAGGATGCTGTTGGCCTTCCTTTCTTCCAGGGCATGCTGTTGACTCATGTTCATCTTGTTGTCTACCAAATCTGCTAAGTCCTTTTCCACAGAGTTGCTCCTCAACCAGCCAGTCCCCAGCGTGCATCATTGTCAGGAGCTCTTCCATACCAGGTGCGGGACTTCTTGTTTGTCCTTAACTGAATTTCATGATGTGTCTGTTGGCCCATTCTTCCAGTCTGTCCAGGTCCCTTTGAATTGCAGCCCTTCCTTTGAACATATTAACTGCTCCTCTCAGTTTGGAGTTGTATGCAGTTTTGATATTATCACCAAGGACAAGGAAAAGGCTGAGGTGCTTAATGCCTTCTTTGCCTCAGTCTTCAATAGGCAGACTAGTTATCCTCAGGGTATTTAACTCCCTGAGCTGGCAGGAAGAGACAAAAACCAGAATAGCCTTCCCACAACCCAGGAGGAAGCAGTTAACGACCTGCTATACCACCTGGACACACACAAGTCTATGGGGCCAGATGGGATCCACCCGAGAGCACTGAGGGAGCTGGCAGGGGAGCTTGCCAAGCCACTCTCCATCATTTATCAACAGTCCTGGCTAACAGGGGAGGTACCTGAAGACTGGAAACTTGCCAATGTGACACCCATTTACAGGAAGGGCCGTAAGGAGGACCTGGGGAACTGCAGGCCTGTCAGCCTGACCTCAGTACCGAGGAAGATTGTGGAACAGCTCATCTTGAGTGTGCTCACATGGCATTTACAGGACAATCAGGGGATCAAGCCCAGCCAGCATGGGTTCATGAAAGGAAGGTCATGCTTGACCAACCTGATCTCCTTCTCTGACCAGGTGACCCGCCTAGTGGATGAGGGAAAGGCTGTGGATGTCGTCTACTTGGACTTTAGCAAGGCCTTCAACACCGTGTCCCACAGGATTCTCCTACAAAAGCTAGTGGCTCATGGCTTAGACAGGAACACCCTTTGCTGGATAAAAAACTGTCTGGATGGCCGAGCCGTCACAACAACCCCCTGCAATGCTACAGGCTTGGGGGAGAGTGTCTGGAAAGCTGCCCGGCAAAGAGGGACCTAGGAGTGCTGGTTGACAGCCAGCTGAACATGAGCCAGCAGTGTGCCCAGGTGGCCAAGAAGGCCAATGACATCCTGGCCTGCATCAGAAATAGTGTGGCCAGCAGGACTAGGGAAGTGATTGTGCCCCTGTACTCGGCACTGGTGAAGCTGCACCTTGAAACCTGTGTTCAGTTTTGGGCCCCTCACCACAAGAAAGACATTGAGGTGCTGGAGCAGGTCCAGAGAAGGGCAACGAACCTGGTGAAGGGTCTGGAGCACAGATCTTCTCTTAGTGAGGTGGGTGCTGGCCTCTTCTCTAAAGTAACAAGTGATAGGACAAGAGGAAACGGCCTCAAGTTGCACCAGGGGAGGTTTAGGCTAGATGTTAGAAAAAATGTCTTCACTGAAAGAGTGATCAGGCATTGGAACAGGCTGCCCAGGGAAGTGGTGGAGTCACCATCCTTGGAGGTGTTCAAGAAACGTGTAGATGTGGTGCTTAGGGACATGGTTTAGTGAGTTAGCTGGTGTTGGGTTGGCGGTTGGACTTGATGATCCTTGAGTTCTTTTCCAACCTTTAAGATTCTATGATTCTATGACAAGAGTGAGCTTTGTCACCTCCCCCAGATCCTTGATAAAGATGTTAAACAGGTCCCAGGATAGATTCCTGTGGTACTCCAGTTGATACTGATCTCCAGGTAGAAAATGACCCAATCATGCAACCAGGTTTTTTATGTATCTATTTGTCTGCTCACTCAAATCATATAATTTTAACTTGGATACAAGTATAAATACTGTGGGAGACAATGCTGCAATCCTTGCTAAAGCTGAGGTGAATGTACCCACTGCTCTTCCCTCACCCACAAATCCAGTAATTTCATCATAAAAGGCAATTAGATTTTTTAGGCATGATCTATCCTTGTCAAACCCGTGCTTACTGTTCCTAGTCACCTTCTCCTTCTTGTACCCAGAAATGTATTTCAAGAGGACTTGCTCCATGATTTTCCCAAGAACCAAAGTGAGGATGACTGGCCTGCAGTTCCCTGAATTGACCTTTCAGCCTTTTTTGAAAATGGATGACAATACTTATCTTCTTCTAGTTGTCATGGATATGCCCCCTTGGTTTCCTGTAAATTGAAGTTGCAGTTTGCAGTTTTCAAGCAAGTAAAAGATGCAATCTTTCCATCAACTTGCCCATGAGTGTTCACCCAGCCTTTTGTGAATTTAGAGAACTGATGTTGACATGGAACTTTGCCAGAACAACAAGGATTTACTTTTGTTTTGATCAGATAGTCATCTGAGGAGAGGGATATGTATACTCTGTTCTTTTTTTTCACCTTGGTCAAAATAATTTCTAGCTTTTCCTTAAAACAACCCAAGACTGTGCTTTGAAGTACTCCATTTTGATACAGATCTCAGATGGAAAAAAAAAAAAAAAGATTTTGCTTTGATTATGCAAGTGCAATTTCTTTGGCTGAAATGCATCAGAAAAAATATAATTTGGGCTCAAAGAAATGAGAAACTTACATTAAACAAACAATCAGAGACACTCGGGTCCCAGCTAGATTCTAGGATTTAAAACTTCTAATGGTTATCCAGTGCCATGAATAACTTGTGTCAAAGCTGGGGAGAAAGTAAACACAACCGCTGATTGCACCTTGGCCAACTGGCCTTGTTCCTTCCTTAAGAACAACATTATATTTCAGATTAAAAATGCTTCTGAGTGAACCTGAATTTTGTCAAATGTATACAATGGGATTAGATAATCTTAAAGGTCTTTTCAAACTTAAATGATTCTATCATTCTGCTGCAGTGCTGAGAGGAAGCTATAGTTCCTATGCAGGTTTCCTGTCTCTGCTTGTCTAATGTTCATTCTATCACAGAATGACTTTCAAACTTACTTACTGATACCAAACTAATACAACAATTTAAAAGCCTCAAAGACTTAGTCACTCTTAAGAATTCCATAAAAAATGTGGAAATACAGAGTGTAGATGAGAGAGTAGCTATACAAGTGTCCAGGTAAGAAAAGGACTTAAGTATATTATTAGATACTTAGGACTCCTTAATGAAAATATTAAAAAACTTTGTAAATTTATAATCTAACCAGAGATTCCAAATAGAGTGCATGTCGAAGTACAGAGAAAAACAAGCTTCCTTAGCTATTGGTGCATATGAAACTCTCTGTTTGAAATAAGAAGTTTCATGGGGTGAATATTTCTCTAGATAGAAGCCTTGAAAGTCTTTCAGTACTGTTATACACCCTTTGAATTAGTTGTGTACAAACTTTCTTGGGAATGATTTGCCCCCAAGAATGCTCCTGAAAAGCAGAAGTCTCTAATTCTTTACCTTGTTCATGGCACCCTGCCAATTGACAGTGACTATTGTCCTCTTGATTAAATCTCCCAAGATCTTCTGTTGGTGCAGAGGCAGGCTTGAAGTGAGTATTTTAGGAAGTCCAGATGCAGAAATCTGAGTATTTGGCAAACGTTTGTAAGTAACAAAGCCTATGGAAATAAAGCTGTTCTCAGAAGAAAAAAAAAAAGGCAAAACTAATTGAATGAATACAAGATCACAATAGCACATGTAAAACGGTAGGTATAGGTTTTTCTGCAGTTGATATATTAATCAGTAATTCTGAAAGTTAGGGTCTCTAGTGATGGCTCAAAACTCTTGGTGTTGCCACTTATTTGTGTACACAGTTGTAAGCTCAGTGAAATACTAAAGACTTGTATGAACTCCATAAGATCTGGTTAGCTTAAGGGCTGTAGTATGCAATCTTTTTAGCATCAAAGACGAATGATTAAGATTAGAGGGAAAGTTATAAAATGTGTTTTATTCTCTCTCAAATTAGTTCCTGTCAGTTTTAAAAGCTTCATAGAGTCATTATGTCACTATGTAATCATGAAACTCATCTGAAACATCACAGTTTTCACTTCAGTCAGAAGTCTAAAAAGTTATATAATCTAGGAATTGTTTTTTAAACTGTCCTAAAAACTCCAGTTTCATTTCAGGAAAGGAAGACTTGGTTATCAGAAAGGATAAAAAATTCTTTAAAGTGCAATGAATTTCTGAATGAAAGTCTCTGGTGAGGTTGTGAGATGCTTATGACCAGAGGTTTCGAAGACTAGACTAGAGTCTGACTGCAACAAAGTGCTGTGCTTTGCTGCTGTGCAGACTGCTTGTGCTGGAAGACATACTGGTTGGTGTCTCGAGGTCTTCTTTTAAGACTGCATTTCACACTCCTCACCTGTGCCATATATGTTTCAGTGCCATATGTATTATATAATGCTAAAATGCAACAAAGTTTATCCTGTAAAGCACCAGTGTAGCATGTTCTCTGACTCAGTGACAGAGTCTGGTCAGTATTAAGCTCCTGCTCCTGCCGTTCCAGAGTTTTGGAATGGGGTGGGGTAACTGGAGGCTCCCCAACTTTTTGCCTCTGTGGATTGACATGGCAACACAGAAATGGAAGGAAACAAGGAAGACTTTGTCTTAACTCAATCTTATCTGCTGCTCCAGAGCTGAATTTTCCATTCTTAGGTAAAGCTGATCAGAAGAAGGCTCCAGACTGAGAAATCCCCCTGAAAATACTGTGGTGAAAGTATTCTGGACTCATTCTGAGAAGACACTTACTAAATTAGGAGATCTGTGAGAATCGATGATTAACATGGTGTGTTACTGCGTGAACTATTTCTGTTCTGCCTTTATGACTGATTTTCTGCTGGGGGAAAGGGAGATGTTGATAGGAGTAAGTGAAGAAAAGAGCCTGCAAGACCTTCTTTAGTTACTGGTGAAACACCTACCGACTGCTACTCTTCTGTCTGCACCAACAGTACTAATGCTACCAGCACAGATTTCATCTGGGAGATTGTAACAGTGTTTCTTGGCTATTTAATGCTTTTGAAACAGGGAGGGTTGTCAACAGAAAAAGCTTGAAGGATGAATCGTACAACGAAAAGAGTTAAGTTAGTTTCCTCTTTGTTCTTTCTGTCTTACTATTCATTTGTTGGATCTGTTATAGATCACTATAGTTTTAACAGATAATTTTCTTGTATAGATAATTGATAATGTAAAGCCCTTTAGGGCTAAGCCTTGCCTACAGGTCTCCCTGTTAAAGTACAGTCAGAGATAATCAAAGGTTCTTAGAATTGAGAGAGGATGGGAGATAAATAATGTAATTACTAGGCCTTCTAAATTTCTGGGACTTTAGAGTAATCTAGGTCCATATTCTGCTACTACCTTTATGCTTGCTGAGGTCATTTACATTATTCTGGAAACCCGTTAGCTTCAAGAACAGAACAAGGCTTGAAGTGCAACAATAAAGAAGTCTAGTCATGGAAAACTTACCTAATGCATGGCCCCATAGGCTGAGAAATTTTACAAGAAACACTATCTGTGTTTCTGTAGATAGTGTTAAAGGATCTAACTATTTCCAGTGTTCTGATAAAGATGACCAACTAAACCATTTTGGTAGCTTTCATGGTTTCCAAATTGCAGGTTAAAGCTGAAGATTTTCCACAACATCTTTCTTATAGTTTTTTGAAGACCAGTCTGAACTATGGGCTGCAGTTACTCCTTTTGATCCCAAAACATCAGGAATGCATCAACAAGTAATCATGAATGTTCTCAAAATGCTTACCTTGTATTAAATGAGCTCTTAATTATAAAGTCTCTGGGGTTACCAAAACCTGTCAAATCCTTGAAAACTTTGCCTTCAAAGATGGAAGTGTGAAAACTATTGGTACTTCTTGTGTTGAAGTTGTATTAGATATTTTATCACCTTACCTCTGGTGAACTACAAGCATGCTCTATCTTATGCTCTGCTAGTGAAGCAGAAAGAAACTATGTGCATGAAACTAGATGAATCTATAAAACTAAAACTGAAATGGCAATGTTGGAACTTGTGCCAAGCAAAGGATCATGAAAATGAAAGGAGAGGATGGCTTCCATTATAACAAGCAGTGCCACACTTTTCAAAGTACCCTCCAAATCACTTGCTTATCTACATGTTTCTCGTGCAGATTTCAGATTTCAAAAAACCTAAAATTTGCATGTGTGGTATAGTAATTCATCGTTCTATCTGAGGTAAAATTTCAAGCTATTTTTGAAGTTTCTTTTCCCTTGAATCTTGTAAACATGGTTTGGGGCTGTTTTAAAACACTTTTGGTCTCTGAACGGTGAACTCACTAGTGCTTTTTTGTAGTCCATTGAACCTAGGAAAGGTTATTCAATTGTTACAGGAGACTGGAAATGCAAATAAAAATCATGAAAATAGTCTGCGTTATGAAAGAAGTGTTTGAAAATTAGTTTGAAGAGAGGACATGTTTTGTCTGTATCTTCTAAAGAGAAGAGTAGGAAAATGCCTCAACCTCTTGTAGACAATATAAAATCCATTGATGTGGAAAGCAGCAAAGGCAGAAAATTGAATATGTCATAGATTGTAACAGAGTGAAGTTCAAACAGCCTGTTTGGATAATAGACTGCCATAAATATATCTATGACATGGAAAGCATGCCAGCTGAAATTATAGAGGATTTTCTTAGTCTGAGAAATGCGTATTCTAAAGATTGTTTCTGGTCTAATGCTTTCTATTCCAGGAAGACTTAGATGGTGAATTCAAAATATATTTGCAGTTCCATCACAACGTTGATGTAGAATATTTAGCATGGGACAGTCAGATGTTTTCTCTTTTTATACTTCTGTCCTTTCTGTCTTTCTGTCCTTTCTTTTCTGTCCTTATTTTTAAACATTTTTCTGTCCTTTGTTTTTAATCAGTCCACTTTCTTTTCTCGATTATTGGTTTTTAAATGCTTTTGAAAAGGAGAACTGGGGAAGGGTCCTCATATGAATGAGTTAGGGCTTTACCTCTTAATCTAGATGCCAACATTCAGAGCTGGAACTTTATGTTCATTATTACTCTCTAATATCTTTCTCCTCAAATTTTGTGCACGTCTTTGCATTAGCTCTGGCTTTTCAGTACCATGTTTAAAATGTGGGAACAAGAAGCCTCTGTGAAGTTGCGAGTAATGTGTCTCATTTTCCTTTTTGCATATAAACAATGGTAGTGTCAACTTTTTTATGCATCCTGTAAGTCTGTCTGTTCCTTTTCCACCATTACCCAACTGATATTCTTTGCAGTCACTGCTTTCCAGAATAAAATACAGCCTCAGCATAGGGCGTCTTATGATAGTGTATAAATGTATGACTTTGTATTCAGCTGTATGGAAATGTGTTTTATGTTTGAATTATCATAGCTCTTGGTATGCCATTCTTGCCGTCATTGCTTGCCAGCTACAACTATAATCTCTAAATATAAAGAAAAGACTACTGTAAATATCATGGTTAGACTACTGTCATTCACATGGTTCGATAGGAGGTTATAGCAGGCTGCTTCTGTAGTGTTTAATATGACAACTTGTGATTGATTGATTTTATTGTATTAGAGTATGAGATGGCAAATAGTGCATTCTTTTAATTACGTGTAGTTTGTATTTTTATTCACAGTGAATTTCATACTTAGTTTTCTCCAGAGGGTCAGATGGGGTAACAACAATTAAATATGTCACATGCAGCCTCTTAAACGATATGTTTATGTTTTCTACTGACAAAGATTGTTGGAAGTAAATAATATAGCAATCACTGGTGTTTTATTTTCATCCTCTGTGTCTAAAGTGACAGATATTACATCTACTGTTGGGTCTTTCAAGCAATGCTCTTTAAAAATTTGAACTTAATTTGCCTCTTTACTGCAGATTGCCGTTCTTGCAGATGCAGTGATACGTATCTTCATAAACTTTTTGCACTAGCTTGTCCCTCTTTCACCGAAACACTCCTTGGAGAATTCCCATACAAGGACACAGTTAAAGCACAGCACTGACCTTTTGAAATACACTTCTCTTCCCCCCAGGCTAGTTTTGAAATTCTGTCTGTATTGCTATAAAACACAGTGTTTTAATTTAGGGGGGTTTTGTTTATGATTTATTAGATGCAAGATCCATTTATTGCCTAGCTTATTAACATACATTAGTACATATATAATATAATGTTGTGGTAAGCAAAATTGAGCTTGGATCTCTAAATACTGCTAGCAGACATAAGTATATTAAATAGATTGCTTTTTAAGGAATAATGGCTGGATTACTGTTTTTGTAGTTAGGCAGATATACTTACCACCACCCCCGAAAATACACATGCACTTGCACACGTGCACACATATGACTTGAGTTCCCTCTGATGGAAGAAGATGACTTTTAAGCCATGTAGATTAAATCTTCAGGCAAATTGATGAAAATCATCAGAAACTCTGGGAGTGAGATTCAGTGAGTTAAAAATAAGTCAAGAAACAAAACTTATGATGTTCTACCTGAATTTAACTGAGATTGCATATATGGTTTGCTAGGGTTTGAAACTATTTTTGCAGATAAAATCATGGGCAGAAGGCTTGGGGAGGGTCTGCCTGAGGCAACTCTAGGTAGCCTGTCCACTACTGAAAAGTGCTTCCCCTTGGATCATGCAGGGCTCTCTGGGGGACCTCCCTGCATGGGAAGGCCACTGTGCACTTGAAGTGACAGTCTTTGACCGATGCTCATTGCAGGGGATCTGCATGCCTGCCCTAAGTAGTAAGAAGCCACCAAGTTACAGCTAGGGCTAACTCAACCTTTCTCACATCATTATGTAGCAGAACAGACTCTTTAGTTTAGGCTGTGACAAATTAAAGGTGTTACTGAAGTGAACAGCAATTCATTTTGCTTTGACTTCCAGTATGCCATCAGCTAATAATGGCTTTGTCACTAATGGTTTGGTGGCAATGTTTTCTTTTTACATAATGCCTGTCATCCAGAAGAATCCTGAAGTACTCTATAGCCTAATTTACTGATTACTCAGAAATTGCTTCCTTCACTAGTAAAATGCAGCTTTGGATGAAAGGTGGCAACTGTATGCTACAGCTTAAAATCTACTTGCCAGAGATAGATGGGAAATGAAGGTGGTACGTAGTAGGGTCCAGGGAGTACTATATAGTCCTGGTAAATGGGAGCTTAGCTACAGCTAATATGCTTGTAACCAATGCTGTACAAACTTCTAGATGAGGAGGGAGACCTTAGAAGGGGTTTCTGAAGAAACAGGGCAAAGCTAAGGGAAGATAAGGTTCTGCATGCTGTGTTATCTGGTTTGTGGAATGAGAAGCCAGGTCAGAAGCTCTGCTTTCTGAGAGAGACTATACAATTGCAATTGAAGTTATGGGGTTTTCTGGTGGGGGAAGTCTCATACTGCAGTGTCATATAGAGAGATTGCTGCTAATTTAACTTACAATTATTTTTGACTTACAACTTTGCTAATTGGAAGATTCAAAAGTGAGAATTACACAATATGTGTTGAAGAAAAATAGAAAATAAGTACTTAAATTTACAGATTTAATCTTAAAAAAAACAAGAGTGAGAATTTAGATTTCTGTTCATAACACTGAGATTTTGATGTAAGTGCGGAATGATGGAAACAAGAAAATAATCTACACAGTTGTGAAGTTTATGGTTTCTTTGTGGCCTGGATTTGAAAGAGGAAGGGACTATACACTGAAAGTTTCTTCTTGACCAGTTACGTGTAAAGGCCTCTGCACAAAGAGTTCTTGTGTAGATCTCATGTAGAATATAGAACACCTATGTATGATAATATTGATTAAAATATGTTTTGACACTGTAAAATACTTTACAGATAAAGACAGGACATTTGAGTGGAGAATACAGAAGATGTTGTTAAAGGTCCTGTGATTGTATCTCAGATATTTTAAGCCTGGAATTTTGTTATTTGTTGTGTTGATATGCATTTCAATAAACAGTTGCTCTAGTGATAACAAGTGGTAACAGAAGATGTTTTAAAACCAACAACTTACTAGATGTTAGTGTAATAGTAATTTGTGTTTTGTTTTTTTTTTAATTTAAATGCTTATTTTTATTTCTGGATTTTTTTGAGACAAATGTTTCAAGATTTTTTATATACTGTCCTGATGGAAGAAGAACCTTCATGTTTCTGTTTCACATGTAATCACAGAATCATGGGATGGCTGAGGCTGTAAGGAACCTCTTGAGATCACCTAGTCCCACCCTCTGCCCAGGACTGTGTCCTGTTGGGTATTTAATGTACCCACAGACGGAGACTTCACAACCTTTCTGGGAAACCTATTCTGGTGTTTGACAACTACTTCAGTAAAAATGTGTTTTCTTGTGTTCAGATGGAATTTCAACAGTAATCTCCATCACAAGGTGAAAAAAAATTATTTAAGTACAATATTTCTTTGAAAAATTGAAATGATTACTCCTGTTCTAGGAAATGTCAAGTGAATTCAAAGGATTTTTTTTTCCTTTTTATTCGAATCTGAATGACATTTTTTTTTTGGTATGGAAATCAAAAAGTTGCTTTAGGAAATATGAATAAAAACTCTATGGGAAGTATTTCAGACAGGATTTCAGTTCTTCAAGAATTGATCTTAAATAAGAGTAACTTAAAACACTATAGGATAAGGACAACTTTGAGTGTTCTTGGGAAATAGTTCACCCTGCAGGACGATTCTAAAGTAGACTTTTCAAGAGTGTTCAGATGTGGAGTTTTATCTGAGAAAAGAACAGCAACACTGATAAAATCATAATTGTTCGGATCCTGGCTATGCCTATCATGTAAGAACGGTGTTTGAAAGTCAGCTCAGCTACTTTGAAAAGTACTAGGAACCAAATAAGGTTTTTTTTCCTATGATGTGGTCTCCCAGGAATGCAGTTTTGCAAAGGAATCAACTTATTTAGTTGCCTGAAAATATGTTATGGATGCTAATGACAGCTATCAAGTTTGTAAATACTAGTTTGTGTGGATTTTATTTTTTGAGTGATATAGTGGTAGAAGACTGAATTATTGTGTTTCATTGGAGCACCAGTATTGCACCAGTGAAGATAACAGTGAAAGTAATCTTCAGTGAGACCTTGATTTCACCTTGTGACCAAGCAAAGAGTGCATGAAAAGATGTGTGGTAGGAAATAATGGGTAATGTTAGGTGATGTACAAGAGAGCATGAGACACAATTTAATCATAAATCTATTCAATATCAGTGTCAAGGGAAAGACCACATCTGACAATCCTACATCTGAATGAATTCAGACTGTCAGAGTGATTCTATATTCTTTTCTGTGTCCTTGGACAGCACTCTTTCAGACTTAATTACCTGCAGTTAGGCCTATTTAGACAGCCACAGAAAATAAGTAGCCTGTGTGTTTGGAGGCTTTGAGCTCTGCAACTGTTGTCCCTGAGTGTTTTTTTTATTATATTTTTCCTGTTCACCCTTATCAATTCCATAAACTGTTCCCAAAACTCCTCAGACAAGATGTTTACACAAGGCCCCTAAACAGTTTATTTTTTATTTATTTAGTGTTTACCTAGGTTTTCAAATTATGAAATGGAAGATAGATTTACTCGAAATGAAACCCAAACCCCCACACCATCTGGATGGAATCAGGAATTTGTCAGTTTCACCCTTCTAGAATATTGTTTTATATTTTGCTTTTAAAACTTGTTCAAAGAGAAACTGACCTTTCTAGAGAAACAAATTATGTTTATAAACCCAAGCCAGTATTTGGATGCTCTAAGAGTTCCTATTAAAAAATATTTTGGAAATATTAACCCTTCTCTAATGTACCATCAGCTGTGGGAACTGGAAGGCTTCATACTGAATTACAACAGCTAAAGTCACACAAAATTATGCTTTATGATTTTCATTATCATATTTTAAGTGGGTGTTTTTTTCCCATCAAGAAGCCCAAGTAGATAAAAACCAAAACAAAACAGTTCTGCACACAATGTATGCAGGGCTTTGGAGTGGATGCTTTATGTTTACAAAGTTCCTGCTGAATTGTTATGTAATAAGAAAGCCTCCTGACTTAGAAAGCAAACTGGATCGTGCTTTTCTAAGGTATTTTTCAGTTACATTTAAAAGCTGATTTCTTTTCCAAATGATGCAATAAAGAATATCAAGCTACATTTTCTAGAACACGAATTTTAATAGATCTGCAAAGTTTTTGGTGTTACAGATTCAGATCATGCTTTGCTTTGAACACAGATTGTTTGTACCTAATCTTGAAGGATGTTATTACTCTTATGGGGAATTTCAACAGAAGTAACAAAGAAAAACAATGTACATCCAAGAGGAGAAAAATTATTTTTCAAAACAACAGTTTAGAAGAATCTTTTGTGATCTCAGCAGTGATGGTACTTGAAGGCTTATATTATTTATTCTCCCTGTTAAATTTGTTTCATGATACTCCAAGCCAGAATGATATATATGAGTAAAATCTGGAAAAAAAAGGAGAGTTCCCTGACAAAACCTGTAGCTCTAAAACAATAAGTACAACTCCCGCTCACTCTGTCTTCACTGAGGCTCTGGAATCCAAGTAGGACAGTTTGAGAGATCATATTTCCAGTAGTCATCATCACTGTGTTTTTTACACAAAAATTTTGAAAGGCAGTGAGAGAAGTCAGTGGGAGGAGGGACAGTAACTCCAGTTGGAAGCTCCTAGAGAAGGTACCCTGCTAGGTTTGTCTTTGAAGGAGTGCTTTACTTCCCCCCCTTCCTCCATTTTCCACCCTTAGCACAAGAGATGGGACCTAAATGAAGAAGCCAGCTTTGGAAATAAAACTTGTTTAAAGTGAGCTGTGAATGGCAATTAAAACATATGCTGAACAGCTATTGTACAGAAATTGCATTGTATATTGGTTCACAGACTGTTCCCTTCACCACACTATTTCCATGCCTTTAGTAATGATTAACATCTGTTGCATCCTTATTCTTTTCCCTATATCCCAAGGGAAGAAGTGTGAGCAGTGAAATATTTTGGGGTTTTAATTTTATTAAATTTATCCTGAATACATTTAGTGTAAGTTTGTTATATGAAGCAGTGCCAAAGAAATGTTCTTTGAACATGAAATCTCAAATTGATATTTCCTTTAGTCCTTTGACAGATCTCTCAATGGCCCTCAATGGTCCCCAGAGAAAGCTCATTTTTATCAAGGACAAACCTTTATGCTCAGGGTAGACAGTTCAATTGAATGTTCAAGCTAAAAAATATTAAATATTGTAATACTCTGTGAAATGACTGATAATAGCACAGATGCTCTAGCCAAGAGAATTAAAAAGAAAAGACAGCATCACATGACAACTCAAAGGTTTATATACATACAACTCCTAATGTAACTGAACTCCAAATTACTCTAAAAATAAGCAGGGGATGGAGGAAAAAAATATCTTAGTATTGGAAAGGCAATCCTAAAAACATATTCAACAAAATATTCCATTCAATACTATAAGAACGCTATTTTTTTTTCTAAAGTTGCATTTTTGAACAATATTTTGATATTTAAAAAAAATTTGTCTGTCTCATTGGAAAATTTTCAGTACACAAATACCTAAGTAAATTTATAAACACTGGTTTTAAATATCTGATTTCAAAGAGAAAGTAGATAAAAACAAATAAATCATTGTACTGAGATTAAAAGTCAAGAAGTCTGTTTATAATGCATGCTAGAACAAAGAAGAGGACTTTCCTTATAGGATTTGTATATACTGTTAACTCTGGTGAAACTAAAAAATATTGCTGCTGAAAAACTAATGGGTAAAATTCAGTGAGAGATATTATAACTCCTAACAAAGCAGAAGCAGCTAAGCGGGGAGAAGCTGAATAACAACTCCATTTCTCTAGGCTTCATTAAACAAGCATTAAAACCCTCTTAACACAGACTGGCAGGAATAAAAAATGGTTGCTGTTCAAATAAGTGAAGTCACATCCTCATAAACCCTTAAGGTGATACAAAGTATGAAACAAAATGAAGGTTTTCTGGTTCTTTTCATGACAACTCATGATTTGTACAGCAATGACGGGTGGTTTGGAAGGTATGGAATAGAGAGTGATTTTCCTTTTAAATTAATATGAAATAGGACCTTACCTAGGAGAAGGAAGAAAGCTCGCCAGAGAAACACAGCAATTGTGTTGCTGACTCTCTCAATGAAGTTTCAACTAAGCCTCGATCGACAAGGTATTAAAAAACAGTGTATCTCAAAGATGTTCATGCCTAAACTCTGGTCTTGTGAAAACCTCACTTTCGGTGGTTTCTGGAAATTTCTTGCTGTATATAGTCCAGCTTTCAATAACTTACAAATAAAAGAAGGGTAGAAAGGGAAAGGAAAGAAAGGATTCAGGAGGCTTCCAAGTCTCCACCAAGCATTTCCCTTTGCTGTCCACACTGAATACAGAATCACAGAATCACAGAATGTTAGAGATTGGAAGGGACCTCGAAAGATCATCTAGTCCAATCCCCCTGCCGGAGCAGGAACACCTAGATCAGATCACACAGGAACTCATCCAGGCGGGCTTTGAATGTCTCCAGAGAAGGAGACTCCACAACCTCTCTGGGCAGCCTGTTCCAGTGCTCTGTCACCCTCACTGTAAAGAAGCTTTTTCTCATTCAAGTGGAACCTCCTATGTTCCAGCTTGAGCTCGTTGCCCCTTGTCCTATCACTGGATGTCACAGAGAAGAGCCTGGCTCCATCCTCCTGACACTCACCCTTCACATATTTATAAACATTGATTAGGTCACCCCTCAGTCTCCTCTTTTCCAAGCTAAAGAGACCCAGCTCTCTCAGCCTTTCCTCATAAGGGAGATGCTCCATTGCTTTCATCATCTTCGTGGCTCTGTGTTGGACTCTCTCCAGCAGTTCCCTGTCCCTCTTGAACTGAGGGGCCCAGAACTGGACACAATATTCCAGATGAGGTCTCACCAGGGCAGAGTAGAGGGGGAGGAGAACCTCTCTTGACCTCCTGACCACCCCCCTTCTGATACACCCCAGGATGCCATTGGCCTTCTTGGCCACGAGGGCACAGTGCTGGCTCATGGTCATTCTGCTGTCCACCAGGACCCCCAGGTCCCTCTCCCTACCTTCATTGCTATTATGCTGGTGGAAAAAAGTGACAGATGAGAGAGATTTCTGAATCAAAGTAAATCACCCT
The DNA here is from genome assembly GCA_011057875.1 of Pterocles orientalis. Lineage (NCBI taxonomy): Eukaryota > Metazoa > Chordata > Aves > Pterocliformes > Pteroclidae > Pterocles > Pterocles orientalis. The sequence continues at coordinate 3,297,617 of WKFP01015466.1, forward strand.
GCCCCAGAAACACCTCTTGCTGTGGTAAGTACTTACCCCAAACTCGACAGAAGCTTTTCCACTGTCTCTAATGCTCTTTGCATGGGGCATAAAAAGCACAGGGTCTGGGCTAATAGGCTTCTTGCACCTTGTTTGTCAACTGGAAACCACTGTATTCTGTTTTCAGTGCTGTTCAAAGACCACATTATCATTTGTAAACATCTAAGTCATGCAGTCAGTGAGGATGATTTTTTGAATACAGCTTTGATTTTACTTTGTAACCTCAAGGTTTCAGTCAGCCTCAGGCAATGAGCCTGAAGGTGTGTTTGGAACATCAGAGCACATTAAGTGGGTGCTCCTGTGCCATTGGGATCCGAGTACTGAGCAAGACACTGCTTGCTGACATCGTTAGTAGACGTGCTAGCTAAGCGCAAGCATGTTGTGGACTGAAATGGAACAGAGGACAAGGTGATACCTTTGGTAAATATTTCATGAGAATATGGGATTATTTCCATGAGATTACTGGCCGCTTGATCCTTTATCTCTGTAGCAACATCACCATAATATTATTAGTTTTGCTGGGGACGGACTGGCATAGTTTGGCCTAGTTTTACCAGAATTTCCCATTTAAGTTGGGTGCAGCTAACAGTGCATGCCATTTGTATGTGAAGCAATTGCTTTGCAGGCAATGGAGGAAAACAGGCACTTCTAGAACATAAAGCACTTCATAGTCTCCAGTTTTTCTGTCAATCGAGAGACTCAGTCACGGTCTTATGTTTTTTTAAGTATATGAGTTCATCCCTTGTTGCTAATGTCAGTGTGCTACTATAGTCATATTTGAAGCTTGCCACCAATCTGGTTACGTTAATTAGTCCTTTTCCTGCCAGTACCAAATCTGTTTAATTTCTTACTTCTATTTTTCTGTGTGCATTAAGAAGCACTTCAAAGCAGCTCTTTCCTTGCTTTCAAAGGATTCTTTTGAACCTGTATAAAAGGTAAGATTTTAAGTTGTAGATTTTGCACAAAAATGCCTTCATAGAGTGCCTAATCTTTATCTTTACATGTTTCAGACTACTTATCTATCACTGTTGCAGACTACTTGTCTATCACTGTTGTGATATGCAGAAATAGGCTGCCTTGGATGTGCTGTTGTCTTGGGTTGTTAACCTCTGCCATTGAATCTCTCAGTTGTTTCACAGTTGACCATTGCATAGCGTAATGCATAGAAAACTGTGTGTGAAAGATATTGATTGGCATAGGAAAACAGCTGCACTTATCCTTCAAAACTTAGTTGACTTATGTTTGGAAAGGAAAGGCCTAAAGATTATTTTTGTCAGAAGTTTTCGTCAGAGCTCTCTTAACAAATCTCATTCTTCTATTATTAACATTAGAAATTTGTAATAATAAATTATAACATCAATTTCTATAGTGTTCCCATCAGTGAGGAATCTGTACGTATGATTTTCATGCAGATAGACCTATAGCAATGGGATCTTTGATCTATCATTGAAATGGGGAATTGTTTCAAAGCAGCAGTAGTCAAAGCAATGAGAGAACTTAATAAAAAGTGAAGAATTGGTTATTTCCATCTGCACCACTCCAACCCCTTTCAGCTATGGAAAATCTTAAGAAATGTATCTCACTATTTCTTAGTTTTCCTTTTTAAGATAGCCCCAGGTACCAAATAATACTAACCTTCATAGGTCCTGTGGCTATTTCAGTATCTACTGCACTAACTTTGTGCTTCTCTCTGCTACGCTCCTACCTGGGGTTGAGCTGCCTGCCTGGCCTCTGCTCTCCAGCAGGAGAAAGAAGTAGAAAGCAGGATAGGCTTTTCCTCTCCCCTCTGCTCAGGAATGCTCCTTTATAACTACTCCAATAAGAGCAAATACTCTTGTAAAGAAGTTCAGTGAGGATGTGGGCTCTCACAACTTCAGCCAGAACTGTCCTCTTCAGCCTAGAGGTTGATTAGTTTTGTGATATTTGAATGTGGTGTTCTGCTTTTGATGTTAAAAAAGACTGTTTATCATCTAGGATGTCCTATTTGAGGAGGGAACTAGGCTTACTTGATGATTCTTTCTTGTGTGAAAGTGGGTGCTGCTGCTCTGTGAAGCTTCAGCCTAATGAAAGTTATGGCAAAGCAAGAGAATGTAGGGGGCTGCCTTTTCGAAGTACAGTGAGCCACTTGGTAAAAGTACAACCAGCAAATATGACCCTAAAGAGCATTTGAAGGTGGTATGGCCAGATCACCAAGCTCATCACTGGTTCCTTTCCAGGTGAAGGTAGGAAGCTAGTGTATTTGTAACAGCCAGAAGTGCTGAAGAAGTGCAGTGCTGTGTTCTCTAACAGCTGCAGATTTGGGAGTATATGAGGGCTTAATGTTGGTCAATAATGTTGGTCAGCAGTAAGACAATAAAGACCTCTGTAACTGATGATGGGTTATGTGCCAGTAAGGCAATGTCTTGGACAGATGAAGAATTTAGGAAATGGTGCCTCTCTGGGTTTCTCTGTGGGAGCTTAGGGTCACCTGGGAAGCCAGAAGCACCTCCCAGTTGCTGGCTTGACTGTCGGATACACTAATTTAGGTCCTGTTATTCCCCATTTCAAGAGTCTATTGCATCTGGAATAATGGGAGTACTGTGGAAGAAGGTATTTCTAGCTGATGTAGGGACAGTTCCAGCAATATTACTTATATTGCTTCCATACATGTTTGCTAGTTGCTGTGCTCTTTTGAACTACATATATTCAAATTAAAGGCACTATTCAGTCGGAAGCACTGCATAGCATCTTTGTTAGCTGAGTTAGGTTTGCACTGTAGATATTTATAACAGTAAAAGAAACCCCAAATCTAACGGAAAATAGTATGTGCCTATATCACGGTAGAATTCACATTGATTTAATAATTGATAAACTGTTGCTTTATCACTTTGCAGTTTGTGGAAATCCAGTCTGTGATTTTATTTTTACTTTTTTTTTCTATATTTATAGCTCAGTTACAAGAATTGTAAAGATGGGGAGGGGGGTAGGAAGGAGAGAAACAGCTTACAAAATCATAGAAACCCCTTATTTTGAAACCAGTTTCTACCAAGTCTAGAAGATATTAAAGAGGAAAGAAGTTAACTGATAACCCTTCAAAACTACTGTGGGGGAATAAAAAACTGATAGATGAATACCATTTGCACATAAAGGTCTTTGTAAATAGATCAGATATACAGGAAGGAAAGGAAGGAAACTACAACGGAAAAAGCAATGCTTTTTACTGTTTTGCTTAGCAAGTGAAAGCAGTCCTGGTAAATTTATTTGTGACTCTTTAGAAACTCTTAAAGATATTTTAGCTACTAAATAAAACATTTAATTATTTTTGAATGATGCAGCAAGATGTAGACCAAGCAGAAAGAAACATAAAATAAGACATGGACCTGTTGGAGAGAGTCCAGAGGAGGGCCATAAAATTGGTCAGACAGCTGGAGCACCTCCCCTATGAGGACAGGCTGAGAGAGTTGGGGTTGTTCAGCCTGGAGAAGGGAAGGCTCCGAGGAGACTTGATAGCAGCCTTCCAGTACCTGAAGGGGGCCTACAGGAGAGATGGGGAGGCACTCTGCATCAGGGAGTGTAGTGAGAGAACAAGGGGAAATGGGTATAAGCTGAAAGAGGGTAGATTTAGACTAGACATTAGGAAGAAATTTTTTACTATGGGGGTGGTGAGACACTGGAACAAGTTGCTCAGGGAAGCTGTGGATGCCCCATCCCTGGAGGTGTTCAAGGCCAGGCTGGATGAGGCTTTGAGCAACCTGGTCTAGTGGAGGATGTCCCTGCCCATGGCAGGGGGTTTGAACTTAATGATCTTTAAGGTCCTTTCCAGCCCAAACCGTTCTATGATTCTAAATAAACCAGGTTTAAATTCTACTGTGAACTCTAGGTACCAATTTATAACTCATTTGGCACCCAAAATCTTGCTTATCTTTATGCTTTGATCTCTGCAACAATGCAGACTCTGAGTGGAAGGATTTCAGACAAACTAAGGAATTGTTCTGCATGGAGCTCGTTACAGGTTTGGAATTTTTTTATTAATATTGTTAGTTGCAGAGAAGGAAGTTTAAAGTTGTCCTAAGTACAGTTTCTTTTAAAAGAGGTAGACGAAAAAAATCAACTTCTTAGAATGACGTGGAATAAAATATTAAACAGTCATGCACATGGTGTTTAGGAATCAGGAGGAAGATGCATGTGCAAGTAGGGCAATTTGCACCTCACATTGTGCAACACAATCTTTCAGACTGTGCTTTGTTTTCTTGTGTTTCTCAATTAAATGCTGCCTTCCATAATGCCAGAAACTGTATGGGAGGTTGGGCAGAACTTGGCAGGATTTGACCCAGGGGAGGAGAGATTGTAGAACTGGTTTCATTGCAAACCTTTATACACTGAATGAGAGGAAAACTCAGCGATGCTGAATGTTCCTAGCAACAGAAATGGAAACTATTTTGTGACAGTTAAGACACTGGTTTTACAAACACTGCATAAAAGGCAGGTGATCTCATAGTAGTTGTAGTGAGAAATAAAAAAATTCAATCTTGAAAGAGCTTTTCATTTTTATTTTTTATTCTAGCCACCCATGAGAGCCATAATTAGATCTCCTGTGCTAGATCTTTTGAAATTGTTTTTAGAATCAGGTTGCAATTTAAAGAGAATTAACCTACCAAAATGTTCTGATTCTTTGGCTGCTGAATATTATGTGTTCCAGAGACCCCTGAAGTCTCTGGGCAAGTCGTAAGGACTTCTGATGCTGTTACCCCATGCTCTTTTAGAAGTAATGTTCTTGCCAAGCTATGAACTGCTCAGAAACCCATAGTTCATGTCACAGAAAGCCACTGACAGGACTGGAGATGAGTGAGTGATTTACAACCTGAGTCTGTAAAGATTTGTGCATACCCTTAAACCTTGAACCACAGTGAGAGTGCTGCTAATGACTGAGCAGTCTTCTATTTGAAGTTGTGCATTATGTCATATTGGATCCTAACCTAGGTAAGAGATGAACCCATTTTTGTTTTGAAGTGTTGAATTCTTCTTGAGGTGAGGAAGAGGGCTGAATTTTTCAATTTTTTTTGGTGAAAACAGGTGGTCCAGCAGGTTGGGCTGGTAGCCAAGTGTTAAGGTCCACAATCACCAACCTTCCCATTCAATTTTGACCTGCAACTTTTGAATTACCTGGTAGCTGTTTGAAAGGAGAATGTTGGGTTTACTTTCCATGACTTTTCATTTGGTTATTTTTTATTTTCTGGAGGCTTAGTGCAGCTCATGTCTGCACATTTGCAAGGAAGACACTGAAGTAATTAAGAAAACGTAAAAAGCAAACCAAAGGGATGAGGTTGTGCTGTAGCATTAACAAACTGCATGGCTTTCAACAGACACTCAGTGAAGGAGCATTTGCTAATGTCATGATAATTTTTAAGATAGCATGTAATTTTACATTTGACAATTTGAGGTCAAGCAGTGAGCGCAAATACACCTAGTTCAGAAAACAAAACTCTAGTGACCTATTGGGGTTTCAGAGCTTCTTGACAAAAACAGCTGTGGCAGGACTTGTCAGCTCTGGAAAGAAACCGATTCGAAAATGACTGCTTGAAAGAGCAGAAATGGTTGAAAATAAGTCTATATTATAAAAATGTTAAAAGGCTTTCCAGTTGCCAGGAGTGATAATTAAATTAAGCCATGAAGGAGTATCTTCTGCCTTTAATGACCCCATTCAGAGTTAATTGTGACTGGACTGTCTGGTTTTGTGATATGATTCTGACTACAGTGTTGAGTAAGGACATCTGGAAAAAAGCTTGCTTTTCATCTTGACATCAGTTTTTCTAGCTAATATTTCCTTCCCTGTTTTTTATAGAAATGAGATGTGTGTTTCAATTTGGCTATTTTGCCAGCGGCAGCTTTTTATGAATATGATACAATGTCAGGCATTTCTCACTAAATGTGCTTTGCATATGCTATGCCTTTGAATTTAGACTCCCTTCCTTCCCCTTAGAAGCAGAAGAAAAACTCCACACAACCTACATCTTGTTCTGAAAAACTCTTTTCAGGAAACTTGAAAGGCTTTTAATTCTGCATAGGCTCTTTCCTCCCCCCTTTCTTTTATTTCTTCTTTCATAGCCATCAATGACACAGCGTTCCAATAAGTATTTCTAAAAATAAAATCTGCAAATTATAGGCCTTGGTTTACCACAGTGTTGCAAACTGTCATTAACAAACAGTCTTCAAAAGCCACTGGCTCTGCAAGCCATGAGGTAGCTTAAGTCCATAGAACGGTATTGTTCTCTTCCAGCGCTCCCAGTCACCGTACATTTTAACAAGTCTTTTTAAAAAAATACTTGTTGCTTGAAGATGCTAGGTTTTTGTCAGGAATGAATTGATGTCCTGTCTATCACTCCAATTATTTTCTGAAGAATATATGACTCAGAGGATGAATAATCCTCAGGAAATGCTCTTATTACAACTTCAGTGAAGTTTTGGCATCTTGTGCCTGCTGAGATTTAGTGGTCATCTTCACACGCAGTGTAACATAGCAGTGGTGTGTTCCTCCCCTTGCTCCACACCATGAAATCCAGGATGGGGTGATGTATAGCTGGGAAAGAAATCAGAAATGTGCTTTTCTGTGTGTGCCCTCCTTTTCCTCACCCTGTATGTGATTCATATGCCAATTTTATGTAAGCTACTTTTCAAGGCTTTTCTGTAAAATTGGCTGGCTTAACTAATTTTGCTTATCTAAGTAAAGGTCTGGGTATCCTTGAAAAGATGCTGTTGGTTCCTTCCAGCTAAAAATGACTTGCTAAATTGCTTTTTAGCTTGGGGTTAAGATCACCTGGTCATCTTCAGTGGGAAACCTGGTGAATTGGTCAAGTGCTGGAACTTTGTTTGGAAGAGTTTCAGAGTACCCATAGGAGCCATCTATAGGAGCCCTTTGAATTCAAGAACATTCCCAAGTTTTAAACACCTGTGTCTATATCCTCTTTTATATTTGCTCACACAGAGATCTTGCTGCTTTCACATCACGTCTACCATCACCTGCCAAGGACTATCAGAGCCCTTTTAAGAGGGATCTGAGGGCAGATGGTTAAACACTGTCGACATTGATTTTACTGACCAGCAAAATTGGGCATGATATTGAAGCTCTTGCCTTGAGGACCGTTATTCTCTACCTGCAATAAATTAGGCTTGCATACCTAACCTCTCTCAGTATACAATTTGTATGTTGTCTTTTTAAACTGAAACTTCATTTTCTTCTGTCAAATTTTGCTCTTCTGCAGCTATAGTCATTCTCTTCCAGGTGTCTCTGACCTGAAGTGAAGAAAACACAGAGAGGACAAGGTAGTATTTAGTATTAACTAAACAGTGAAGAAATTAAGAATTTAGTATGGGACTTAGGTACCTAAGTTACAAACCTAGATTCCCCGAAGCATCTTTTTGGTCACTGCAAATTCCATGTGCCAGCATGGGAGGATGAGGGGGTATGTGTATGCTTTGTGTTTTTTTTTCTAGCAACCGTCTGTTTTGTCAAAAATATATGGCCTGCCAAGGTTTAAGAGCCACCCCCCCTTCCCTAGTTATTGCCTAACTGCTAAGCAAGAGTATTGTCCTTCCCTGGAGGAGTGCAATATCTGTATAGTGCATAGAAGACATAATAGCCTCAGTAGCATCAATTACTGATGTACCTCGTTGCCCGGGTATGGAGCTTGTTTGTCCTCCTCAGACTTGGTCCTCTCCAAGGAAAAAGAGGGGGAATTAAGCTCAAGTCTCTTATATAAAGCCATAGCTTTAACCATTGACCTATGGAGTAAATTTTGTAGATGTTTTCCATTTTCTTTTCTACCATATTTGGAAAGAAAAGCTGTGACCCTCATAGTTGCCCCACTAGCTCTTTTATTAGCTTGTTTTCTAAATGAAGGGCTTTTAAAATGTTTATTTTCAGGGGAAATTTTGGATCTGTGAGTCCTGAATGATGTACAGGTGTCATTATAATGATATGAACTACTGTAGGTTTTGATAAGAGCACTGTTCAAATAGAGCAGTTTAGTCCTTCTAAACTTTCAGAAGTGAGACTCATCCTCTATTATAGGAAAATTGTGCATGTGTAATGAAAGGCAATTCTGGCTATGTTGCTTCAACATTCAGTGTTTTGGTGCTGAAGTCCCTTTGTAGTTCTAGGCCTTATTCATAATTGGTCAGAGACTGTAGAAAATGAAATACATATAAGGATTGATTTTAAAAAGTGAACTAAAATTTTAGTCTATTTTTAAGATAACTTTTGTTGAATCACAAAATTATTAGATAATGATAACTGTTATTTATTGGATTCTTATGAATCCTTACAGGTAAGAAAAATGTGGAGTGGGTGATGAAATCTCGTAATATACCAAATGTTAGACAAACTATTTTCCTTTAGAGTTTTTCAAATAGCCTTATTCCAAGAGGATACTGTGAAATATGCCTTTGTACTTTATCACTGTGTTATTCTACAATCCCCAGAATATATTTATTTAGAAATAGCACCTAATGATGAGAACTGGAGAAGAATTCACTGACATTGCTTCTTGAATTGTGTCGTCATAATCCAGAAAAAAAATACTTGGCTTTTCTTTGGAGTACCCACATTAGTAGTCAGTGGGAGTACTAGCTATGTAACGCTTAATCAAGTTTCAGAATTTGACTAAAGAACACATTGGGGGTTCTTAATTAAACTTTTTATTAATACTATATTCTGATTGTAATGTTTTGCTTATTTGTGTAGAGGTAGATTTATATCTACCTGCACATATCCATACATTCTTGTATGGATAATAAGTAGTTGCATTGGGTTGTACTGAAATAATAAAATTGATACAAACAGAACATCATGCTCTCTGAAAGTAATGGTTATGTGATTCAATTAGCTATGTTTCAGTTGGTGAACATCTAAAGCAAACAGATTCTTCCTAATTCTGTGATTTGAAGACCAAAATGTTTAAATTATAATGAGTATTATACTACAGGTTGCAATTTAGTTTGAATAAGCATCTCTTAACATAATATCTTTATTCCAGTGAATCAATGAATTGAATACTTACTTCTCTTTACTATGAATTATTCCTGGCAGGTTGTAGTAAAATTGACAGTATGAAATAATTAGCAAACTTCAAGTTCTACACTCCAATAGGAAAGATTGCTTGAGCACATTTCTGATTAGACTAAAAAGATATCTCAATGTTGATGACTGGTTTTACATTGTATTGAGAATGCAAACAAAGTAATTTGATCCATCTAATATATTAAAAAACACTTAGCCTTAAAAATTAAAATGTTGGGAAAATTAGAAATTATGAAGCTTCAGATATTTATTTAAGTGTTCCAGAGTAGAAAATGCAATACACTTGCATTATAGAATGTTTCTCTTTATGATTTTTTGCATAAAAATTTTAAAGACTTGGAATGAAGTCTTAAGATTTTTCTTGAGTGAGAGAAAAGACTTGTAAGTACAGAATGCTTTTCTACTCTCCCATGTGTGTGACTGTTGAAGCACAGCTGGAGCTGCAACACTGTAGGTGGCTAGACCAAATACGTTGTATAAACACAGAACTGGAAGAAAACTCAAGTTCTCAGTGTTTTGCTGGACTTGGAGAAGTACAGCACCTTCTTTTCACCATCCACTTGAGGAAAGTTGTAGACTCCCCATTAACTGTTCATGCTGCAATGTAAAGCTTGTGCTAAAAAGTCACAGTAGCTGTATTGGTAGGGGACATCTCCATCGTCCCACATCACCCTTATTATCACTGGAATGCTGAGGGCTGCTGAACACATCTCTTCTTCCTCCCCTCATCTGCCCTAGCCTTAAAAATACACAAATTAAAAAAAAAATCAGCATGAGGCCTCTGTAAGACTCCAAACTTCAGTCCTGGTGTACATTCCGGGAGTAAGGAAGGCATTCATTTCACTCTAGCACAGAAAGACTCCTTTCAGCAGGGTATTCAGAAGCATGTAGAAATCAGTTTCTGGCTGCTTAGTTATTCTTGGTCCTGCCAAGCACAACATCCAAAGGATCATGGACTTCAGCAGGGCTTCCTGGCAAGGTTAGACACCTACTAGCAGAAAACAGAAGTTGGCAGGCTTCTGAAGGCTGCGCCTCTGGCACTGAAACTGAGGATGAGGTCTCTCTTTCTTCACATAGTGAGGCATCCATATATGTGTGAGAAGGCTTCTTTGCTATCGTTGACAGAACAGACATCCAGAGTAGACATGATCTGTGCTTTTTTTTTTTTTCCTTTTTCATTTTTGGTTTTATTTATACACTCTAACTCTTATCTATATCTATAAACATTTGGGTTCCCACATATGAAGCATCAATTTACACTTATCATGATGCATGCTGGAATTATAGAAGTACAGACTCATGTTTTCTGTATTTCTACATTGCAGAGTTTGAAAATGAAGTGGCATTTTCAGAGCAGAGAGGGGAGAGACTGGTAAAGCCCTATGTTCCTGCAGATTGCTGGCTACTCTTATTTATTATTTGCAATATCACTAAAGAGGCAATAATATTTCTCTTTATTTATTTTTGTTAGTTTATTATCAGTTCTGTTGCCTTTCAACTCTCTGGTCTCCCTTCTGTTCTCCTCCATTCTATTGCTTGTTTGTTGTTTTTTTTTTTCCATTGATAAAGAAATTACTGGGTATTTTCAAGTTGTGTGTGAATTCCTCTCAAATTCCTGGTCTTCAAAAAGGATTGTGGCAGCACTAGGCATGAAACCAAAGTCCTGACATATTCCTTATAAAATGTATTGAATGTTAGATGTGGTATGCTAGACCTGGTGATGATTTCAGAGCTTTTTTAGTCTCGACCATGGAAGAAAATAGTGCAGTATCTGCTCACTTAAGTATACACTTATGTACATGGAGATGAAAAAGCACACTCCAAAGCTTCAGTGTTTATAGATGTAATTGCGTGATCACTATTGAGTCAAATTTGTTAACGAAGGTTTTCCAGCAATTGTATATTCTTCAGTTTATCTACCATATTGTGTAGTCCTGGTCATCAAAATATGGTAGATCTTAGTTTTCATTAAGATTATACTTGTACTTTTGTAGCCATACAAGCAACAGGATAGCTTGTCTCCATAATTTGAGAAGCTGGGAATGGCTCACCGATCCATGTATTCATTCATAGCTTGTGTGCCTGTGAAGGACCATTTCACTCTGTTCCCCTCTGAAATGAACTCAATTCTTTTTCTGCCTTTGTCCTGCTGTAGTGCATCTCTGTTTGGACAGCAAGTGGGCCAGGCACTGTTACAGGCAAGTCCTAAAAGTGTAACTGCATGTACTCATATACACAAGATTTACTGGTTTTGGATTATATGCATGTTTGCCCAGTGATTTATGTAGTGATGTACAAAAAGTTTCAGTGATGTGAATTTCTGGAAATATGGACAAATTCCTTTCATGCTCACCAACATTTGTTTTCTGGACTCCCATTTTGTGCTGGAAAAGTGTTCCTGCAAACCAGTAAGTACATATAAAAAAAAAATCATTCTAGCTTGAAATAAAATCTCTTGATAGTTTTTACACAGTATTTCGTACTGCTGATGTACCAGAGAATGTAAAATTCTAAGCAGTTTTCAAAGCTCGTAGATTTAATTTTCTAGAACTGATAGCTTTAACAGTGTAGTTTATATTAGTCCTTTTAACAAAGGCTGCTTAGTGTAGTTGCAGAAATAAATTTATCAGTGACACTGTGTTAGTCCTCTCAAGGAGAACAATGTTGTAGTGGTAATTCTCTTTTTTTTTTTTTCTTCAACTAATGTATCTCTGACCTTTAAAATTTCTGTTTATGAGAGAAGGAGTTGTTCAAGGTGAATAATATGTACAAGGCAATGCATCCTTATGCATTTTATTGCTCGCCTGACAGGACAAAAATATCTTATGTACTTAATTTTAAACCAATCTTATTTAGATACCATCAGTGATCTAGTGATCTCTTCAGATGGTCTATACTCTTTACTGTCTTTCAGTTGTTACTTTTTTCTGCAATGTCAGAAAAAGACACTTTTTTAGGAAAAGACAGAGCAAGACAAGGGTTCAGCTCATTTCTCTTTCCTTCTCTTTTCAGTTGCTTCAAGCTTTTAGATCACAGTTGCTAGGAGTTGCACTGAGGGACAGGTAGATCTTCACAGTGCTGATCCCCAGGTTGTCTATAACAGGAGACATGGGCCCACTGATAAAATCATGCTTGTTTTTACAGACTTCCTAGAGGTGTGTGATAGGTTAGCCCTTGGCTGGGGGCCAACCCACACACCAGTTGACTCAATCCCCACCCCCCATCTCCCTCCTCCACCTGAAGATGGGGGAGAGAATCAAAGGGGTAAAGGGAAAAAAGGACTCGTGGGTTGAGATAAGAACAATTTAATAACTAAACTACAATAATATTGAAAATAATACTATATACAAATATACAAATGAGTCATACACAGTGATACTGCCCCCCCCCCCCAACCTGATGACCAAGGCTCAGCCTGTTTGAGGCTAATGATCCTAGAGCAGGGAGAATCCCAAAACTGCACTCGCAGAATGGCGATAACAGTCTGAGTGTCCCAGACTGAGAGCTGACCGGGGTGTGGGGGGGGAAGGCCTTGGGAGAGCGACCACCTGGAGTGAGATGACCCAGAGCAAAAGAGATCCGGAACAAAAAGGCCAATCTTCCGGAGGGTCCTCTCCTTTATAGTGGGCATGACGTGTATGTTATGGAATGGATTATTGACCACTATGGGTCTCAATCCTGAACCTAAGGTCAAATCCTGGGCTAGTAACTGGGGCTGTGCTCCCTCCCAGCTTCTCCATTCTGCAGACATTGGCAGCGGTGTTAACATCACTTCTTATCAGCTTTCTTCTGAGCACAAATCCAAAACACAGCCTCTTGCTAGCTATTATGAAGAAAGTTAACTTTGTCTCACCTTAACCCAGAACAAGGTGTCACATTTTTTATCTCATCTAATGTAGAGTCAGGACATGGCCACAGGCTACATTTAGAGGCCAGGTCCGTATAGTGGATCTTAAGTCATCCCTAAGCCGTCCAAGCATATAAAAAACCATATAGCTGCTTCCCAACACCTCAGATCCATGTACATCAGTAGAGCTTTTAAAATCTTGGAAAGTATTTAAACTTTTTGTAGTAGCTTTTCCCTGCTTATTTCTCCTTTGTGTTGAGAGTGGTCAGTGTACTGAAGACTTGGAAGTGGTGCTGCTGGTGAGGAATTCTTAAACTAGAGATGGGTGGTGGTGGTGGAAATCTTGCAAGAAGAAAAATGTCGACTGTTTTCTGGTATAATATTTCAGATCTTAGATAAATTTAAAAGAAGTTCAGGGGAAGCAGTGTTTCTGTAGTAGTATATTCCTATGGAAACATTTATTTGCAGTTATCTGGATAAAAGAATAAAATAAGAAAGATAGTAACATGACACTGAAGTGAGGAGGCTGTTGATGTGCTGTGTCATGGGAGCTCTCAGAGTAGCTCCACTTGTTTCATAGTTATTTAGATCTTTAGAATTTTTTATCAGAAATTAAAAGGTATTGATGTTAGTACAAAGATCCCAATCCCACAAATGCTGTCTCTATGCTGCCAAAGTTTAGTATTTTAATATCTCCATTTAAATCCACTGAATTACTTATGGCAGTGAAGTTGCCCACAAGTATGTATTAGTGGAAGCAGGCTAAAGTCTGAATTGCCAGAAGAAAAAGCTGTTGATAAAATATTTTGACTGAGCAGAGACCAAAGAGAAGTTCATCCGAGAGGCAGAGGCTGTCATTAACATGTCAGTGTGGGAAGCGCTTAATCCACAGTGATCCATAATACAGCTTTTACGAGATAGGCATAGGCTGCGCACTTGTGAATAAAGGGGCATGCTGTAGGTACTGCTTCTAGTAGTAGTTTTAGTTTTGAGATGAATGGTTAATACAAAACACCCTTCTCCTAATGAAGACTTAGATCACTGGGGACCCCTTTCCAAGGTCAAGACTTTGTGCACAGTGAGAAGGACAAGTATTTTTCACGAGGAAATGAATGGAAACTGCAGATACCTCCTGTGGCTGCAGTTTAAACTTTCATGTGCCAACTTGGTTTCACAGAAGTTGTATATAGATATATAGGTCTGTATATGCTCACATATATGTATATATAAACAACATAGACTCCCCTTTCCCTCTCCCCCTCCCTTTCCCTTTCCTTTTTTTCCTTTTTCCCTCTTTTTATAGATGCGGTACTTTCAAGATCTGCAAAGGGCTTTAGAAATAATAATGGCAATTATTGTTTCTGCTATGATATAATTTAGCCATTTTGTCCACTACAGCTGCTGGGGGAATTATACTAAGATTTTGTTTAAGGAATCTAAATACTTCAGAGTCTTTAGTAAAAATTGTTTTATTCAATGTTCTATGGTACATATTTTTAGGATCTCTTAAAAATTCATTACAAAAGCAGATGAACTTGGACTATGTTAGTCTCTGTTCGTTACAAACAAAGGAAAACAAGTATCTTCTTCCTTTATAATCAGAAGGGGTCAAATTATTTTTAAAACTTTGCACTTTTAAATTTTTTTTTGTATTATTTGTGAAATGCATGCTTAGATTTAAACCAGTTCAGCTACTATTTAGAAGAATAAAGATAACTACATCAGTTATACCTAGAAACAATTTTATTGTTGTTTCTTTGTAGAGTGGCAGCAAAAAAAGGCTGCCTTCTGGTGCAGTAAAGCTCTGCTGCCTTTGTGTTCGTGCTAGAACAAAAGTTTTCTTAAATCCTGCAATATTTTAAATACTCAAGGGGTCTTTTCCCCCCTGTTGCTAACTTTTTCTTTACTTCCAGCCTGCAAAGTTGTCCCTTTAATATTTTTAGCAATCAACACAAATGAGAGTGGTGTAAGTATCTCAAGGCGGTCTTTTCAGCTTTGGGTTTTTTAAGACTCAAGCATGTTAAATAATTCAGATCTGTGGAGCTTTTATGTAGCTTGGTATGATTCTGACTATCCTGTTGAGACTGAAGTGTTTAGAGACCTTGTCAATTACTTTTTAAAATTCCCTAGTTGGGGGGGGGGAGCCCTCCTCTTTTTTTCCCTCTGTAAACACTATTTATGTCCATTGCCTGAAGAATGACTGCATGCATGCTTCCCAACTTCTTTTTTTTTTTGTCAGCCACTCCGACCACCCTGGCATATCGTAAACTTTTGTTTGATGGTTGTATTTTTTAAAAATTTCTTTACTCTATAGAAGTTCAGAGCATGAGACTCTCTAATCAGGCTTTCAACATCTGCTGTGCTGTACAGCCTGGAAAACGCAAATCTGAGGCGATGGAAGGAGTAACTCCACAGTTTGTTTGTTTGTCTTCTCTCACATACTGTTACTGGGAGAACAGAGATAATTTGGCTTTTTTTTTAGAATTAAAGCAAATATTTCCCAGGCTGCTTTGCACTGGAGTTTGTACAGCACTGCACATTTCCTTGTACATTGCTTATTACTAATAGATTAGTGTCTACAATCCTTCCACCAAGTGGCTGCTGTCCTTATATTTCTTAACGGTGGAAATATTTTTGGTGCTGCAATCTGATAGAAATTTCCAGTCAAAATAGCATTGATTTATACTGTCTTCTGGATGCTCTTTTGTCTCGTGTACGTTGTTCATTCTTACAGAACTGGTTCAACAGCTCTCAAGTAAGCACCAACTTCATTACTCACTTGTGACACTGACCAAAGTATTATGTTCTGTTGCACACAGATGTCAGCTACCTGAGCATACATTAAAAAAAAACAAAAGGTAGCTAATTTATGGTCATTTAAATCTGATCAGTTTAAATTTCTTATTTTCTGTAGAAACATCCTATTGAATGTTTGAATGGTTCTGTATCTTTAGTAGTCAAATGGTTGTTTTGGGGTTAACACAATTTATTCTTTTTGCTTACCTCTACACAAACATACCTTTCCTCTGAGAATGCCCTTAAACATTGGTTGGAAGCACAAACCCATCTCAATCTAATTATCCGTGGCAAAGGCATGCTGGCTTTTTCAGCATTATGCTGATCTCTCTAGTGCAATGGTAGATGAGTTTACAAACCTTACTCTTTCTGGTATGGATGTTGGCTCTATCCTGCATAAAACTTGTTTTTCCACATAGGTCAGCAGTCCTTTAGCAAGTTCATCTCTTTCATGCCAGAAAGTATTTGATAGTAAAATGCTATTTTTTTTCCTGTTGCTTTAGCTTCTGATCAAGAACATAACATAAGAACTCCCAAACTGTGCTGTTATAACACTTCATAGTATGTTACAGGTATAACTGTCCCAAACATTTCATTAATATAAAAGTGTACTCTGGTTTTCACTATATACACTTCCATTATATTTGCTACGGTAGTAATTTCATTTAAGCTTTGTTCCAACAAATATCAGTCACATACAGATTTTTAAGGCAATTAGTTCAAATAATCTCAGGTAAAGCAACAGCAAGAAAGTGTATTTCTGTCTTAGTGGTTAGTCATACAGCAGCATAGAATCATAGAATGGTTTGAGTTGGAAGGGACCTTAAAGATTACTGAGTTCCAACCCCCTGCCATGGGCAGGGACACCCTCCACTAGACCAGGTTGCTCAAAGCCTCATCCAGCCTGGCCTTGAACACCTCCAGAGATGGGGCATCCACAGCTTCCCTGGGCAACCTGTTCCAGTGCCTCACCACCCTCACAGTGAAAAATTTCTTCCTAATACCTAACGTAAATCTACCCTCTTTCAGCTTATACCCATTACCCCTTGTCCTCTCACTACATTCCCTGATAAAGAGGTCCTCCCCATCTCTCCTGTAGGCCCCCTTCAGGTACTGGAAGGCTGCTATTAAGTCTCCTCAGAGCCTTCTCTTCTCCAGGTTGAACAACCCCAACTCTTACAGCCTGTCCTCATAGGGGAGGTGCCCCAACCCTCTGACCATCTTTGTGGCTCTCCTCTGGACTCTCTCCAATAGGTCCAGGTCTTTTTAATGTTGGGGGCCCCACATCTGGATGCAATACTCCAGGTGGGGTCTCATGAGAGCAGAGTAGAGGGGGAAAATCACCTCCTTTGACCTGCTGGTCACTCTTCTTTTGATGCAGCCCAGGACACGACTGGCTTACTGGCCTGCAAGCGCAAATTGCCAGCTAATGTTGAGCTTTTCATCAACCAACATCATTGGTCATGCCTGACCAATCTTATCTCCTTCTGTGACCAGGTGATCTGTCTAGTGGATGAGGGAAAGGCCGTTGATGTTGTCTACTTGGACTTTAGCAAGGCCTTCGACACCGTGTCCCACAGCATTCTCCTACAAAAGCTAGTGGCTCATGGCTTAGAGAGGAACACCCTTTGCTGGATAAAAAACTGGCTGGGCGGCTGAGCCCAGAGTGTCATTGTGAATGGAGTTAAATCCAGGTGGCAGCCGGTCATCCGTGGTGTTCCCCAGGGATTGGTTTTGGGGCCTGTCCTGTTTAACATCTATACCAATGACCTGGATGAGGGGATTGAGTGCTCCCTCAGTAAGTTTGCTGATGATACCAAATTAAGCAGGTGTGTTGATCTCCTTGAGGGTAGGGAGGCTTTGCCAGAGGGGTCTGGACAGGCTGGACCAACGAGCTGAGGCCAATTGTATGAAGTTCATTAAAGCCAAGTGCCGGGTCCTGCACTTTGGTCACAATAACTCCCTGCAACGCTACAGGCTTGGGGCAGAGTGGCTGGAAAGCTGCCCAGCAGAGAGGAACCTGGGGGTGCTGGTCGACAGCCAGCTGAACATGAGCCAGCAGTGTGCCCAGGTGGCCAAGAAGGCCAACGGCATCCTGGCCTGCATCAGAAATAGTGTGGCCAGCAGGACTAGGGAAGTGATTGTGCCCCTGTACTAGGCACTGGTGAGGCCACACCTTGAACACTGTGTTCAGTTTTGGGCCCCTCACCGCAAGAAGGACATTGAGGTGCTGGAGCAGGTCCAGAGAACGGCAACGAAGCTGGTGAAGGGTCTGGAGCACAGGTCTCATGAGGAGCAACTGAGGGAGCTGGGGTTGTTTGGTCTAGAGAAAAGGAGGCTGTGGCGAAACCTTATCACTCTCTACAACTAACTAAAAGGAGGTTGTTGTGAGGTGGGTGCTGGCCTCTTCTGTAAAGTAACAAGTGATAGGACAAGAGGAAATGGCCTCAAGTTGCACCAGGGAAGGTTTAGGCTAGATATTAGAAAAAATGTCTTCACCGTAAGAGTGATCAGGCATTGGAACAGGCTGCCCGGGGAAGTGGAGGAGTCACCATCCCTGGAGGTGTTCAAGAAACGTGTAGATGTGGTGCTTAGGGATATGGTTTAGTGAGTTAGGTGGTGTTGGGTTGACAGTTGGACTTGATGATCCCATAGGTCTTTTTCAACCTTAAAGATTCTGTGATTCTATGATTCTATAAAAAACACCTCCAAGTCCTTTTCCTCAGGGCTACTCTAAAGTCATTCATAACATAATATTAGTTACCTTAGCTTTCACACTTCTACATGCAGTCTATGTCAAAGATAGGTGAATTGTACACCTCTGTGGTTATTTTCCTCTTTGGGTGGGAATGGAACAGCATACTCTACTTCAGTCTTCTGACATGCCCTGTATAAACTTTTCCTGGCTGCTCTTATAAATGTAAATTTTATGCTATTACTCCCTGCTTCTGCCAGAGTGCTTCTGCATGGAACATGAATTAAGTTCCTACTGGCTGTACTCTTAGCTAACTCTAGGTGGAAAATAGGTGAGCAGAAAGTCCCATGAAGTGTTCAAATAAATATGAAAGAATAGAAGAAGACTTTTCCTTCTCTGAGTTTATGTTTTAGTAATGTTCAAGTACTACAGATAGAACTAGCCAGCACACAGATTTAATCTGACTATAATTGTTAGTATATAGTACTCTTTTAAACATTGCAGTCTTTTTTAAAAGAAAAGTGAAAAAAAAATAAGAATGTTTGAAAATCTCACAGTTTTTGTAAGGAGAGGAAACGATGTGTTTTTTTTCAAAGATACATGAACTGATAGTAAGAGACTGCAAAGCTGAACTTGAAATAGTAAGTACATACCTTTTCTCAGAAATGCTGCAGTGAATGTGAATTAATGTGTTCTTAATTAGAGAGCAGGAGCAGTCAAAACCAATTAGAACTTATCTTTAGAGCAAATAAAGTGGGTCTGCTCTATAAACTAAAATTGAGTTGAGAACTGTATCAGCACTGTGGGCAATCTCTGCCTAACTTGAAGCGGTGAATTTATGGATCGTATCAGAGTGTGAGCTATAGAACTAAAATTTTTTGGAAAAAGAGAACACATGCATACTGTATGAGATATATAACATTAAGAACCATTAGTTGCAGTTGAGAGACTGGAAAAACAGGTAAATGTATTTCAGTGCTTATTGCCTAGAAACACTACCATATAATGGCTGTATCGTACAGAAACAGAGGAACCTGATGCAAATATTGTGTGAACGATGGGGATGGTTCATTCTCAGTTTCAGATGCATTTTTGGATCCGTTGTAATGCAAAAACTTCAGTGCTGGCTTTTGTCCAGAAACGGTATTGTCAACAAACAAGACTGATGCATATTTTTCTCTTTCCTTTCCTTACTGATACAAATTTACTTCCTTTCTCATTCTTTTGTCCATTTTCCCCCCAGATTTTGAAGGAGGAAGATTTCTTGCAATAGCCATAGTATCTTGAATTTTTTCAGCTGATAATTCTCTGTTTCACATGGAAGATGTATGGGGGATGGCCTACTTTTTCTATTGACTTTAGGACAAAACTTTTTTTGCTGAGATAAAATTCTGACCTCATCTTATTGATAAAAATATTACTCTAAGTGGACCCTAACCACTGTTAAATGTTGCAAGGGTAGACCGTCTTATTAGACAAAAGTTGTTCCACTTTCCTCTAGCTAAATAGACAAAAGGTTAAATCTCTACAAGTTTAGCATTACCTTGGAAAAAACATGTCTGTATATCAAGTGCTTCACAATCAATTGGCTACTGCCGTGAATAAGTAGGTTAGCTTGAATATTGCAGAAAATGCTACCCTGAAGTTTTCTACCCTATTCCCTGAAGGATAAAGGATAAATGAAAAGACTCAAAATACAGTAAAGGGAAATGGCTTATTTGGAATGTGAAGATGACCGAACCACAGTCTGAAAGCCAGATGCAGCAAAGCTTAAAGGTTGTTCTAATTGGTTATTAACCAAACAATACAAATGCCTGCGTAGCTCCAATATCCAGAGCAGTTAAGACATATTTTGATGTGGAGACGTATTTTGGTGTCTCAAAATTATGTACCTCAGTACTGAAATTCAAAAAAAAAAGAAAAAAGAAAAAAAAACAAAACACAAAAGCAGCACCCTTTATAAATTTAAGAGTGTAAAAATATTTGTCTAAATCTACGCACAAATTCAAAGTGGTCCTCTGCATAATCCTGGATTTTTCCTCTCATTAACAACACTATGCATTTTAGTCAGTTATGGGTCTGATTCCTCCCCCAGGTCTGCAAGTGTAGATGTTAAATTCTGAAAAAGGCATCTATACTCCCTGGATATTCAAGGGAGAAAAAAACCCAGATGCTTCTAGAGTGCAAATGGTTTAAAGAACTTTTTTTTCTCCAGGGTAGCCTAGGGTGAGTAGTTGACGTGGATAGCTGCTTTGTAAACAGCTGATGTTGAATAAAACGAATCCTACCTGAGATACTTACCTTCAGAGACACTTCTCTCTTCTTATTCTTTAAATCTACTATTCACTTGATGGTATTTCAGTATTTTCTTTCTTTGTAAATTTCATCAACCTTGATTTCTTTGTCTTTTCTCACTCGTCTCCTCCTTCTCTGTTACTTCTTGTTAGTTGGCTGTTCTCTGGGAGCAGAAGTGACCTCTTCTCTATGTTCTCCTCCCTTAGTTGGAAGGTACCCCCTGACCTGAATTGTTGTTTCTGTGGGCATCTGGCCCACTGTCAGCCATAGGAGAAGAAGAGCAGCAGGCTGGTGGGTAATGTCAGATGGCATCATAGGCCTGGCATGGTAAACTGAGAAGTAATGTGTGCAGCACATACCCTTACACACTCTTTTTTGAATTCTCTTGACTGACAAACTACATGCTGTTTTGATGTTCACCTATCTTGTATAGGAATGTATATTGTTAAAACAGAGGCCAAGTCAGACATTCTGGTGGAGTACTTTCAAGGTGTGTTACCTTGGAGGAGAGTCTGATGCATGGAGGGTGGTAGAGTGGTGTGAAACTGTGCTAGCTTTGAGATACATCCCAGTTCCCTGCCAGTACCTAACCACTTTCTCTTCACAGAATATTTTCTAAACTGTTATGCGGTGGAGCTACAAAACACAGAGGTGGTAGCATGGGCAGAATGGTTTTTTAACATGCTTCTCTAAACTTTAATTTAGCCTTCATTAGCATTACGATGACTGGATGTACATGGAATCTTGGCACTGTGTTATGCCTTGACAATAGACATTAATTTGCCTGGGGTACTATTCTGTCCCAATTGTGCCAGTGGTTTATTTGGAGGGAATTTTAAACCTTTCTCGGTGTGATTACATACCGATCGTGGGTCTTTGTTGTCACCTGTGGTTTACTGCTGCTTTGACTGCAAATGTGTGCTAAACTGCAATCACAAATATCTGCCTTCACTGCTGAGAGGTAAAAGGAGGGTGTTGCTTAAGGACCTTTCCAGTGGGCAGTTAATAGCTTATCAGCCACCAGTGAGACATCAAATATACTGTCCCACCATAAAATTTTTTGCTGAGGAGATTTCTAGGTTGTCTTTTAAAGGCATATCTCTCCCTTGGAGGTTTTCAGGTGTACAAGCTTTTCCACTCTGAATATAAATCAGGCAGCTGCTTACCTTTGTCAGAGATTGACAAGCCCTTCTGAGTTCCGTCTAAAAATATTCCTGCACTGCAAAGGAATTTTGATCAGGGCCTGTTCTGTTGTTTGTATTACCTTTATACCTAACAGTCCTATTGATAATATATTTTGTCACTGCCACATGGAAATGGTGATGTTACTCCTGACTACAATGTCATAAATTAAATCTTGCTTTCATAAATAGTTCTGAGAGGGAAGGAGATGTCCCCTAAGGAGATTATTAGTCATTATTCTGGAAGTGGATGATTATATTCTAAGATACTTTTTTCCAAATTTTTTCTAGCCATGATCTGAGTAGCTTCAGCTTTTCAAGGTGATTGGTGGACAGATATGAAGACACAGTAGAACCTGCCATTCAGCATAGTTCTGTACTAACTCTTCAGTTAGAAATTTCCCCTCCCTTTTGCTAGTAAGTCTCTGCAATAGGGACCACATCTATGTCAGCAAATACTTTCCCTGGCTTACTTCACCAACCTTTTCCTGTTTCTTTTATCAAATACCTACATATGAACTGCATGTAGCACTTAATACCATCAGCACTTCACTTCTCGCTTTGTATTAATTATGAGTTATGATGGTGCCTATTTGTGAATTTTAGAACTTTTTGCAAATTAACAAAATGGGTTGTATCTCATCAGCTTCCTAATGTATATAGCTGAATGATGATGCCAACCATTTCTACAGTGAATTTTAAGCCACAAGCTTAATACTATTGCTTTAGATATGCTTTTTTATTTGTTTCTTTTTCTAAGATTCTAAGCACTGTCACCTCTGGGTCTGCTCTTCAATTTGCCTTAGTACAGTATCCCCACTCACATTTGAGATGTTCAAATTGGCATTCACTGTGTAGGTATTGACACCAATGAAAATATTTGCATATGAGAATTGGTGCTTGGGTGAGCAAGACCTGCTTCCGCATCAACTGACACACTGTAACAGGATAACCAATGTATATATATTTGCACTTCATTATATATTCTTCATTTTCCTTTCCAGTTGTAATGATATGGACTTTTATATGAATGTATCATAAAGATGTTTGCTTAATTAGCGACACATTGGTAATTTAGGCTTTGGAAGTACTTGGATGCTCATTTGATATTCCTTGGAGTACACAAACTAAATGCTGTGGGTGCTATGGATAAGCATAATGTCAAGGCAAAATAGCTCCAGAGTGTTTCTAATTTTATCTTTTAAGTAGATGTACAGGGATATATATTGCCATAAACAAAATATTACGGCTGCCAAATGTACATTCATTTCTAAACACAAGTGTGACTTGCAGGTCCCAATTGTTTTTTGAACCATAAAATGTATTGCATCAAATACAGTATAATGAAAAACACTACAGATGAGAATTGTGCTTGTTAGAAGTGCTAGACATCGTATTAAAAACAGTACTGCAAACTGTTACTCTCATTGATCTGACCTGTGATCCTTGCATGCTTGGTTGTGAGATTGTGTAAGAGATGGAGATGCTGGATTAGTGTCCTCATGGACATGTCTTTTATCTGCTGTCTTCCTAGAAAAGAGTTAAGGAGTCAACAGATATACATGTGTATTTTTCTTTTAAGAGAATTTTCATGACTTTATTAAATAAAATAAAGTCTCAGTAGGAGCTTGAGTTTTCCTACTGTCCTGAAGTGAGACTAATTTATATTGTGAGCCTTTTCAGCTAATTGTGTTGTGATAAATTATCACACCTTTAATACAGTAGTAGCAATTTGGTTGTACATAAATGTTAAATGCAAATCACCCACTGCTAGTGTTTTGAAACTGTGTTCCATCAGAAGCTTTTCTGAATTACGGCTATCAACTAATTCATAATTGCTAATGAAGGTTAAACTGAAGTTTAGAGAAGCATGTTCAAAAATCATTCTGCCCATGCTATCACCTCTGTGTTTTGTAGCTCCACCACATAATGGCTTAGAAAATATTCTGTGAAGACGGAGGAAGTGGTTAGGTACTGGCAGGGAATTGGGGTGTATCGCTAAGCTAGTACAGTTTCACACCACTCTTCTCCCCTCTGTTTTCCCATCTCTGAGATACCAGTAAACCACTGCTGTTAAGTTCTGTACATTACAAATTCTGCATAAAAGGCTGAGTAATCAAACTTTGGAAAGGCTCCATAAATAAAGAAAGGCTTAATGGCAAATACAGCACTTACGTAAGAGAGAATACTTACGGGAGGTTTCATGTTATGCTATTAGTCTGACTTACGTCTATTTTCACTTTTTTTAACTAATGTTTGGAAGCTGCGCTTGGCTCACTGAGCTGCTTTTCTTTTCTGGTTGTTACGTACATGTTATCTGTTGCCCTGGTTGGACAATTTCAATCAAATTGTCATGCTTTCATTAATAGATCACAAAGAGAGCAGGATCTTTAGATCACTGGGCTGACCTCAAGTATCACAGTGACCACAGAAACAATGTTTCTTCCAGTGCTTAATATAAGGACTTAATGTAGAACCTACCACTTCCAGCTTATATGATATATTCTTCATTGGAATTCTGAAAACAGGCTTCTTCCCTTCATTGTTAGGTTTTCAAACCAACTCACCTGGAATACTTTTGGTATATAAAGCCACACTTTAACACTCAGAAATAGAGATGGACGTGGTTAGTGGAGTAGATGCTCATAAATTTTTAAACATAACATTAAAAAGTGCATAAAATACCAGTGCTGGGGGTAGTATAACTCTGCATCGTAATGCTGTACTTCCATCTGTATACACTTATTTTCACAGCAACTGTGAATGTTTCAAGGAAACATTCAGAGACATCTGCAGTGCTAAAAGCACAGTGATAGCCCAGGAGACTGCTCCCTCAAAATATAAAATATTTTCCTATAAATATTAATCCACTGAGAGTAAAAATTGCCAAAATATTTCCAGTCCAACAGCAGATGTTTGGGGAATTTATTTTGTCTTTTAGCAGTCAAAATGAAAGAAATGCAGGATAATATTGTTTATCTGCATATTTGCATATGAATTTTAATTATGCTTTAATACTATGACATTTGAAATAACCTTTACTGAATGCAATTTTTTACTTTTCTGAACAGCAGGTAATGGCTTTATTTTTACAAATAACAAAACTATAATTTAGTAATTTCCTTTCTCTACTATGTTATTTGAGTATTTACATTTCCTTCGCATTGCAAAAGATGTAGGCAGATACTATTTTACTAGATGGAGAAATGGGGACTTATGATTTATTTTCCCTCACTAAGGCACTCAGTATTAAACTTAGTTCTCAAATGGATAGTTTTAGCTGTCTGGCATTGCATATTAATGCAGTCACGTCCTTGTTCTACCCAGGTAGTTTTAAGAGTAAAATGACTGAAATCATGTACATATTGTGAACTTGAGAGTGTTGTCTTATTTTTTCATGTTGTGAATAAAGACTACATTGATACCCACCTAAATTTCTGGCTAGCTGGTATAAGTCAGAACAAAATGTTAGCTATCCTCAAACTTGCTAGTGTGATTTTAAGTGGCTTTGGCTTCCTCCATTTAGGTTCAGTACTTGGGACACACTGAGATGAACTATACATTCAGAGCACAGATTTCTCAAATCCTATTGAAACCCTTCTTGACAGTCTTTGTGGGAGAATGTAGGTCCAAAAGCAACAAGCCATTTAAAATGCCTATATCTAGAAAGCTTGTGCTCTTCTCCTATGAGAGGTCTTGTTAGTTCTTGCTTGTTTTCGTGGTTTTTAGTATATCTATGAAAATTTTGTCACCTGGCTGTATTCACGACACAGTGTATGAATTCAAGTAGCAGTGTCCAGTCTGCTCTCTTCCTTTCCTTCTCCGTGATCCCAAACACCAGATTCAGTATTTGATCTTTTGAGTAACTTCTGTGTACTCATGTTTAGCTTTTAGTTTTACACATCTGTTTATCTATATATTTAAAATAATAGAATCATATAATAATTTAGGTTGGAAGGGAACTCCAGAGGTCATCTAGTCCAACCCCATGCTCAAAGCACACAAGTCAAATCAGGTTGCTCAGGGCCATGTCCTCACAGGTCTCTAAGACCTCCACAGGTGGTGCTTCCAACCTCTCTGGGCTCCTTTCCCAGTGTTTGACCACCCTTCAGGTTAAAAACTTTTTCTTTTGTGTCTAATCATAATTCTCCATGTTCCAGCTTCAGCCTTTTGCCTCTTATTCTGTTGCTGTGGACCACCAAGATGAATCTGTTTCTGTCTTCTGATCAGGTTAGTCACAGGCAGCGTAAAAGTCTCTCCCTGAGCCTTCTCTTCATAGGGGTGAACACGCCCAACTGTCTCAACCTCCCCCTGCATCTCAAGTGCTCCAGCCTCTGACTGTCTTGGGGGCCCCTGCTGGATTTGCTCCTCTGTGCCAATACCTTTCTTGCACTGGGGAGCCCCAGATTGGATACAGTTCTCCAAATGTGACCCCACAAGAGCTGAATAGAGAGGAAGGAACCTTCACCTACTGGCTGTAGTCATACTAATATTGTTACACACTATTAGCATCTAGCTAACTAGCTATATTTATTTATGTGAAGTGACTACAGTTAAGTGGAAAAAATGACAGAATGAGGCATTTTTGGGGATACCTTGATGGCTAACATCTATCTCATCTATTCATCATATGTACAGCCAAAAAACCCCACAACATTCCACACTAAATCAAATACCCTTAAAATAATTTAATCTCACATTTGCAAGGTTGTGTCAGGAAATGAAAAATTGTGGAGAACATGTTCTCATTGGTTGTGGTCAAGTGATTTTGTTCCATGAAAGTACAGTGACTGTCTTTAAATATTTCTGTCAGATTTTTCAAAGCATAACCATATACTGTATCATGTTCTTTGTTATCATAGTGTGTTTAGAGTAATTTAAGAATGTATTTCTTTTGAGAAAAAGGTTTGTTTCGGCGGGTTCTTTCAACAACACTGAATTAAATTCTGTCTAGAAAAAATTCTATAGATTGTGAATATCAAAAAGTGATTTATAAACGTTTTAAGAGCTTTTAAGGTTAAACAATGGCATAGATGCATTGATTAAGCTACTTCTGTCCTGAGAGACCATGCCAGTGTTCCAGTTGCAGCAGCAGCTTTGGGCACTGCTGCAGTTCTACCTCACACTAGCAGAACAGCGAAAGACCAGATATTCACTGCAGACATGATATCGAAGCTAGTTTTATGTGTGAATAATCTACTGTTAGGCATTGCTTTTTTTCATGGAGTTTTTGATTATTTTGAATTTTTCAATATAGACTCTTATGTGAGCCTTTTCACCCTACAGATTATTCACAGACTGTTTTCTGTGACTGTTCTTGATTTGTTATTCATGCTGGCATTGCTCAGCTAAGTCATATAATTTTAGTTTTGTAACTGTATGACTCCTAAAAACACCAAAAGCTTCTAAGTTAGCAATGTGAGTAATTTTGCCTGGATACTAGTGTGAAGGTTTGTATAAGCCTTCACAGACACTTAATGCTTTCCCTGATCTTTTCTACGTATGTGAGCACTCCCAGGAAACTGACCACTGGTTGCAAATGGCTAAGGAGCGTATCTGCACTTCCTCAAGGGTTGGATGCAGCCAGGATGTGACTTGAGTGACAACTGTATGGTGGTAGAGGAGCTGGCTTGTCATCTGACCTGGAAAATGTGGCATAGTAGACAGTGTGGATGGTGAGGAGAGTACTGTGGCATCTTCTTAAATCTCTTCTGCGTCATCCTGAAGAGTGCTGAGGATGATCCTTTTGTTATTACATTATTGCTTTACTTCAAAGGCGGAATCCTTCTTTCCATTCAGACTTCAGATCCCTAAGGCTCCTGTCAGTCTCGATACAGTGTACCTAATGGTTATGCTCTTCCCTTCATAATTCTATTAATTTTTCTATACAGCTTCAGTGAATTTAGAGTATTTAAAACAGATGAATTTTTTTTATTCTTTGAAGACTGAAAAATCCCATTTGTGAAGAGTGTGACTGATAATTCATATACATCATGTGGGTTTTCTCTCATATATTTGCATAGTCACCTTTCAAAGTTATATTATAAATTATATAAAATAGTATGTATCTGTTATGATAGGTGTCATTTTAGCTTATTCTTAAGCTATTCCTGTGGAAAAAAAAGAATGAAAACTGCATATAAATGTCTCTACTTCAAATATGAATGTATCTACTTTTGAACTACATGAATCAATTTACAAATATGGGTGGGTGCATCCTATAAATGAAAAAAAAATCATTCTTCACTGTAGAGTGTTTGGCTATAAGAGGTGAAATCTTTATACTAAGCTACAATCTATGCTGACTTAAAAGATGACTTGACTAAGCTAACTGGCAAGTCTCTTTCCAAGATGTTCTTCTTAAAATTAATTTAAGTTGAATTTTTGTCATCTTTTAGAATCAGGGCTGATTCTGACTGAAAAATTGATATGGTACAAAGTTAGCGTTAATAGTAGTGTTGGTAAACTCTGCTTATTTAAAGCTTAGCTCTTTTTTTTCTTACTTATTATAGACATACATGGTATCTTGATTAACTTAGAAATAGAAGCAAGCATCTCCTGATATCCAGCCATGCAGCTTAATCCATTTCATAAACTTATAAAGCTTAATCTTAAAAGTAGGGAAATGTTCTTCTCCTGTAAGTCCTACTGGTACTCTGGTTCAGAAGCTTTTCTGGTGGTCAAGTTTGTGGACACACAAGCATTTTCATACCAGATGAGCAATAAACAAATTTACTAAACATAAATTTTGGGCTGATGATTACGGACAGTAGTTAAGTCATGTAGCTGCCTAAGGCTACAGCTGTAGAGTGAGTTACCGAAGCAATCTCATAATTGCTGGAACAGCTATAAGAAGATATCAGTGCTTTTGTATATATATGTCCTTCTTGATAGTAGAATTATAATACCCCAGGTAGTGGGTTCAGTTCATGCTATTAAATTTAGCTCATATCCGTGGGCTCAATGATTGGACTAGATCTTGTAATTTTTATGTTTTTCAAAGCATGATATTTAAATTTTTATCTGTTCTTCATCAGTGTCCATTACTGACTCTCTAAACTTGTTATTCTTTGGCTTTCCATTACTTAAATTTGTTGAAATTTACTCATTTGGTCTGACCCCTTTTTATGACATTGTCCCTACTTGAGAAAAAAATGCTGTTTCAATTCTTTTTTGACTGAACATACAGGACACCCAGCTGTCTTTTGTTTGTGTCACCTTTCGTCTGCCAAAAGATGAGGCAGGAAAGCCAAAGCCTTCTTTTTCCTCTTCAGTGAAGCTGCAACCTAGAATGCCTGGTGAGAGTGGATGAAAAGCTGTCTTACCAGACTTGTAGGAACCACTTCCACTTTTTAGAGCTAAATTTATTCATGCAGGGGACATAGTATTCCACAAAGAAAATGCTGCAGATAAGCCTTTCTGCATACATTGTCAAAGTTGCCTGATTACTGCCAAACCCTAATCTCAGTCAAGAACCGATAATGAGCTCTTTGGCTTACAGAAACTCAAGGCTGCCTCTGCATCAAAGTCCTTAAGCTGTCCAGTCCCAACTAAGGTGCGCTTTTCAAGATCTTGAAGCTTATTTATGTCCTTCCACCAATATTAAATTGAATTGGTTTACGTGCATAGATCCATGGCTGCTTGGTATGATGAACTCCAGTGACTAAACAACCTATATGCTTAACTTAGGCTAGGTACTTAGTTTTGCATTTAAATTTTACTGTATTTCAGTCTAGTGGTATAATTAACATCTTCATAACTAGTACTTCCTCATGCAGAAATAAAGTCCAGCATTGTACCCACTGAAAATATTTTATGTGTTGTTGTGTCTATATTTATATTATTTTTCATTATCCTCTATACTAGAAACAGGAGGTTAATGTCACATTCCCAGCCTCCACCACCAACACATGAGATTCAAGCTAATACAGAAGGTTCCCAGAGGATGATACAGAGAGGAAATGAAATTTAGATTTTGCATATTACTTCCATTAGACACTGTGCTTCCTGCAAGCATTTCTGCTTACAAATTATTTTGTTGTGTTAAAGTGGGCAGAGAAAGTAGATAAAAGGTGATCCTTTTCGAGGACTGTGTGCTTTACCCGGTGCCTGGTTGTCTCTACAGAGCTAATAGCAAATACTAGCAATACCTCTAAACTATTCTATGAATAAATTCTGGACATTTAGTATTTTGCAGGATTCATGTCTCAATTAAATGACAAGAAATTCCATAATTCCACCATGGACAATTTGCTTTAATTCACTCTACACTAAATTCCTGTCTTTATTTTTTTTCCTGAAAAAATCATCATTATTTTCTAGGAGGCCATTTTCCATCTTTTCAGTGATTCCAATAGAAAATTAATATAATTAGAGGATATCTGCAGTATCATCTAATTTCTGAGATATTTTCACCCCATTCAAACTTAATGAGAAGTTTTGATATTACTTTTGTATTAAGTTAAATTTGTAAGGTGCCTGTTTATGGACATTTGCACACATGAATGAAGTTAAGGGTCTATTAAATGCTGAAATTGACAGAGGTAATGGGTACTTTTTGTAAAAAGTTGTAGGTCAACAGGGTGCTATGTTAGCAGCCTTCCTACACTGGGGATTACCCAGCTGCTGTTCTAGACTGCTTTTCACACCTTCAGCATAAAAGTCCATTCATGTTATTTGAATTCATATCGACTGGATGTCCTCCAGAACCCTATTTTAAAGGCTGATAGATGGCTACTGTTGAGTCCTTTTCCGGTTCTTGGTTCCCGGGGTTAAAAACATCATGTTGCTATTTGCGTTACTGCACTCACAGGTGTGTAGTGTGCCTTACACACCTGCCTAGGGCTTGGGAACTGATCGTTGCTGGTGTCTCCTGAGCTCTGAAGCAAAGGGTCAGGAAGCCTTTGAGCATAATCATCACAACAAGAATGTAATTGAAGTCAGTGCTAAAAAGATGCAGTTCCAGAGGAAGGTAAGGGATGCTATACTGGCTTATTAAGAAAAATAGACGACACTTTATTTTATTACAGAGAACGGCATATGACCTTGCTTAGAAGTACCGTCAATTTGCATGTTATTGTGCATAACACCAGATGAGTAGAGCCACCAAGGACTTCAGTAGTAGCCAAGATGTCAGTGAGGAACAGCACTCTTTTTAACAAGAGAAACCCAAGACCTCTTTAAAGAAGATGTCCACAACTAGTCCAAAACCTTTAGATACCCTAAATTAAATTTTATTTCACAGAACTCGTAACAAGTGTTTTAAGTTTCTACTAAATACCACCACAGTGTTCAAATATTATCTAATGGCTATTTTGCTGATTGCACCCATGATCAAATGGCTTGGTAAGAGCCTCTTTCCCACTTGACATCTGCCACAATTGCCTTTCTTGCTTCACATGCTTGTAATCATGATGCTTTCCTGCTATTCTTGAAATATTCAGATTTTTCTTTCTCCCCTCTTTTTCATTTCCAGCTGTTCTTTCTTTCCATTGCCTGCTGCAGGAAGCTTTCCTTGTGCCTCACATCTGAGGGGCAGCCTTGCACTACCTGCCATGTCTCCTTTGACACGTCAGATTTAAAAAATAAAACCACATATTAAATCCTGTGTTGATCAAGCAGAGCTTAGAACTAATTTGTCCAATTCACTGGAGACAGCGCTTTCACATCATCAGATACAGCTTATAATACAGTCTGAAGTGTATTTTGAAGGATTTTCATCATTCCCTACGAAGAGAAAGATTTTACAGTGTTCTACCCAGACATTTCTTCCTTGACATCAAAACCAGCATTCGAACAGTAAGTAAACTGATTAGGATACACACGAACATACGTTCAGGTAGTAAGGCAGCAGTAACATGAACCAGAGGATGCTCTGGACCCTTATGGCTCCAAAGGATTATTGTAAAACTCCATCTTTTTCACAGGAGACTTTCTGCAAGAGACACAAAATGTATTTTAAAGTACCGTGAGTGCTCTCTTTTGGGACTAGACAAAGCTGCTTTGTTATTTTGTTTAAGTTTGTCCTTTAATCCTTCAGCTGCTCATGGTGGGGGACCATTCTAATGAACAGTACTAATTCACCTCCTGTTAAGGTTTCCTTTGGTTCCCTAAGTGGGTACTTCCTCTGTATTTTGGTCCCAGGGATCAGTGACACATCATCCAAAGGAAAGGCACACATTCAATGCACATGCAATTCCTAACATTTTTCCTCTCAGCTGTCCTATTTCTAACTCTGTCTTTGATTTCCCTAAAAATCACAACACGAGATGCAAAGTAAAACCCTATCACTAGCACTCTTTGCTTATTTTTGTTACTCGGCCAGTCTCTTAGCCTCTTTAACATGTAGCACACCATGACTCTCTGCAGAACCACTCTATGGAGAAGCTCAGCTGTGCCATTCATGCAGATTATCAGTTCTGGGAGAAGACTTACAGTTATGCCAACTCACAATTCAGCCAAACTATGTTTTTCTTCCCTAAAAGTAGGCAAAATCCAGCTATTACTTGTTGCTTTTCCCTTCTTTACTTGCGCCTCAAGGGCAGGAATTTGGTTAACTCTTGGTGCCTGGAAAATCTGAGGGGAAACAAAATGCAAAAGTTGTATATTTGGAGAATATCTCTTCTTGTGGTTAAAAGAGTGAAGAGAGCTCAGCAACAGAGCAGATTTCCCAGTTCTGAAAAGGATTCAAGTCTGAGAAGAGACAATACCTTA
Organism: Pterocles orientalis; assembly: GCA_011057875.1. Taxonomy (NCBI): domain Eukaryota; kingdom Metazoa; phylum Chordata; class Aves; order Pterocliformes; family Pteroclidae; genus Pterocles; species Pterocles orientalis. The sequence continues at coordinate 3,330,238 of WKFP01015466.1, forward strand.
GCAAACCTCCTCCTCTCAAACAACACAGCACCTGAGCAGTTCCTGTGTTTCATTTCACGAAAAGTCTACAACCGAAGAGCAGCAGCTCATACCAAGAAGTCTTAGCCACACCTTCTCTCCCCTTCTGAATTTTATGTTAAAAGAGCATATCAGATTAGTGATACCATGACATTCAGAAGAAACCTTTGACCTAATCCTCAGCAGCTGAGTTTATGCTGTTGGGGAGGTGTACTCTGCACTAGACTCCTTCTCCCATCAAGTCAAGTGGAAGACCTACAAAAGCTTACTATAGTTGTCATCCTGGCATATACCTGGGCTTCCTTCCAAAGAAATTGGAAGCCATGATGTGTAACCAGATCTCATCTTGTTGTGCAATTATATAATATGGCCAGTGTGAAGTGCTAGGGACCAGACAGTGGGGGGGCATCATGGATTATGACAACATCTTGTGCACTCACATTAGGTGAAGTTTTCTCATGGATGCTGGGTTTAGCACAGTATCCCTCGTAACATAAGGCAGAGATTGCTCAGAAGTCTCTAGTTCCAGACATGAATCGAATGCTAAATAAATACGTGCTCCTGAATACATGCTCTGCGATGATATTCGGGCACTTATTTAACACAGTCCAGTTGGCTAGGAAATAGCTTCATCAGCCAACATAGAAGAGCTCTGGAGGGTTGCAGAACATAAGCTCTATTAGTATTCACCATCATCCTGGAGTTAACTCACCCTGGATATTTTTTCTCTGGTATGTAATAATTCACTCTGTGTTAATTTGTGTGACCAGCCCAGGCTCAGTTGAAAAAATACCCCTTTCTATTTTTTGTATCCCATACTGGTACAGGGAATATGGATCCACAAATGGTCTGAGACAGATCAGAAACTGCTTTTAACTTCTACTGAGTATACCTTTTCATGTCTTCATCAGGAATATTGCAGTACTCTCTGCCAAGAATAAACTTATCTTTTTGCCAGCAGCAAAGGAGGTGTGTCCATTGCCAACTAAAAGCCATTTACCCAGATGATGTTAGGAAAGCTCTCATACCAAAACCAGATAACATAGCAGATGGGTGATATGCATGGATAGCTCCAGACTTAAACCTTCTGTCATGATACAAAGGAGCTACCGCTCATGGTTAGCCAACACTGCATAACTTCCTTCACTCAAGGCTTTTTATGTACCTAGAAATTATGTTATAGCAAGAGCAGCCAAAATTCTTCTGCAGGTAGCTAATCCTTTTCATTTCCATTTCATGGTTACCCTCCTTCTGCTGCGGTGGACAAATGCTGCAGTGTCTGGTCCTGGTCTGGGGGTGGACTTCCCTGCCAAAGAGGCGTTACATACTTCTCACCAAACAGGCTCTCACTCACAGTAATCAGGAATACAGGGCATTGTATTTCTGTTCATTAAGAAGCATAATTTTCAAACTTTTACTGGTTTTGTTGGTAGTGACAGGCTTCTGATGTTTATATTGCAAAATGCAGTGAGATAAAAAATGCATATCCTGCAAAATGCAGTTCCCAAGAGAGCAGGACTGGGATACACATTCACAGTGCTGATGGCTCACCACTATGAAAGCAATGATTTGGACTGAAGTCTTTTCATCTGGGCAAGTTTGTTCCAGAATGTCTGACATGTTAGTCTTTGAACCACAGGTTGCTGTGGGGCCACCTGAGCCTAGGGCTTGTAGCTCCGCTGGTTTGAGAATGACTCTCTTTTTTTCCACATCATGTTTCTCCAACCTCGCAAAGGTGATATGGAGCAGCTACAAGAAAGTGTGTGCATGCATTTATGCATGTGTGTGAATGCACAAAAGTGTCTTTTGGATTGCTTTCTCTATAAAGAACTCATAAATAGAAATACCAGGTTTTATTTATTAGAATACTAGAAACTCTTTCTCCTAATAAACTGTCTGATTTAGGAATAATATTGTTGTTTTAGATAATTTTGTTCAAAATAAACTTGATTCATCCCCTGTTTCAGCAGCACATACCATGTACTGGTGTCACTGATTTCCTTTGTCATAGCATGTTAACCAGTATACTACAATAAGCAGAATGATCCCATACCCAAAAAGCTCTTTCTCTTTCCATATTCACTGTGAAACTCTGAAATTCAGCTGCTTAGGAAGCATGTCTTAGAAATCTCTACCAATTTCCAGAGTTCTTGTGGTATGCTAAACTTTGGCCCTCTATTCTTTTTTGTTTCCCTTTGTTGTCTTCCCTGTGGTAACAGAAGCACTGCTTTTTATGTTTCATTGCTATTCATCTTTATTACTGGACAAAAGCACATGATTGCACTTTAAAACCCCCAAAAGAGCACTACAAATATGATCATGTGTACAAGAATAAAACCAAACTGCAGCAGCTTTAAAGAGAGCCAATGCCTCAGCAGAGTATAGAAAACTGATCTCAGTTCTAGAGAGCCTGAACAATCCAGTGGCTCCACCAAGCTGTTCTGAGTGAGTGCAAGGTATTAGTATTGACACTACTAAAAATAAATAAAGAATGAAAAACATGACTGTGAATCACTGTTTTGAGTGAAGCAATCTGGATTTAGCAAGTCTAGCTAGCATGCATGTAAACCCAGCTGATTTGGTAATGTTTGGGATAACACTGTCTACATTGTGATTTGACAAATCATATTCACATGATGCGTAGCGTTTTTTGAGTCTGTGGGTTTTTTATAATCTGGTGGTTTAACATTTATTATTTTGTTTAACCTTTCAAGTGACATATTCCACAATCGAGATGTAGTTTACCATGGAAGTGTTATCTGATCTTTTCATCTTGTGTTCCCTAGCTCATGAACTCTTTCCTGGGACTCTAATATCTGTTAAAACTAAGCTAGGAGAACAAGGTGCCTGTGAGTTCACTGGAAAGCATACTGAAAGGATGAATTCATTTTTCCCATAGCCAGGCTTCACTCAAACTGAAAAAACCTCAAACTATAAAGCTGCCATTACCAATTTTATAGATGGAGATAAAGAGATGGTCTGTTCATCATTCAAGGCATTCAATGCATTCATTTGCTGAGAGAAGCCTTGAGCTGCAAAATGTGAAGAAGCCTGGAAAGAAATTCTAACAAAATAAAGACAAAGAACTCGTCTAACATTGTGGCAGAACAGGAAAGGTCATATTTAAATTCAAAGGTAAGAAAAAGAACAAGCCCCACAGGTAAAGGAGAGAGAAAAAAAAAGACAAGCTCAAAGTTAAGGAAAAATCCTGTAATGAGCACCCAGCTAGAAAGCTCAGCAAACACTGGACAGAGTAATCCCATAGTAGGCTTGAGGTGTGGATGGTTACTGCTTTCATCAAAATGATGGGCTTGTTAGTTGGTGTATGCTGACGAAAGCCACCAACCACCAGAATAAGCAAGCAATTGGGGTCTAATATTCTTCTTGAAACGCTAATGCTTGCCTGCATTTAAAGTTAGTGAGGAAGATGTGACTGTGAGTGTCTCTCGGGGTGTCTCTGAATCTGGAATAGCCGAGATCTCACTTTTTTCAGGGCTAATAATATGAGTTGCTGGACTGAACGCTTCTCTGGGGCCACGTTGGTTTCTGTGCACCACATTCCTGCTTGTTCTGCAGTATGACTATCTCTGTTTAAAATGTCTGGTGTGTCTGTGTTAGTTAATGTAGAGATGTGTGTGAATTGCTCCAATTGCCTTCTGCTGTAACTTCAGCATCTGCACTTACTGCTGTGTCAGCAGTATCGTAGGACTGCTGAGCGTAAATTCACAGTAATACAATGACAATACAGTGACAGTAAATTGGGTATGGCTATCTGGAAACAGAGAGAAAAAGAAATAAGGATGTCAAGTCTTTGTAAGCAGCAAATATCCAGATCTCTATTTTTTCCTCAAAAGTAGCAATAATCCCAAGTAAGCCCCAAAAGCTACAGTGGGCTTGGGTTTGCTTGTTTGTTTGCATCCTTTTTTATAATGCCATGGAAATATTTCTGTCAATCCCAATGGTAATTAGGGTTACTGATGCTATACTGAAGCAAGATGTGCCTGTTTATCAGGACAAATCAGGGGTTATGTCAGGTGTTGACAGTGACAGGACGACGAGGAACGGTTTTAAATTAAGAGAGGGGAGATTTAGGTTGGATATTAGGAGGAAATTTTTCACTGTGAGGGTGGTGAGGCACTGGCACAGGTTGCCCAGAGAAGCTGTGGATGCCCCATCCCTGGAGGTGTTCAAGGCCAGGCTGGATGGGGCCCTGGGCAGCCTGCTCTAGTGGTTGGCAACCCTGCCCACAGCAGGGGGGTTGAAACTAGGTGATCTTTAAGGTCCTTTTCAACCCAGACCATTCTGTGAGTCTACGATTCTATGAAATGGCAGAGGCGATGGAACACCCGCTTCGCGTGTACTGAGGGAAAGCCATGACTTCTGCTTGTCAGTTTGTGTGTGAAGAAATTAAATGAAGCAGGCTTTAGAAACAAAGCTTGTTGCACAATTATCTATCCTCATGGTTTATTATAACACTTGCAGTTGAACTTGTTTTATTTTTCACCTGCAGAAGTAGCTACCCAAACCACTGTCAATACGTTTTCCTCCTCTAGTTATTTTCATTTCAATAGCAATAGTTGGTGCAGGTCTAACACATCTGTAAATCAGAGTTGTGTACTGACAGAGCAGAGGTAAATGAGCTGAGAGATTTTCAAATCTGTTTCAGAGGATTCTCCTCTGTCTGCAGAATAGTATTTCAGCCTGTACCTCTGACCTATTGTACACAGCTTAATCTACTACAGGAGGGATTAATTAACTTGCTAAACAAGCAAAGCTATCAAGCTAAAATGTCTTCCCACACACTATGGTAGAATATTGTTTAAGCTGGAGAATGTTCTGTAATTTGCCTGAACACAAAGCTGGGTATAGGTACATTTTTGAAACTCTTGCTCGGATAAGAAAGCAGTCTGGAAGCTGGCTAGACATTTTGCTTATCTTGTTCTTTGGTATATTTAATGAAAATAAATCTATCTGCAAAGCAAATGGTAAGTGTTTGCTTTCCCATTTAAGAGGATTTTCTTTTCTTACTGTGTCTGCAGCAAAGGTGAGGGGGGATTTTGTAGTGGTTTCTTTTTTTTTTTTTAATATGACTTTTTGCCTCATTAGTGCAAAAATTAAAGCATCAAATCACCATGTGTTATACCACAGCCCTTGGCAACTGTACCCCAGTGGCAAAGCTCCTGTCCCATGTGGCAGTGAAACCCCTCACACCTTGCCACCTTCTGTACCCCTAAACTAAGCTGTGTGGCCAGGCACCTTACATGATGCATGGGAAGAGGTGGCTCAAGCTGAGGCAGAGCTGCCTAAATTTCTCAGGGAAGAAACAGAAAGAAAAAGGAATAAAAGAACCAAGAACTGACCTTTGCACAAAGGCCACCTAGTGTTGGGGTGACTGATATGAAGTCTTTCCGTCAGGCATTCGTAGTTAAGTCAGCGCTGTGCTTTTCCACCTAATTTTTGAGAACATGAGAATGCTCAAGATCAGTGACAGAATAACCAACAACACAGTCTTTAGGCGCTGACCTGGAACAGGAGGAGACTTGAGCTCTGTTCACATAGTCTTCCTAAACTTTTTAGCTCCCTGAAGCTTTTCGACATGCTGTTGCTGTTTGCTCATAGTAGGTAGCCAGATCTCAAAGCTCAAGCCAGACTTTCTTGTAATCGTAAATGGCAGCCACGTTTCTGTAATTGAACTATTCCACCAACAGTCTTCTCTCTACCTTGTCCATCCTTATAAGTGATCCAGATTCCTAGCTTTGCTTCCCAGAATTTTTCTGAACTCTGCTGAAGCTGTGCCCTGCCTGTCATTAGCTTTAGATTATAAGGAAATACTTTTTTACAGATTCATCTACTCAAAACAGATTTCCAAAAGGCAAAGGTGATCTTTTTCCTTCCTTATTTCTATTGATGAACCCATGAAAACTTTGAAAGCTAACAGCAGCTTGTTCTTTGTTAGCATTACCCTCACATAGAAGTCCATGGGGGATGACTTGGGAACCTGAGACCTTGATGCTTGGAAAACTTCCATCTTGGATTTTGAAGGCAGACCAAATGGGGTGATATTCACGTGCCCTATCACAGAATCATAGAATGGCCTGGGTTGAAAAGGACCATAGTGATCATCTAGTTTCAGCCCCCCCGCCATATGCAGAGCCGCCAACCACTAAACCAGGCTGCTCAGAGCCACATCCAGCCTGGCCTTGAATGCCTCCAGGGATGGGGCATCCACGACCTCCCTGGGCAACCTGTTCCAGTGTGGCACCACCCTTTGGGTGAAAAACTTTCTCCTCATCTCTAACCTAAACCTCCCCGTCTTAGTTTAAAACCATTCCCCCTTGTCCTATCACTATCCACCCTCGTAAACAGGTGTTCTGCCTCCTGTTTAGAGGCTCCCTTCAAATACTGGAAGGCCGCAATGAGGTCTCCCCGGAGCCTTCTCTTCTCCAAGCTAAACAAGCCCAGTTCCCTCAACCTTTCCTCATAGGAGAGGTGCTCCAGCCCTCTGATCATCTCAGTGGCCCTCCTCTGGACCCGTTCCAAGAGCTCCACGTCCTTCCTGTGCTGGGGGCCCCAGGCCTGGACACAGTACTCCAGATGGGGCCTCACAAGAGCCGAGCAGAGGGGCACAATCACCTCCCTCTCCCTGCTGGCCACCCCTTTCTTAATGCAGCCCAAAACACAGTTGGCTTTGCGGGCTGCAAGCACGCATTGCCGGCTCATATCCAGCTTCTCGACCACCAGGATCCCCAAGTCCTTCTCTGCAGGGCTGCTCTCAAGGAGATCTTCCCCCAGTTTGTATAAATACCTGGGGTTGTCCCGACCCAAGTGCAGCACCGTGCACTTGGCCTTATTAAACCTCATTAGGTTTACATGGGCCCACTTCTCCAGCCTGTCCAGGTCCTTCTGGATGGCTTTCCTTCCTTCCAATGTGTCGACGGCACCATTCAGCTTAGTATCATCTGCAAACTTGCTGAGGGTGCACTCGATGCCATCGTCTATGTCATTGATGAAGATGTTAAAGAGCACTGCTCCCAAGACGGACACCTGAGGGACACCACTCGTGACCGGCCTCCACCCTGACACAGAACCATTAATCATAACCCTTTGGCTGAGTCCGGCCAGCCAATTCCTAATCCATCGTACAGTCCATCCTTCAAATCCACACCTCTCCAATTTAGAGAGAAGGATGTGGTGAGGGACCATGTCAAAGGCTTTGCAGAAGTCCAGGTAGATGACATCCATCGCCCTTCCCCTGTCCACCGAAGCCATCACTCCATCATAGAAGGCCACCAGATTGGTCAGGCAAGATCTGCCCTTGGTGAAGCCATGCTGGCTGTCTCGAATCACCTCTTTGTCTTGTATGTGCCTTAGCATAGCTTCTAGGAGGATCTGTTCCATGATCTTTCCCCGCACAGAGGTGAGGCTCACCGGCCTGTAGTTGCCCGGGTCTTATTTTCTCCCTTTCTTAAAAATGGGAGTAATATTTCCCTTTTTCCAGTCTTCGGGGACCTCCCCAGACAGCCAGGATTTTTCAAATATGATGGAGAGCAGCTCAGCAACCACATCAGCCATCTCTTTCAGAACCCTAGGATGGGTTCTGGTCCCGTGGACTTGTACACGTTCAATTTCGTGAGGAGGACTCGGACTTGTTCCACCGTTACAGTGGGACAGAAACCACTCCCCACACCCTCACCTAGAGGCTCAGGGTCCTGGCAGATACGAGAAGCCTGACCACCGGTGAAGACTGAGGCAAAGCACTTATTAAGTACCTCAGCTTTTTCTATGTCTAAGGAAGCCAGCTCCCCATTACCTTTCGTCAGAGGGGGAACACTCTCCTTGGCCTGTCTCCTCCTGCCTAAGTACCTATAGGAGGGATACTAATAGCCCTGAGAATATTTCCCAGGAGCTTGACTGATAGAGACATCAGTGACCAGCTGAGCTCAACATAGGTCTCTGTGTGCTTCCAAGGGACAAGGGCACAGCTCACACTAGGAATCAGCTGTCCTTCACGCTCTTCCATCCATTATATAGTCCTATGATTCAGACTGAAACATAAGGTTTTTGAATATTAACTTAAAGCTCAAGAAATGCATCATAGGTTTGCACATACAAAGCATTCATCTCATTCAAAGGAAGAGGTAGGTGTCTTAGGCAAATGTCTGAAGCTCAGGCAACCATGTATTCTGAAGTGTCTTTAAATATTTTTTCTCAAGCTGTCTTAGTTCCTTTTAGTTTATAGGCAGTTTTACAGGTGGATTTAAGAAAGGTCTGCATGTACTCAGTACCAACCAGATATGAACTGGTTTTGAATCAGAAACTCTGCAGACAGGTAGCTTGTCATGCTGTGTTTTGGTTTATAATCTTGGCATTGATTTCAGACAGTGTGCTATCATTTCCTGAAAAAGTCTGTGTAGATGTACTGAAAATATGAAAAAAAGCTACAATAGGATTGTATATTATTTTAGGTCTTTGCAATGAGGATTTAATTCTACTTTATTCAAAGTAGGAATTTTCAAGAAAGAAGAAAGGGAGAGACACAATAATATATGAATGTCCTAATGAAGAGAGTACTTTGTGAGTAGGGTTTTGAATCTAGTTTTCCCGTATTCCAGTGTGGTACTCTTATAGCTCAATATATGCATGTGTTGTGCCCTTCATTGGCTTTTACACTGGACCTTAGGCAAACTTAGAAACTGTTAGAGGGTCTCCAGGTTTAGAAATAAGAAAGTAAGATTATTCTCTTCCTTGGTTTATGTTGAAATACATGGGGTTTATTTCTATTGTGGCAATAACATAAGACAAAGGACTTTATAATCGGAAGTCAAATGCTGTTTTTGATTAAGACTTTTTTGTCTCTTCCTTCTTAGAGTCTGTCTTAACTTAGGGCTCAAACTGACTCTTGAACCCAAACTCCATATACTTATCATCTGTCCTGCCTCTGTTTCGGCTTTTGCACTTATACTCAATCTGAATTAAGTCTGTTGGCAGCCTCTTCTCTCACATAAACAAGGAGGCCGACTCTAGCTTTAGTGGTGCTCTGAAGGCATTTGAGATGCAACTGATGTTCTTGGAGGGAGAGAGGGGAGGAAGTAGGATAAGATTCACTATAATAAATAAATATCCCCTCTGCCCCCTCTCTATGGCTCGTTACTGAGAAGGTTGAACTCTTATCTATTTAACCTTGTATCTTGTAACTCAATTATGCTCTTATTATGTTGTCTAGAGGTCTCCAGAAAACCCTCTGGTGTTCTGTGATTCATAATAATTACAAAAGAAGTGGTAAAGAAATAGGCCAACAGGTTCAACAGGCCGAACTGCTTTGCAGTGTTCCTTTTGCAAGCTATGGTTTTTATTTGTCAAATGCCTGTCTTCAAATTCCTGCTGGTGTGAAAGATCGAAAGGTGCAGGTCAGAAGTTTCAGGGGACTGATTATTTGTTAATCCAGAGAGCCTTGTAAGAGAGTAACACATTAGCAGAAAAAAAAAAAAAGTTAGGAAATTTTCTATCTTAGAGAAAAGAGACAAGCAAAAGAACTGCTCACCAGAAGCGAAGGAGCAGGATGACAGAACAAAAGAAAAAAACAACCAAACCCTGACATATTTGCTATTCCCTTTCAAAGGTGAGAGAAACATCAAAAGACCAGCTGACCAGAATGACATCCATAATCATCCTCAGTAAGCTTACCAGAGCACCTGAAAAACAGGCATTTTTAAAAATTCTCCTTTGTTATCTCTTCTCCTTTTTTTATTAACTAAACAAGTGAACCAGAATTATCTTTACCCACTTTCATTATTTTCTTATGAGTTCTGTAAGTGTTTTAATACCGGAGAGATAAACAAATAATAGATTTTATGTAAATACTGGTTGCTAATGATGCTATCAAAAGACTGGAAAACAGGAAATGGGAGGAGCTGATAAACAGGAGAGGTTAATTGAAAGTGCTGTGCAAAGCTGGTTTCAGACATGGCTCCTGGGTGAGGAGACTGTTGTGTTCTTGCAGTTCATCCAGGCAATGAATAAATCCGATTGTTTGATTAAATGCTAGTGTACAAGATGTGAGGAATAATGCACCTAAGAGACGGTGAGGAAATATACCAAAGACTTCTATAAACTGGGGTCACTGAAATTCACGGCCAAGGAAAATATACCTGGAGAACTACACAGCTCTCTTTATGTCAACCAGGTGATGTCCAGACTTTCTTTATTTTTTTATTTTTCACTTGCTCTTTGCTGTCAGATCTTTGTAAGTTGATCCAGCACTGGTCAGCAGGTTCTGCTAGTCCAAGATGGTCTAACCATTGAAAAAGAGTCTAAACAAAGTCTCTATACCATTGTCTACAGGCAGTATTATTTTCTCCACCATTACTATTGGCCATTCAGACACCCATGCTGTGTTTCTAAGCGAGGAAAGGTGGATAGAGTGACTCTGTAGTAGAGAAGTTGGTGGTATCTGGTTTTGGTGCATTGTAGAGGTGATTTGTGTTCATGCATATACCAGTTCTGAAATTAGATTGTCAAACAGCATTACTGTATTTTTTTCTATTTTATATCTGGTTTCTAAGCATTAATTCAACTCCCAGAACAGAAACTGCACGAGCCCTGTTCCCAAGTAAAGCTTAGCCCATTTGCCTCAGCAAGCTGCTCATTTTTTTTTTTTTTTAATCCAAATTAGTGCATAGTTGGGCCTCGTTATTTAGCAGCATGGTGACAAATGGTGTTCTCAGCTAACCTATTTGACTTTCCTCTTAAACAGGCTAGAAAGGTTCTCACAGTTGGTTACAACAGAGAGGTGGTGTGAGGAGCTGTTGCTTACCAAACCTCAAGTGTCTCACCTAAAGTTTCTTGCCTTGCATGCTGATATTCTTGCTTATCACTTGGTAAACAGTGTTCCTACTTTCCTGCAATAACTATGATCCTTTCTCACCATTGCATCCCAGCAGATGCCAATCTGTGACCTGGGATGGGAAGCAGCCCAGGCTTGGAGCCTTGTCACTAGCTGACTACAGTGACATGTGAATGTCACCTGAGAGGCTTCTACTCTTAAACCCACCCAACCAGAGAGAGTTCTCCCCAAGCCCAGCTTTTATTTGCATGGTAATTGGCTGTTGAGGCTATGTGAACAGTGACACTTAGTGGCAACTGCCAGAACTATACCTTCAGGAATGGAGGCTGTGTTTAATACAAGAAGTAAATTGTGAAGTTGTAACATATCTAACTGGCTAACATATCTAATTAATCGGAAAGGTCAACAGTAGCCATTCAGCTTGGCTTCCCAGTGGATTCATTTATGTACCAGTAAAACTCTCTCACAAACAGGAAAAAATGAAGGAAAAGAGAACACTAACTTATGAGTCTGAGTAACATTAATTAATATAGGTGATGGTGTTTGCATGTGTAAATGCTGTTCTCTCTCTATACTGCACATCATTAAAATTATTTCATCTTAGTATCTGAAAAAATCATGAAGCCCTGGTACAGACCAGGTTTGATTACTTCTAGAGCCTTTTCAGTTCTGTCTGCCCTTTTTATTTTGCTTGCCCTTTTTTACCCTTACAGGTAGTGCCTTTATTGGCTATTTTATCTCTAGATAAGATAATAGCTGAACAAGTATATTTGACTAACTTGAACTTATGGAAATGGGAGGATGGACAATCTACATGCCATCTTACATTATTCCTCTGATGTCTTTTATTTTTGTTTGCCCCCTTTATTTTTTCTCATTGACTCTTGCTTAGTATTGCTGTTTTTCTGCATGTCTCAAAGCAGTGTCACTGCTGAACAATTGCTATCCTAAGTAAGAAATAGTAATAACAGGAAAACTATTAACTTAAATTGATGTCAGCAATGTATCTCAAAAAAGGGGTGCAGCCAATTAGCTGTGGTTGTGATTTCTCCTTGCGTAAATGGAAATATCCTCATAGCTGAGTGCAGATCTGCTACAAAAAGTGGGCAACTGCCTTGAACATTACATTACACTAAAGACAATGTGATTTCTGCTGTCATGTGCACTATAGAGTATTGTGTCTCGCTATGTTGCTGCATAGCTACATAGCCTGAGGACTATCATGATGTGAAGAACAAGATGACTGAGGATAAGATAGAGACATTCCATTTGGCAGGCAGTGTTGCTAGCTGCCTGTATCAGTTATTGATTTTGGTCTCTGCCATGGGTGAGACAGAGTGAATCTATAGAGGATCTGGATACTGGGAATTATTTAAAAACTGGCAAGATTATATGTGATTGTCTCATACAATCACTTGCACCCCCCTCGGTACTGTATTCAACAAGTTTCAGCTTCTCCCCCCAGCAGGGAGATGGCTGCTGGTCTGGGAAGGTGGGACAGAAACTTGTGTCAGTTTGTGCGGTGCAGCTGCCCAGCTATTAGTGACCTGTCTCAGACATTAGTGGCCAGGTCCCTGGGGATCTCTGGCATTTGTTTCCACACACCTCTGTGATCTCCAGGTTCTTTTCTCCACCTCCAGGATCTTTCCTCCACTGAGGATCTTCACATTTTAGCCACTGGCCTCCAGTTTTCCCAGAATCACAAGGCATGATCAGCCTCCTAACTGCCGGCACTGTCTCACATCTCTTGATTAATTGGAGAATTCAGGATACAGCACTTCTCTTTAGACCTGGTGTTATCAAAATTTACAACCAACCCATACAGGTTGCACACTGCAAACTGCACACGTGTATTTGAGAGTTCAAAAGTTAAATTTAAATTTTGAACATTTGTCTCCCTCCATATATCCAATTATCTATTTTCTATAAGCTTTTTTTTTTTTTTTTTGCCTACCACAGTCTCAAAGCATCTAGAGACATACTGTCTGCTTGCCTTTTAGCTGCAGGTAACTAAGTTCTTGCTAGATCTTTTTGACTTCCAAGCTCTGGAGTTTGTTAGATTCACAAGAACTTTTAATTTGTTCACAAGAATTTTTAGTTTTTAACTTTCTGCAGGTTTCTGGAATTGCTCTAAGAACAGTCTGGTTTGGCTGAGGTGAGAACAGTCTGATTCAAAATCATACTAGGTTCCTTCTGAGGCAAGAGAATGTCCCTATAATATGTAATACAGACACTTCTCTCTGCAGAAGTGACATAAATGTACATTTTGTGTAACTTTTGTTCTTTCGGGGAAAAGTGAGAAGAAAACCACATGGAAAGCAGATGTCTAATTTTCAGCAAAAGAGACATTTAGTTCCTTGCTAGGAAAACATATAATTTTCTCTTGGGATTTTGCTGGAGATTGAAGAAGAAGGATCTGAATCCCAAAATCATGATAACTCACTCAAATTATGTTATCCTGAATGTTCAGAAATGCTTGGAGAAAATGCTTATCTAGGGCCTGAAGAAGGCTAGTCAAATCTTATATTGGCTGCTTGAATTTTATGACTTGTAGGGATCCTAACAAGAAATAGTGAATTTATATAAATCATTCATTACCAGAGTAGATATTTCTCCAACTAGAACTTCACATTAACATATTTAGTAGCAGAGGCAAGGAATACTGCAAGGTAGAAAGAAGGATAATCATGTTGTTTCATAGTCTGCTTGGCCAGGATTATTAAAAAAAAAAAAAAGATCTCTGAATCCAAAACAGGTGCACTATAAATGGAGCTAATCTTCTGGCAGTGATTTTCTTCGTCTTTGTTGAAAATCAAAGTCTCTTAGGATATCTCTCACCAGAACCTCAACATGGAAGTGTCACAAATCACTAGTTACTTTGAAAAAAATGTAACTTTTAAATAAAATTAATTATTGTTTCAAAGGAATAATAATCAAAACAACAGAGCTAGCTAAATGAATTTTGAAGGAACAGTATTCTGTGTAATTACATGTGTTTGTTGTCATCACAAATGGTAAATTTATTCAGAATTTGGTATCAAAGCAAACTAGACAACAAGTTCTGAGCTATGTAGAAATGTCACTTTTTTTTTCCTGCAGTTTGCTTTAAAGAAAACATGTTTAAGTCATTTGTTTTGAAGACAACTTGTTCTGAAGACAACTTGTTATAGTTATGTCTAACTTGTATCTGATAACCTCATATGACAGAATTATTACATGGACTGGAAAGAGCCTCTGGAGGTCATCTGGTCAAACGCACCATTCAAAGGAGAGACAACTTATATCAGGTTGTTCAAGCTGTTGTCCCTTCAAATTTTTTATGTCTGCAATAACCTCTCTCTGCAGACTTTTCCAATGCTTGACATTCCCATGGTTGTTCTAACATCTAACCAGAAATTTCCTTGCTTCAACTTGTACTTATTTCTTCTTGTCCTGCCACTGTACTCCTCTGAGAAGAATATGGCTGCATTTTCTCCAAACCCTGCCATTCATTGAAGGCACTAGAAAACGTCGCTTTTCCTAAAGAAAATCCTTCTGTCAATAAAAACAAAACCATAAAGGTTTCTGCTGGCTTTCTATAGGACTGTTTCCATTTCAGCATGCCTCTGAAGAAAAAGAAGCATTCCTGATGTTTTTTTGGTGTATTGTGTAACCCCAATGACTGAGGAAAAACAAAATTAACACAAATCCTGAAACTAAAATAAGCTTCTCAACCTGTAAACTTTGTTAAAGAGTATTAAATTGGTAGTACAAAGCCATATTTGAAAGAACTTTAACTGTAAACATTTGCATCCTGAATAGACATTTTCTATTTCAGAATATTTCTAAAAATACTCAATCTTGGGAGAGGTAAAAGTGTAATAATATGAAATTCTTCCTTACATATTTTTTCTCTTGATGTTTATATTTTAATAGAAGAACAGGTGCAGTTAAATGATTCATAATCCCCATTCTTTTGATCCTGAGCTGTTTCACAGGTGCAAGTTCTTAATAAAATTTACAAAAATCTGAGGGCCTGTATGTGTTTTGAGCTCCTAACCCTAGAAGTATCAGTGTTAGATTCTTGCTCTTCAACAAAATAGCACCACTTTTCAGCTCTGAACTCAGTACCTGTGTTTTTTCTATGCAGTCTTTTGCTGAACACCCCATTGCTTTCACTTCGAGGTATTCCAGTAATTGTGCCTTCCAAGTGCAGCACCACGGCTTGATGTGATTGCCTGTTACAATCTTTGATTATGATGGAAGTGTGTTTCCAGCTACATCACCCCATCGCTCCTCAGTCAAATTCAATTTCAGTTGGAGGAAGCTCTGCCATCCCTTGCCTGTCATTTGCTATTGTCCTTTTTCATTGAGTTCAACCTGTTGATGTTCTGATTGCCAAAGGCGTATCATTTGATTTTGAAAAGCCTCCTCCTTGGTGAAGGCCTTGGGGTATTTTCAGCTCTATTTAGATTTGTGCATTACCGTTTTAAATTGCTACTTTGGGCTTTATTAAAACAATTTTCAGAAAGAAAATGGCAGTGTGCACAAACAGGTAATTGAAAATAGCACTGCCTAGGAACAAATATGGTTTTCCTGCAGATTTCCTTAGCTTTTGTTTAAAAGCACAACATTAGTATTATGCTAGTGTGGGTTTGTTTTTTTGGGTTTTTTTGGCTTTTTTTGGTACAAGTGCTAATCATGACAAAATGTCACTGGCTTGGGTAGCTGTATAATGCTTGTTAACATATCCATTTGTGCAAGAATAAATGATGTGTAGGAGTTGTGGTACACACAAGAAATCCCAGGTAGTAGTCCATTAACCTCAGGAGTGCAGTTCCCATTAATTTATGAATGTTCATTATTATTTTACAGCATAAAATACTTTATTAATTCCATGTGCATTCAGCTTGTAGGAGTCTAGTTAGTTGTCTGTGAGTGGTAAAATACTCAATATTCAGCATCCTGTAGTCACGAAATATTTTTATTCTCGAGTCACAACTATAAATCTTTCAACTCTGCCAAACTTCATAGACTGCATAGCTAGTATCTTGATGTCTTGTGCCTTCTATTTGGTCATTTATACCAGTGCAAATAATCATGCCTTGTTTTATCAACTTAGCCTCACTTTACCTTCCTTTTCCACCTGTGTAAATTCTATACAAAGACCAAGACATTAATTTAGCTTCAGTGGGAGCAGTATAGATGAAGGTCATAGAGGGAGCTTGGAGAACTGTCTATGACATTAAAGATTAAATTTTCTTTAACAAACTTTTTAGTGAAGCATAGCTACTTTCAGCTTCAAAACTTTATTTAAAAATATATTCCAAAACACTGTTAAAAAAAAAATCCGTTAGGACCAAATTTGTGTGTATCATCACTACTTTGCTCCTGGAGCTAAGAAGGCTGTGTAATTCTCAGGCTAGCATTTTCTTATTCTACATGTGTTATTGACACGATATTAGTAGTGAATAAAGCATGCGTCTCTATTGGATTTCAGTAGGACGTTTCATTTCTTGTACAGATGGGTTCAGTTCTGATGAAAGCACTGCAGATGCCTAAAGCACTCTTCTATATATCAACCAGTGCAATGCAGTTTTCTGTATTACATAAAATGATATAACCACATCATTCTACAACTTAATGTCTTCTTTTCTCCTGGTCAAGTCAACTCTGAGCCCTTCACCCAGTGTAGATGTAGCAACCTACTTTGGTAGCCAGTGGTCTCCACTGCTTCTTTGCATTGTCTCAGTTCTCTATGAACATGAAAATTATATGTAAAGGAAAGGAAACCTGTAAAATAACAGAAAGCAACAAACATAATTAAGTTGCAAATGCTTCAGATGCTCCCAGGAAGACCTAAGGAAGATTGAGGGACTTTTATTGACCTAAGCATTTTTGAAACCAAAGTCAAACTGATTACATCAGTCTGTGGCATTAAAAGGATCAACTCTGAACTATCTTGATAATATCACTCAGGAATTTGAAAGGAGGTAAGCACATTCTCTGCTCCTCATCAGCTCCTTCTTATTGCCTTAGATGTCCTTTGATGTTTGTATAGTGCTAGAGTGGCTCTACATTTGTTGAAGTTCTTGATCTTAAAAGATTTACTGTTGGTTTAAAAACGGGGAGGTTGATCTTTGGAAGTCTGAGTTATTGAGATTGTGCTCACTTCCAGTCAGTCTTCATTCATTCACAGATGTCTCCAAAGAAGGTAAATATGCCTTTTCAATCAGTGTCTCTTTGACAAATGCTTTTGGAATAAAATCCTTGTGGATCAATGTTGCCTACATATACACACGGGATCTGTATGCTCTGATATGCAGCAGGTTGGGAAGGGATCTGCACATGGAGCAACAGCTGTGTTTGACCCCCGGATTTGCCCCCAGTTGTTCCTGTGGCCAACCTAATGTGTAGGTGAGCATTTTGACCCTCTCAACTGGGCTGTGATCATGCAGTCTGTGGCTCTTGGATGCTGCATGTAGAGCACCAGTTGGTTGAGATGTGTTTGGCTTTGATGCAGAGCGAGTCAGGGGCACTTGTTTGGTCAGGCAGAGCCTAGAGGCAATTGAAGAAGTGGTGGTATGTTGTCTTTTGGCTGTGACCATCAGCCTTCCCTTGGGCCTTACCACCCGGGCAGCATGCCAACCATAGCATAGGCTGTCCCGGCACATGTGCCTGCTGTCACACCTTCCTTCTGAGTGTCCTCCTCGTTGGCTCTGAGAAAGCTGCAGTATCAGGAGCAGCCAACAAGGTGTTCAGATCTTCCTGGAAATGGTTCAAAGCACTTTCTTCACAGAACAGGTAGGTTTTCCTCACAAGAGGGGCAGGAAAGAGAAATGGTTGCTTTGCTCACATTTTAGGTAGTATGAGGTACCCAAACTGCAGGATTGTTCCAAAGTCCTTGTATACTGAAACAAAAAAAAAAACAACTCAGAAGCCAGAAATATATTTACAATGTACAGGTAAAAACTCTAGCACAATTTGGGGCACAACAGGGAGGGGGAAAGGGGCTTGGATCATCTAGGTGTTACTATGTGTAGTAATATAATAATTTAAGATGTGATTTCCTCAGTTTTGTTCTACTCCTGAGCTATTACTCATCTTGACTGCATTGTGTATTATGCATGAAGACAAACTTAAGCTTTGTGGAGGGAACATTATCTTGGGATTTCCCATGTCCAAAAGTGAATGTTGCTTAACAATGTGTTTAGACAACATCAGCTTCAGTCTAAAAGGATCTTGTGCTGGTTTTTGTTTGTGATGTCTGTTACTCATGACACACACAAGCGTGGTCACACACATACATACAAGTGGAACAACCTGCATGGGGAAAAGGGAAAACCCCAGTATTAAGTAATGAAAGCTATTTCAAAGGCAGTACTGTCAAATACAAAAGTGGTGAAAGACGAGCAGGAGGAAAAATATTTAAATGTAACTGCATCCATTTCTACCATCTAATAAAGAGACCATTTTCTTTGTTTTCTGTAATGGGAAATAGAGCAAAAGAACTTCCTTTAGCACTAGTTTCTATAGTGACAGTATCCTCAAAATCATCTATGCAATAAAAAATGACTTGATAGTACAGTGTAGAAATGGAGCTTGATCAGAGTTTTCTATCCTGTAGAAAACAGTTAATGATCTTGAGGAACGGAACATTAAATTAATCTGGTTTAGTAACTGAATGTTTGTTTTCTCCTGCCAATGAGGTGAGAGATGGCAAATGCCATCCTCCCCAGCCTCGAAACCTGAGGTCCATGATGTCCGCTATGCTTTTGTGTTTGAGTCCACAGCTGCTACAACTACCCATTCCTTAATTTTTTCTTGATCTAGGTGGAACTGAGCTCTCTGTTTTTCTCTGGGGTCCGTGGCGTTTCTTTTCAGCATAGACACTTGGGAGCTGAACCTGTCTCCAGGGTGGACAGGGAGCGGCACTGCTCCATTCTGATCACATGAACCCACCTTTATGGCTGGAGCTACAAACCCACATTCCTCCACCTTCTCCTACCCTGGCAGCATCCTCTTCTGCAACTGGCATCTCCTGCTGGTCATCACCCCTTTCTTCCTCCTCTCTACAGTGGGTTTCTCTTTCCTCAGCTGCTCCCCCAGCCATCAGCAATTAAAGCATGTCCCTTTTCTTGCCCTCTTGCCCCCACATTCCTTTTGTTTCTGTCAGCCCCTGCTCTGTAATGTACACCCATACCTCTTTGGAAATTTTTCAAGTGTCTTCCCCTCCTATCTCCAGAAAAGGACAAAAGTGGTCTTTTTTTGTTGTTTTTGTTTTTGTTTTGGGTCTGATTGTAGAGTTCATCCAAACCCTAAATATTTCAGTTAACTTCTGTCTTTCATTATCTATGGGCTCATCTTCCAGACAGAGTGGGCAGTAATTTACAAAGGACTTAGCTAGTTCCTGGCTGATTCAATTACACACTGAGGCATTAAATATTAAGCAATTTTACATAATTAACCAGAATTCCTAAATTGCATGCAGGCAGGTTCCTCAGCCAGTCACAGCTGATTATGCTTCAGTTACTGATGAACTGTAGCATTAAAAAAAATGATCAGCTTCTTCCCAGGACTGTTTTCACAGGTGAGTCCATCTGTCATGATGCAGCCCTTCCAGCAGTGTGCTTATTTAACTACTTAACGGGTTTTACACTTGGAGCTGCAAGATATTGTTAGAGGAATCATTCACTCATTTACCACAAAGTTTAATTAAAAAGAATGATACCATTATGTTTTATGTGTATCTACTTTAATGTCCTCTTGCATATAAGGTTTCATTACTCTTCATGGTTTATTTTATTTGTTTTGCGAACACACAAGTCAGGAAATAATGATAAATAATGTAGGACACCCACAAGAGCTGAGGGGGAGAAATTATCATTGAGTTGTTCTCTTTCTGGAAAATCAGAGAGAAGTTTTTGAACAGTGAAAGCCTCCAAGGTAAAATATACCCTATGCTCAGAATTTCTGACATGCCACCAGCTGTTCAGGGCAAAGAGACCTTTGAGATGTAATGAGCTCTGGGAGGTCTGTTGTCCAGGAGTGCCATTGTCCTCTGCAGCCAGAGCCTGCAAGCACTTGTGCCACCCTGTTGAGAAGCCAGGAGTGACAGTACCTCCCTGTGCCCCCCCTGCTCCTGGGGGCCATGGTCTGTCTTAGGGGGCAGTTGCTGGCAGTGGTGCCTGGGGAAAGCAAGGACCCTGCTGAACCTGTACATCCCTCCTCTCTGATGGTTCTGCAGACAGGTTTGCAGGACTGTATTGAGCAATATAAATCCTGTCTGAAAGCTTTAAAATCAATAAAATCAATCTCTCTAAATAAATACCTTGCCTGTGCGCTGCTGTTTGGAAAGCATTGTTTTACTTCCAGTGAAGGTGCTGCAGGAGGCTTCCCTGCAGGACGAGGCTTCCCTGCATTTTGTTAAAGGTGAGCACTGTCTCCAACTCCGACTTTCCACCTGCCTGCCAAGTGCCAGTCCCCGGGGTTCCCCTTCCTCCCTGCTGTCATTCAACAGTGACAGCCTGGTGCCATTCGCAACAACTAAAGGTACTCCATTGTCATTTCACTCATAATATTTGCTAAGAGAGATACTTGGAGATGTGGAAAGCAACCCAAGACATTCTGATATTGAAGAAAATACCCGTAAAATCAATCCTCTTAATCCTTCAAATTAGCATTAATTGTAACCACCTGCATTCAAACTTAAATCTTGGATGAATATATATTAATTTAATAACTTATAGATAATTATTTATCAAATAAATATATATGAATATCTATTACTTATTAAATTAATATATATTCATCCAAGATTTAATCTGAAGACAGCTAAAATAATTTGAGTTTGACTGCTTAGGTTGTTTCTGTCAAGCTTTGCCAACTTACTCTTTTTTTCTAAGAAGTGCTGAACTTTAAAGCCTATACTGGTGCCCAGCACGATACTGGCCTATCTTCAAGTCAGAGGCAAGTCAGTAGGATAAAAATAGACCAGACTGTTTTCTTGTCTTGAATATTGTAATCCATGTTATAATATTATTCCCTTTTCTCTTTCAGAGATCTGAATTATCAATGACCCAAAGGCTTTTTTATTCATTAAAATAATTGGTTTTACCTTTCTGTTCTTCTAAGGCCA
>WKFP01015466.1:3351235-3369988 GCA_011057875.1 Pterocles orientalis
CCTGTCCTCATAGGGGAGGTGCTCTAGCCCTCTGATTAATTTTGTGGCTCTCCTCTGGACTCTCTCCAACAGGTCCATGTCTTTTTTATGTTGGGGGCCCCACATCTGAACACAGCACTCCAGGTGGGGTCTCACGAGAGCAGAGTAGAGGGGGAGAATGACCTGCTTCAACCTGCTGCTAATGCTTCTTTCGATGCAGCCCAGGACACGGTTGGCTTTCTGGGCTGCAAGCACACACTGCTGGCTCGTGTTGAGCTTCTCATCCACCAATACCCCCGAGTCCTTCTCCTCAGAGCTGCTCTCAATCCATTCTCTGCCCAACCTGTATTTGTGCTTGGGATTGCCTCGACCCACGTGCAAGATCTTGCACTTGGCCTTGTTAAATTTCATGAGGTTTGCATTGGCCCACCTCTCAAGCCTGTCAAGGTCCCTCTGGATGGCATCCCTTCCCTCCAGCGTGTCTACCACACAGCTTGGTGTCATCAGCAAACTTGCTGAGGGTGCACTCAGTATACATTCCTTCTTTTTGCAGGTACATTACCTTGTAGAAGCAGCAACTGCTTCTCTATTAAACAATCTGAACTAACTGGATCCCCTTTATTCATTGCCAGCATAGCAGAAAATAGTATTCTGCCTTGTTAAAATGTTGATTTGGTGTGCTCTGCAGTTAAAAAAAAAATATCTGAGCTGGCATAAGAAGCAGCAGATCTGAGGAGGTAAGGTGACAGAAGGTGGCTAAAGGGGACCAAGCCCAGATCTTTTTAGGAGTTTAATAACGTAGCAGTATTGTTTAGTCTAGTAGAAATGATAACTAAGTGTTTGTTACGAATTACTCACTAATATTTACATTCTGCAGTATGTTATGGTGCTTCTATAACCTAAAAAAACAATATTATGTGTTTGGTTATCTTACATAAATTTAATAAGTTTTTCCAGGAAACATGAGAACATAGCTCATAGCACTCCCATAGTGTTCCACTATGCGTGCTTAGAAGCTGGTTGATTTAGTGCCTCAAAATGTCGCTCTGCTGTTACAGGCATTAGAATAAAATAAAATAGTTTCCCCATTGTGGACCAGTTCACAAAATATAACAATGCACATTCTGCTGTAGAAGTACAAAACTGGTTATTATTCAATCCTAAAATGCCAAGCTTTGGAATTACTGCTTTATCCACAAGACTGTAGCTGTGTGGGGTGGAGGTGTTTGTTATCTGTTGTCAAGTATTGGTGTCATCTGTACAGCCAAGCCTGTAAAGTTTGGCATAGTGTTGCAATAGGTTGTATCGATAAATGGGTGATATTTTTTTTTCAATGGAAGATCTAAGTCTCATCAGTTCCCAGTTTTGCTACAAGTGACCTGTAAGTTTTTGTTTACCAAACAAAAAAGTTAATAACATTACTTTCTAAGACCAGGAAGAAAATTTTCTCATAGAAATGTTTTCTGCTGGAAAATTTTGCTCAACTAAATCAAGGATTTATGAGGGAATATAACTTTATTTTAAAAGGAGTTTTTGCAAAATATTACCAAGGTTTTCAATGTTCTTAACAGATTTTTACTGTATCAAAATAAGATGTTTGTGGATAAACTGTTTCTGGAAGGTTGTTAAAAATCTTTGGAATATTTTGCTTTGTGAATATTTGGTGGTGGTCTTCAAAGTGTGGCACAAAGCCTGAGCAACTCAGTCCTGTATTGCTGCCTGTTGTTGCAGCTCCAGCAAGTATAGTGAAATTTGGTATTACACTCCAGTGAAAGATTTAATGTAAGATGTTTCCTGCTTTGCCTTGGAAACTGCTGTGCACCTGGAAAATTGATGGATTAGGCACTAATATACAACTGACCTCTCTGCCTTATGCCTTTTCCTGTTCAGAAGGACTTACAATGAGGACTTGTCACAGGTTTACAGACACAGATTTCTTCATGAGGGCCATTCTGTTCTATAACTGACAGCTCAAGTGACACAAGTACCATCATCTTCAAATACTTTTCTTCCTTCTGTTCTCCTGTAGACAAGGAAGCTTTCATGGGCTTCCTCCTGCAGTAAATGCTCCTATGGTGAATTCAGCTGTTTCCAGTCATGAGTGAGAGTCACAGACATCGACCCCAGTGAGCAGGACTTCTCTTGCCTCTGGGCTGTCGCAGCACTCCATCAATTCTCCCACTTTCCCTGCAGTGCTGCTGTTCCTTGGAGAGCAGGGGAGCTGCTGCTTTATGATTTGGTTTTATTTTCCTCAGCAGGGTTCTCCCAAGCAATGTTCAGTGCTTTATTGTCTGGCCCATTTCATGTAATACACTTGCCACGTCTAAAATGTATAGAGTTTTCCGCTGTTAATCCAGGTGAGAGCTATAACCCAAATAGTAAAATGTCTGGATGCTTTCTATATTTCTCTTCATGCTCGTCTTCCAAATGGAGAAAAGACACCGAAGAAACACCCTGAAATACATGCTTCATGTGTAAGGTGAAATGACTCCCTATGTTAATTCAGTGTTAAATAGACCAAAAGGTATAAAGTTGGGTGCCCAAATTTTGGCACATAACATCACAGTTATGCAGCTGGATGCATAGTCTGGTCTCCAGAACTATACACTACTTTTTGATCAGTTATCAGCAATTGCTTCTGATGTGATGTGTCTATGTCTGACAACTTGGAGAAGCAAGATTCTTGCTTGGTGCATAACTGTTTCTATAGGACCTACACACAGGCAGCAAAGACTGAAGACACAGATCACAGATTTACATTTAAACATTTTCCATGAAGCTTAAGGGGAAAATTATGTTTGCGTCAAACAACAGTGTCTTATTCTATAAATTTGTTAAGAGAATATAAACACGGACTTAGTTAAGAACTTGTGTAAGGAAATAGCAGCATTTGAATTGCAACCTCAGTAATCATTCTCTCTGGTAGTTTCAATGTGATAGTACGTAGTTCAACATCTCCTCTTCCTGCAACTTTAATGCTATTTACAGCAAATACAGAATGTCAATTAGATCTACGGTATGAGTAGTTTCAGTAGTTTATCTGTTCCTACCATATCAGCAGAATTTCTCCATCTTCATGGACAGAGTTGTGTATAAATCTTCTGTGAGAATTTTAACACTCTGGTCAAGAGATGTATGTTAAGTTTTCATCGAAGCAGTGCCTCCTTATTAAGGCAAAAATCTGATATTTATTTGTTTTTAGCTAAAAAAAAGTTCTTCCAGTAGAATTTTGGAGAAAAGGCAAATTTGTGTAACTTGATTGCAATCTAAGTGTGCAGTTGGGTAGCTGACACACATGGAATTGTGAACTGATGATACTTTGATACGATTGATCCGCATCATATTTGAACAAGTAGAACGTGTGTCTTGTAGGTACAGTGGGGGAAACAAGAACAAGGAGACCTTTGTTCTTGAACTTATGAGAAGAGCTTGTGATGCTATAAACAAAGATATTATTGTACATGAAAAAAGGTCAAATACTAGGGTTTTGGTCAGACAAATATTTTTACACTAGTGCCTCTGGATAATCTATTTTTCTGTTTATTAGACAAAAATAGTAGTGATATAATACTGCTAGTCACCTTGTAATGTTCATCCCGGCTCTCAGCTTTCATCTGCCATACATAGTTGGCAAACTGATGCTCAGGCACTCTGTGCATCGAGGTGTTCTTCAGCCACAGACTTTACAAGCATAATACTGCTGTTGAAAAGTAATAATGTGCTGGGTAATATTTCAAAGGCTCCTAATTGAAGAAGGAGAACTAATTTCCACTGGGTCACTAGTATCCATTGTGCAAGTTATGGTTTGAAGGGAGTTTGTTACAATGTTTTCTGAAATCATTCTAGAGAGGTCTGTTACAAAAATTCTGCCCTTTTTTTAATCCCCAGAGAATGCATAGCTGATCGTTTGGAAGGGCATTCTGGAAACTGCCTTTTGCAGGATAAGCAGGCCTTTTATATAATTAATTGATCAGTCTGATAACAATTTTTTTGTCTCAGCTGGCACTTCTGCAACAGAGCAGTTCTAATTTGTGGCACTGAAGTGAATGTTTGGAGTAAACGTAACAAGTGACATCAAGAAAATGTATCAGCCATTAACTGCTTCAGAGGTGACACTGCCCTTGCAAATGCAGACGTAGGCACTGCTTTAAGAATATGGCAAATTTTTCACAAGGTGATTCAATTTGAAATGGAGTCTTTGGTAATGGAAAAAAGGTCATGTTTGATTCTGAACTATATATTTTGTACTTTAAATAGTTATTTAATAACTACCATAGCCATTCATTTTTTTCAAAATATACTGATTGATATGAAGATCTCAATGTCAGAAATTATGATGTAGTACTTCAAAATTATTTTCCTGTTGCATCAAAAATACCTGTCGAACAAAACCAAGACAGTTAGACTGTCTCTCTCATTTTTTACCAAGCTGCCATCTTAGTAAAACTGACATTTTAAATCCTTTTTAACAACATATAGAGGATAAATAATAGTGTTCTGTCAAATGAAACATTTCACTAATTTGATATGGTTGTATCACCTATCTTTCCTGAAGCAAAGGGTCATATCAAGCATATACAGGATGTTGTTCCACCTGAGATGTATTGTTTGGTGGGTTGTTTATTTTCAGAGCCATACTACAAATAAGCTGTTTTAAATAGATATTACTGATTAGGTAGCTGATCTTAAGGAAATTAAATAGTTTGAGACTGACAGATCCCTTTTCTATGATAGCATTTGAGAGAGAGGAAATCGATTAGCGTGACACACAAGCAGTGTTGTTCAGACTCTGGTCACTGTTTAACAAAATGAAATACTATCCTGCCTTTGCTTCCTACAGAGATGGAAAAATACAACACTCTAATATCCTCTTTAACCTCTAGGGGTCTAAGACAGTAACAAATGAAAGAACAGCTCAATAGTGGAAAATACACTGGTGTTGCAAATACATAAAGATATAAATCTTACCTGACAATCAAGAAATTACAGAAAGAACAGGATAAAAAGGCAAAGGAAGGCATAAATATGTCATTGCAAATTTTTGATTTTTTTTAAGAGGCAACTTCGTGATCACCATCCTCTAGGCCCAGCCATTTGGCTAGTTTTCAGACCACCTCACTGTCTGCTCATCCAGCCCAACCATCAGCAGCAGCTTGTCTATGAGGATCTTATGGGAGACAAAGTCCCCATGGAAACCCAGGGAGATGCTGCTCTCATCTACTAGACCAGGCACTTCATCGCAGAAGTTTATCAAGTTGGTCAAGCATAACTTCCCCTGGGTGAATCCATCCTGACTACTCCTGGTAATTTTCCAGTCGTTCATATGCCTGGAAGTGGTTTTCAGGACGAGCTACTCCATCACCTTCCCAGGGACTGAAGCAAGGTTGAGCTCGCTGTAGTTCCCTGGTTCCTCCTTCTTGCTTGTCTTGGAGATAGGAGTGACATTTACTTTCTTCTGGTCTTCGGGCACTTTTCCCAATCACCATCATTGATCAACGATTATCCAGAGTGGCCTTGCAGCCACATCTGCCAGTTCCCTCAGAACTTGTGGGACCTGCTGTTCTGCCAGTGCCTTACTCTTGGCCTGGCAATCTCTGCTGTTTTACACTCTCCGCAGCAGGTATTGAACACCAGCCTGCACCATTTCATGACCAATTCAAGGGCTGAGTTTTTGCAGACTTTGAGGGCACCTAAGGGAACTGTACTGTCACAGAATTCAGTGGGGTTTGGAGGTGCACAGACCTTCTTCATGGACAGACCTCTGAAACAACATTTGCTTTTGCTTGAGAAAGAACTTGATTTTAGCACAGAGGGGTAAACATCATATATACAAATTCAGATTCTGTGCTAGTGTAAAATGACATGCTAGCTGTTTTATCTTCAACTGATAAATTAAGAAGGTAGCCAAGCTTGGAGTGCAGTCTTGAGATAAATTCTGCAATTTTACTAGTTCCTATTTAGGTTACAGTGATTTACAAAATGTTTAAAAGCAGAGAGAAGAAAAAGCAAATTATTCAGTATGTAAAAGACAGAAGAGAATAGCATCATTATTTGAGAACCTGAGGGTCACAGATTTCAAACAGCTTTAGAAATTATATAACATATTTGTACAGTAGTCCAGAGACAGAACATTAACATACCCAGTGAATTTATAGAAAGGAGAAATACCCTAATTTTGTGGGTTTGTGTGGTGGGTTTGTTTGGTAGCAGGTGAGGGGCTAGTGGTGATTCCTGTAAGTGATTGCTAAGAGTTCCGCCCCCCCAGCCCTGGCTCCAAGCCTTTGGAGCTGGGGCTAGGGATAGAGGGGCTGAGTACTACCAAGCTGGCCCCTGTGAGAAACTGCTGGAAGTTCCCCCAGCTCCAGACTGGACCCACCCCTGGCCAGGGCTGAGCCAATCAGTGCCTCAGTGAATTAAATATTTAAGAGGGGGCACAGAATATGGGGGGGTTGGCGCGACCACTGTTTCCTAAAAGTAGGAACTGAGCTCAAGATGTTCAAAATGGAACTTTGATTTCTACATTGAATGTGTAATGAAAATTCTAAATAGGTATCTTAAATTCTGTCCATTGGGCTTTATGAATGTTAGTTAGAAAAAGAAAAAAACATTTAGCTTATGCTGTAAAAAAGAAAAAAGGACATGTGAGAGAATGTGGAGGTTTTATGCATAAAGAGACCACTGATTCAACTTTTATCAAACATGAAGTCTACATAGGTTTTGCAGAAGCAAGAATGCTTTATAAATGTCTTCAGTTGTTGTTGCTGTTTCAGTGAAACGTTTACTTGTACATTTTTGATTGAAATTTGAGTCTTTCAAACTCCAAAATTGCTATCATTTTTCTCAGTAACTTCTTCATGTTCTATCTTTATCCTTCATTTTCTAGCATTTGTCAAAACCATGTGCTTATCAGTCAATATTTTACTCAGTCTGTTTTATCAGATTTATCAGTTTATTGCTATAAAAGTCAGTATTTACCTGCAACAACACGACAGTATACATATATTTGGGAATATCTGTAAGCAAGGTCGCACTGATTTCTCCATGCTATATTCCACTGTAAATACCAAAGAGTGAATAGCCTCTAAAATACCTGGTGTGATGCAAAGATCTCAGTGAAATCGTGTAACTCAAAAGTTAATGGAAATTCTTTCAGTCAAATTCTTTTCCCCATTTTCTCTTTCACCTGGCTGGGAGTGCTGCAGTGAAGTTTTTCTCCTTAAATGTAATCTGAAAGAACTGTTCTCTACCCACAGTACATAGAAATAAAAGAATGAGCAGGTCAGAAAAGACAGGATATGTACTTTGCTCTGTCGCTAAGGCCTCAGCATTTTGGCACAACAATTACAAACAAAGTCCTGTTTACTGCTAGCAAAGGAAACTGTCTATTTTGGACAGATTCTTTGGGAAATTTGCTACAAGAATCTAGAAAATATCTACCAAGAACACACAGACTTGTTGTTTGTTTATTTCTGTTGTTTTCTTTTGGTGACAGTTTGGGCAGATTTTCAGCATAGATAAAGGCATGTTTTCTAACATAGAGGTACCTTTCTTGCAACTTTTGTGTTCTTGATCCAAGCCACAAGAACTTCTCTTGAGAATTTGCAAGATTTTTTTTATAACATTAAATAAGATTATGTTGCTATTATAACTTCATACTCAGAAATGGCTGTATTGTTTTGTCTGAAATAAAACCAATAATTATGATGGCAGTCTGAGTAATTTTCTTCACATTGATACTGCTTTTGGTGTTGTAAGTCTGGGTGTATAATTTATACCAAACTTATGCTGAGTTTTCCATGTGGTTCCTAATGTCAATGATAAGCCTTCCTTATCCATCGGTGCATGGAGTACAAGTCACTTGGGTGCGTATGTGGAAATATTTCTGGCAGGAGTGGGAACTTCCTTGTGATTCGTAGATTTAATGTTTAGGTCCCTGATAGGAATGGAGATGATGCTTCGGGTTATTAATATACTTCTATCATAGATGTCGTCTGTGGGAGCAGGTGTTACACTTTGATAATTTACTTCCATTTGCTTGCTATTCATCTTGATCAGTGTAGGCTGTTTGCCATTTGATTACAATATCTTTTGAGCTACTTCAGAATTCTCACCCATGTATTTTGATGTCATCTCAGCTTTGTGCTCTTATTTCTAATTTCTTTAGTTTCCTCTGTAAAAATATGACTGAACTCTATCAAATATAATGTTCTACTCATCGGCCTTGAATGGCTCTTTTGTTTTGGTCTTTGTTATGATAAATAATTGATTTATAAATTATTATGGAAACTTTCAAGGTGTGGTGTAAATGTGCCCTTTTCCTGCTACATTTCCTGATTGATTGTAATGCCTGTCAAATTGAAATGAGAGGTCTTAAGAGCTGTGGTATTTATCCCAGGCCTGGACATTCATCACCTGTTTCTAGCAGTGTAATCCATATGCTTGACTGCCTCCTGGCCCACCTAAAGACCACGAAAGTTCCGAAATTGATTCCCATTTCAGTATTTATAACGGCACTATTCTGAGTTCTGGGGTACTTGAATTAACAAAAAGTACATTTGGTGCAAGAGGGCATGCTTTGAAGCTCCAACTTTTGCATAGTCTTAAATACCCCTGTGAAACTGGAAGTCAGGGCCAGAAAGTGCTTTCTTAGACAGGGTTGGAGAACTAAAATAGGAGGTGATAACATGCTTTAGCATGTTATTTTTCTTTTTTTTATCGAGTCATTGTCTAATGTGAAGTGCATGAACTCTCGCTCGTCTCCCACTCCTCAGCAAGCTTTGCAAGCAGCAGTAGGTTGCAGTTAAAGCGACTTTTTTTCTTGTTCTCCTGGCTCTGTGAAGCTTAACTTTCTGGTGAGATGGCTTGTCATCAACGGAGGGGGTGAAATGTGTTGCTACCCAGAACATTCTTGTCCCTCAGCCTATACCCAACAATATTCTGTTCTGGGATGTGGAAGCTTGCGGTTCAAACCCCTTTGGCTGACACCTGTAACCTTAGCTATCACCTCAGGCCCCTTTGGCTGTCTTCTGAGGTGACTCAACTGTCACCTTATCTAACAAGGACTCTGCTGAGTTTGCTCCATAGCATATCTTTAGGCATTTAAGGTGTGTGAAGCACCTCAGCAGATTTGGTCAGAGCTTTCCTGAGTTGTTCCACAGACTTAAGCTTCTTAGATCTGTTAAAAATATGATTTGGGTACGTAGTGCTTTGAGGAATGTCCACCTGCCTTCGCTGACTCTCATCTAGATAAAGGTTGTCATGCCGTGGAAAAAGCCATCAGTTATTCTTCATTCTTTAAAACACAATCATGATCAGTTTTCTTTAATTTTAGGTGCATTGGCCAATATAGCACTGGCAACTGTCCAGAGTTTGTCCCCTGGGAGCCTTTTTTTTTTTTTAATTTATAGAACTTCAAGATTTTTTCTCACTTGTGGAGTAATTAGTGTTGGCTTATTATCAAAGAACATAACATCAGGTAGAATGGTTCCCATGTTTGTTGTTCTGATTGCTTAGTCTCATTCATCTCTGAAGCACTCCTGAATCTGTGTATTGTAATAAGAACAAGATGAAAAGAACCTCAAATGAAGGTTCAGATGAGAAAATTCTTTCGTTTAATATTTGATCACTCATATCTCCCAGACTGGTAATGCCACTTTAGTTATGAAGGTCACTAAATTCAAATGAGCAAAGTTGCAGCAGGTGGCTGTTTTGCAACTCTGATAAGTGTTCTTTATGGGTTTAGAGAAGGAGATAAACTGCATTAAGATTGCTCCTCAAGCTTTGTTCACTCTGATGACAGCTTTCTTATATGTATTTATCAACTAGGATGGACAGTTGCTTTTTAAAAAATGCATAATTAAAAATCCAGTTATGCAATAGCTGCTTTCCATAATTCTCACATTCCTTAGTTCATTTTTCATGAAATTATTGCCTCCAGAACAATTTCAACCATCTTTCTCATGGCTTTCTTCCACATTTTAAGAATGAGAAGAATCTGCTTAGAACAATTTGTACTTTGGGTCTTTTGTTTTCATTCTTACTGTTATGTTAGGAAATTAAAAAGAAAGGATTCACACAGAGTTCCATTAGCAAAAAGCATGTCCATTTCTTTCATGTTGTTCACAATGGACTAGTTTTTGGTATTGAAACTGCTATAATAACTTTTCCCTTTCATAGGCAAGTGAAATGTATATTATGAATTATTTCATGAAACACTTTTAAAGCAAAACTTCACAGCTGTGCATTGAAATGTGTTTTAGAGAATAAAAGTGAAATAGAAAATTGCCATAGAAAAGAGATCTCTTTTTTCCTGTATTGGCATAAGTCCTTGTCAATTTAGAGCTGAGTTTTTCTCTCCTGCTACAACAGCACCAAGTTTCGGGATGCTCAAGTGAAGAAAACAGAGTGAATGTGTATTCATATCAGGCAAAAATGGAAACCAGTGCTAGCCCTTGGACTTCCATATGTCTACTTGCTGGACTTCCAGTTGTCTGCCACTTAGGGCTCAGCACTGGGATAGACCATGAAAGATTTGTCCTATTCTTCTGGCGAAAGGAGCTTTAATAATCTTGGAAAGTTTAAAGTGGTTAAGAAAAGTCCAGAAAGCTTTTGCTGGAAAGCTTATGAAGCTTATATTCTTCAGTGGCAAACGTCCAAGCCTGGAGAACGTTTAGCAGGATTCAGAAAGAAATACCATAAGATCCTGAGCAAAACATTTATTTTCATCTTCTTTTTAATGACACTGGGAAAAAGAAGAACAAAATAGAAAATAAAACCTCTACCCATCTAAGAACAGTGTTCGGAAATGCAGACTGAATAAGCCAAAATATATCAAGTTAGAGAAATGTGGCTGGATCAATCCCATTGTTTCTCTTCTGTCGTTAAATAATACAACTGAAAAAATACCATCAAGAAGACTGCTCTAGAGTTAATTACTGGTGACATTTACTGCTGGGCAAAGGATCAGCCTGTGTACCACAAAAAGCAACATACATGCATATGTCTGCATAAATGCATCCAAAAGAAACAAACAGACCCTCCACAGCCTCTTTGGTGCGGCAGAAACCAGTGCTCTCCCTAAATCTCCCTGTTTAAATCTCCAGCTGTGCAGTTACGATGACAGTGCATGCTCTGAGCCCATGGCCAAAGGATGGGTGGGTGTCCAAGTGGGGCTGTGGGCCACAGGAGGATGCAGGGGTGAGAGAAGGGGGACTGATCAAGTGGTTACCACAGTAACGAGGAGGGGACCTGTGGTGGGGGGGAGTAGAGGTGGGAGTGTTACCATGGCAACGGATGGAGTGCCTTCCTCACTTGGGTTAGAGATGCATCTGTCCTTACTTCTGATTACCTGCCTGGTGCTGGGGGATTTAGGTACAACAACCCAGGAGTGCCCGTGTTGGCACCTACATATGCTACGTATTTCATGTCTAGTTAGAAAGTGAAACTAAAGTGGAAAGAAAGTATTTTTCCCATGCACACTATGCCCGTTTTAATCTCTTTTGTCTGACAACAGTATAACCAGTTCACAAGTAGTAGCAGAATAACTTTTTATTCTTTTTAATATAGTGTAAAAAACTATGTTCCAATATCAGTTATTAACCCTGCAGTCCTAGAAAAGATGCTGAGTTAGGGAGTGAGTCTGTCTCACACATCGTTACATGACTATATTTCATTTTCCCTAATGAGCTTTGCAAGATAGATCTTGCAATTTCTTGTTTAGGTTCTTTCATTTTTATTTTCTAATTGTATAAAGTATTGAAAATTTCTGGTAGGCTCCTTTTGAATTTCCCCAGTTGGGGAGTGTTGGAGTTTGTGAGTATGAGAGGAATGTGCACATATACAACTGATAGGAAGAGCCTGGACTCCTGAAATTGCTGTCACTGAATGGCCCAGTGAATGGCAATTGGCTATCTGCTATTTCATCAGGTGTCACTTTTCCCCCAGACTAGGGACAATGAAGAATTACCAATCTCAATAGCTGATTTAATATGAGTCTCATATCAAAAAAGAATGGACTAAAATCTAGAGGGAGCTGGAATTTGATCAAGTTTGGCTTGAGAAGTAGGGTCCTAAAGGGAGATGGAGCTATTTTGAGTGTTAAACCACCTTACACAAGAAGCCTTGGTAAGAAGTATTACCGGGATGAGCAGAGCCCAGGGATTACCTTGCAGCCACCCACAAAAGTAGATCAAAATTAAAAAAATATGTCCAAGAGGTGACGAAACGGAGGCAAGGATAGGCCTCCAGATACTTATCTTTTTGAAATGTCTGTGCTTGTATTATGAAGCCTAGATGAAGCCTGAAGACATTTGCCTGCTGTATTTTCCTCTGAAGAGGTAAGCTGTGAACCAGTGTCCTCAGCTTGGAAATGTGGGAAGGCTAGACTCAACCTGCTGAAGGCAGCCAGAACTGTCCTAGGGGCTATATATTTCAAATATGAAATCTCAGCCTCCTCTCCAAACACGCTTGCAGTAATACAGAAGCAGAGAGGGGTCTGGTTTTTCCTGAGCCAGCAGTGAAGAGGGGCGCAGGGCTGCCCTGGCTCCTTGGTAGGTCAAGAGCAAGAAGGACGTTAGCACAGCTGAGACTCATTGCAGTGTGTCTCTCCATGCCTATGTGGCAAAACAGTCTTGTTCTCATTTTTAGAATGGTTAACAATTTGCATTTTCTTCAAATGCAAATGAGGGCTTTTAGTAGTGAGCTTTTCCTAGTTGTTTGTGCACAGTTGTATTTTTTGTGCATCGTTCTGTTTAGTGACAGAAACACCTTTTCACATCGTGTGGATACAGGATGTATCCTATGGATACAGGATGTAACTCATTGCTCTCTGTTTCATCATTTATTTACTTGATTTCTGTCATCCAGCACTTAAACTTTCCTTTTGGATCCTATTTGTGTTACAAATTTAGGCTTTGTGACCTGGGTCTGTCTATTCTGCTAAATCAAAGATGTCTGGGGACCAATACTTGTCCCCAAGACTGAATGACACCAGCCATTGTATGTCTACATTTCTTAGTTTTAGCTGCTTCTGTGGCAGATTTACCTTGTAAGGAACAGGGTAGGAAGTCAGATGCCAATGAAGCAAGGTGGATGAATGGGTGTACAGTGCTTGAGCTGTTTGCAGTCTCCCTTTACTTAGCTGTGGGGTTGCATTCACTGAGGCAGTGCTTCTTTTGAGGAAAAGCACAACAAATGCATAATTGTATGTATTTATTTATTTTGATTCTTAAAAAATGTTCACTGATGGGTAGCAGGACAGTTTCAAATGTGAAAGGGTTTGAAAGAATGTGGTTTAAATCCCCGATGAGCTGTAGCTTTCCTGCACAGCCCTGGAGAAGACACCGATGCCCTCAATATCTCAGCTTCTGAGAAAGAAAAAGGTTATAGCTTTTTTTTCTTTTTTCTTTTTGTCTCCTAACCAGAGTGTTGTAAAGATAGGGGAGCAACTTTCTGGGACACTTGGATACTGTAGTAGAGTGGTATGTCAGTTCCTGAGATATAACATAATCTGAGGAGATACCGTAAAAATGACACTGGAGGGGAAAAGTAGAAACAGGACTTTTACCCATCTGGTTTTGCCACCTGCCTCCTTACAAAGTGCTCCTTGCCATCCTTCCTCTCACTCATGATTCTGTGTGAGACCCCCACTGTACCTGATCCTCCAGCCCACGATAGATGTCTGTTTTTTCACCACTGCCCTGGCTCCCTTTCCTTTACAGTTGTTCTTGTGCTAAGCGTGACAGTACACATAAAAACATCACAGTAACCCCTGCTTTTCTAGCTTCCCAATGGCAAAAAAAGATGTTTCAAAAGTGTTCTTCCACTTCTTTTGCCAAAAGGCCCTCTCTCCATCATTAAACCAAACTCCTTAATACAGAGATTATGTGTATAAAGTCTTTTTGTGTGCAGTCCCCCAGAGTGCATTTGTTTTCATGAACAGGGAAGTTTAGCTTCTGTTTTGAATAAGCTAATGCCTCAAGAACTATACTTATGAAGTTGATACATCTTTTGTTGTAATATGTGAATACTATTGAGTATCTTTATAATTTGCTTTATATTTTTTTCAGATATCAAGTATTCTTAGGAGACCTTAATAGTGTACTTTATTATATTAATTACAGCAATTAACATATGTTCACAGACTTTTAATTTTCTCTTTCTTTGTTTCTTCTGTTCAGTGATTATTCATTTTTAGTTCTTTACTATTTCCACAGGAGTTAAGCTTGTCCTTGTGCATTTGTCTTGCTAAATTCATGATGTGGTTTCTTACCACATGGGATTGTACATCTGGAATCTCTCTCTCTCTCTCTCTCTCTCTCTCTTTTTCTCATAAAACCCAACCTGTCTGATGTCTTATTAAAGTCTTAAATTACAGGGCAGAGTGGGTAGTGTATTTTCTCCATCAATCCCAATAACGTTTCTTCCAGCAGCAATCTCCTTAGGAGTGACTATTCTGATTAGCATTTTGAGTTACATTGCCCACCAGATAACAGTGACCAAAAGTCTACTTGCTGCAATGTATCGTCCACTTCTACTTCCCCTGTGACTTCCTTGCATGCTTTGGCCATCCCTTTTTCTAAGGTGGCCCAGTTTAAGAGCGTATATTTATGGCCCACCAAAGACAGAGCTTCTCACCAGGCCCTGTCTGTAACAGGACATGAACCCTCGTCCTCTTGACACACCAAGAGAAGAGACTATAGAACTGCAGTTGTGGCATGATTGTAGCAATCGGGATGTCTTTGGGAATGCTCTAAGGGAAACAGAAACCAACAGAAGAGTCCCAAAAGAAACAGGAAGCGGTGATATTCAGCAAGAATGAAGAGTCTCCCATCAAAAGGAATCGGAAGAGAATAGATCTATAGCTAGTGTTTCAAAATGAGCTGCATTCTTTTTAATTTCATGCTGTGTTTCTGATTGTGGAATGGTTGATCAAACCAGAAGAGATAATCCATCAGTGCAGAGAGAGGAGGAGGCATAAAGGAATCTCTAGGGATGGGCCAAGACAAACATCTCCAGCTCTTCCTTTAACTGAGTGTAAGAAGTTATTTGGAATACACCAGGACTGAAGCTAGCATCCAAGGAGCCAAAATAGGCACAGGGAGATGGATAAATGTTTTCTCAGGGAAAGGAAATGCTATATGATAATTGAATGTTTTCTTTTTAGCATGAGGTTAGCTGTCTTTCACTCTTTATAATAGCAATAAATCAGTGAAATAATTTCCTAAAGTAGCCAGAGGGCAACGCTATTGTGAAGAAGGCAAGCTTCCATCCTCCTACTCTGAGACTCCTGCTGAGGAAGTGATGAGAAGTTTTTTTTTTTTTTTTTTTTTTTTTTGTCTCAAAGTGTTCAGCTATGGAGACATTGTGAATGCTTGCTGAAATATGTCGCCAGTGTTAGTTAACCTGAATATCCATTACATCTGTGGTGAAAATCTCAATGTTGACTTTGTTTCTTTCATTGTATTTTCTCCATGTAACAATCATACTTGTAAGTTTATGAAAGTATCAAAGCAAATTCTCACGGAAGAGCAAGTTATTCAAAGTATTTCTAGACATTAAACAGTTTGGAAAGTTTTCAAAGTTATATATTTTACTACAACTATTAACCTAATAATTCTGTATTTTGGTTTGTATATTTATTTTGGGGGTCCTTTGAAGGTACAGTGTCAATGATGCTGGAAAAGATAAACTCTAAATTCAGAAGAGAAAAAGGTTCAGAAGTGGGGATGTGTTTCCTGAGCTCTTCCACCTTTCAGAGACTATTAGGAATACAGGTAGGAGCTGGAAGAGGAGCAGGAGCATGGAGAGTGGAAACAAAGGAGGCTGGTGGAGGGTGCAAAGATAAGTCATGATGTGCCATCCCTTAGGCCCCAAAACCTGATGGGGTATGTTGTATGAACTTTTTCATTTGACTCTTGAGCAGCCTCTGAAAACATGAAGCTCCACACTGTCAGAGATACTACAGGGAAAGTTGCAGGCAGCCCCAGTAGTGCTTCCCCACTCATCCCAAGCCATGCTGAAAGCAAAGCAAACGTTCAGGACACTCATGTAAGAATTATTGTCTTCACAGAAGGCTTGTGTTTGTTTTGATGATACCACAAGGGTTTTGAACAGACACTGCATATGAAATACACTGTTTATTTTGTGAGATTTTGTGCAGCAGACTTCATTTATTTCTTTCTGCACTATTTCCACAAAATGAGAATGTGTAGGCTTCAAAATGGCTTCACTGGAAAACGGGAGGCTATTAATCATAGAATCATAGAATCATAGAATCATAGAATCGTAGAATCGTAGAATCATAGAATGGCCTGGGTTGAAAAGGACCTTAAAGATCATCTAGTTTCAACCCCCCCTGCTGTGGGCAGGGTTGCCAACCACTAGAGCAGGCTGCCCAGGGCCCCATCTGGCCTGGCCTTGAACACCTCCAGGGATGGGGCATCCACAGCTTCTCTGGGCAACCTGATCCAGTGCCTCACCACCCTCAGCGTGAAAAATTTCTGCCTAATATCCAACCTAAATCTCCCCTCTCTTAGTTTAAAACCATTCTCCCTCATTCTGTCACTGTCAACCCCTGTAAATAGTCTCTTCCCCTCCCGTTTGTAAGCTCCCTTCAAGTACTGGAAGGCCGCAATGAGGTCTCCCTGGAGCCTTCTCTTCTCCAAACTAGATAAGCCCATTTCCCTCAACCTTTCTTCATAGGAGAGGTGCTCCAGTAGTATTGTACTACTTTTGGTTCCTTCCCACAGGATATCTGAGAGATTTTTACAAATTTTTGAAACTAGAATGCAAGTTGCATACATGGTACAAAAACAAGCCATATCTGTCAAGGAGTAATGCTAAGGTAAACCTTTCAGGGTTCTCCTGGAATCACCATGGTTCCTGGCTTTTTATAATCTATAAACAATGCAGTCTGGGGAACAAGCAGCACACATCACACAGCAATTACTGTGGGAGTATTTATTTCCATCAATATCAAAACTAGCCTTCAATGATCAAAAGCCTCTTCAGAAGATGTTCCACCTAAACAAAGGACACTTCTCTCCTCCTTCTAGCCCACTTATACATGGTAAGACCTGACGAATCAGGGAAATTAAAGGTGGGCTGTGCTCCCCAGAATTACTCTTCGTGTTTTGATATGAGGTGTGTGAATGTTCTGGTTCGGGAAGAGGGAACCAGTCATCCTGTATTTCAGGGAGCATTTCTTCTTTTACTCATTTGTCACACAACAAAAGGGGCAGGTGAGTCAATCAGACAGCCCTTTGCAGGGTAATCTTTGGCAATGCAGTTATTGGTTAAACTTTCCTTTCAGCGGTGAGCTAGGCTGGAAAATATACTCTTTTATTGAAACCAAATTTCAACCTCTGAAAAGATTACCCTCTCTTAATGTTATTCAAGTGCATCAAATTGCAGAGTAAATAAACAGATACCACGGGTGTCGCTTTAATGTTTGGGTCATTTCCTATTAAAACCTAGTATCCCAAAGCCTTCTCTTTTTACTTTTAATCTGAGCATGGCAAGGACATAAAGAAAAAACATTTCTGGGTGTGTTCACCTGTGGTCTATGGCTGAGTGCAGAAAGTGAGAGACTCCCACCCTTCGGAGGCCTTGCTCCTGTTTGTCTCCTGTTTCCCTCAACAGACCTGTCCCATGTCCCAATCGTAAACTGTAATGCTTAACATTTATGTGACACTGTTTGCGTGTAAAGAGTTCTACCTTTTTTTTTTTTTTTAAGTATGCTTCATACTGAATGGTTTGGACTGAAATATAAAAGGGAAGTTTAATACCTATTTCCAGAATAGCTTAAGAATTAGAAATAGGCTTGCCGACTTTGGTGAAGTCAAGCCTTTTGGTAACTGGAAGAGATTTTATCCCTTACATTTTATTAGGCTGGTTTCAAGCTTATGGGAACAGTGTTTGTGGTGTGTTGGCATGATGGGCACGGAATGATCATAATCTACACTGGACTCTAATTATTTAGGTATTTTTAGTTGATTGAGTACTAGCCTCATACCAGCAAGAAGAAATGCTCCCTGAAATATGGGATGACTGGTTCCCTCTTCTTGAATTCCAGTAATGAATTTAGTCAAAGACAGTCTCATTCTATCAACAGTCAAGATTTAAGCTCTACAATGAAAAAAGTTAACATTTTGGAAGAGTTAGAGAAATAATTCTGAATCAATCAGAAAAGATAACAGTAGTTGCAGAAAAGCTTCCCACAGTATAGGAAAACGGAGTGTTGAGATGATGGTACATTGTCTGGTAGGAAATAGTAAGACCCTGGAAAGTATCATGCAAGAAATTATTGCTTTTTTTTTTCCCCAGGACAAGACTCTTGGCATTTTTGTAGTTGTTACTGGTGATGTTATTGTAGTTGTTACTGTTGTTGTAAGGAATTGTGAAAATGCAGAAAATGAGAAGGCTGCAGCCAAAGCAACAAAGGCATACCATGCTATTATCCATAGTCATTCAAATAGATCACCCAACTGTGACATCCAATTAGATTGTGTTTTCCAGGATTAACCCACAGCTAAAATGATACATCACGGTAGAAGAAAAGCTTCATGTATTGCCAACAACATGTTAGCTCCTCTTTCTTGGTTTTTCAATGTGTATTTTTCTCTGTGATTACAGATGCCTCAAACCATGGCACTTTCAAGGTGTTTCTAATTCTTAATCATTCCTACTCAGTTGAAAGGCAAATAATTCATTGCTGGCTTGAATATTTTCAAGCCACTAATGAAACAACATTAGGAATATTTCAAAATGTAAAAA
>WKFP01015466.1:3373730-3390279 GCA_011057875.1 Pterocles orientalis
CATTGACATACCTATAGAAGTTCTTCCTGTTACCCTTAATGTCCTTGGCCATATTTAATTCCATTTGAGCTTTAGCTTTCCTAACCTGATCTCTGGTTTCTCGGACAGTGTCCCTGTATTGTCCCCAGTAGAAAGTAAGAAGAAAAGGTCTCTACTTTGTTGCTCTGTACATAACCACAAAACAGAAAAATACCATCCAATTAAATCATCATTTGATTTACAAAAAAAAATCAGTCACTTTTCCTCATCTCATTCAGACACTTTTCTAAGAAAGAAGTTTCAGGTGTAAAGGAGAGTTTATGGAATTGAATGGGAAGAAATGTTCTCCATGAGACAATTACTTGCATACTATACAGGTAAAAGGGCTGTAATCTGTTTTCTTGGTTTTAGAAGTTACTTTGGAAATTAAGTAAACGTTGTCAAGTGCCAATTTTAAAATCCCATTTTCAACAACCTTGTTGGAGGTAATAGAGAGGTTTTCAGTGACAGAATGTTACTTGTTTTCAGATTGTACTGAATGTTTCTTAATAAATCTTGGAACTAGAACAAACTGATTTTTTACATGATAGAATGCATAAGATAGTGCATTCATTTAAGGGTAGGTTGCAAAAAAGAACTGATGACACATTATTT
The DNA here is from genome assembly GCA_011057875.1 of Pterocles orientalis. NCBI lineage: Eukaryota > Metazoa > Chordata > Aves > Pterocliformes > Pteroclidae > Pterocles > Pterocles orientalis. Next base: position 3,374,364 of record WKFP01015466.1, read on the forward strand.
GGTCATAAACTAGTCATCATGGGAGAAAGAAAAGAAAACCATGACATTTCACTGAGGTACACAGCAGCTGCAAGAAATGAGGTTTTATATTTTCATATGAGCAAACAAAACACAAATAAACTGATTTAATTTTACTGAAAAATATCAGTCTTTCCAGAAACAGTAAAAAGTATTGATAATTTAAAATTTTCTAAAAGGCCTGATGTTGTGCAGGTAGAGATTCAGCTGAGTACTTGTATGTGGCAGGAGTCTTCAACTGGGAAACATTGTCATATTCTAGTTTCACATTCTTGCTCTTTCAATTTCTGAAAATTATTCACTTTATTTAAAAAAAATCCCACATTTTCCTTATGTAATCAGATTTGGACAGATTGTGGAATCCTCAAACAGATTCCATTTTGATTAAGTTTTTAAGTGTGGGAAATTTAGGTTATACATGTAATGTGCTTTATGAATTTATTTTTAAAGCCAAACATGATGAAATCTTTTAAAATTGATAGTAAGTTATTCTTCTATCAATGCCTTCAAGTTTATAACTGAATGCTGCATCAGATTAATTTTATATTATTTCAGAAATATATGATGTAAAAAAGGAAACAAATTTCCGTAGAAGTTGCCTTCATGTTAGTATGTAGACCTATTTTTCCCCGTATAGTTGCTCCTTACTTCTTTTCAAGGAGAATGTATTTTCAGAAGTGTGCTGGCTCAGGAGTGTAGCTTCAGCTAACGCATCCAGGTGCAGTATGAATATGTTGTATAAGTAGGAAAAATCTTGAGCCTCTTCTGGCAGCATGACAAATTAGATGCCTGTAAGAAAGGAAAACTTAGCGACAGAACACTTCTGTACATGACTTTGGCATCATTTTATGGAGAGCATAATTTCAACTTTCTGCTGCTGGGGAAAAACCTTATTGAATATTTTGCTGGTTTTTATTACTTCCTGTGTTCCTTATAGTAATAAAAGTTTGCTGCCAAAAATTAAACAGGCTAAGAAAGAATCAGGAGGATATTAACAACATTTCTGGTGCAGTGGTAGAACAGAACATAATGAATAGTATTAAAGTTGTAGGATGTTTCTTAATCTGAGGCATCATTTTGCTGAAACCTGATGTCCTGCCTGAACTCTCTAAGTGCAGCCACTGCATTTCATAAAGGTCTTTGATCATAGTCATTCGTCTAATTGGCAGGTAGCAAATGAAAAGCATTCCTTTCATATACTATTATATTGCATTGACCTGTATGTGAGATCAACATTGAAACCTTTCTTCTGGCAGTTTCTTGTTGGATGCTGTGTGTTGGAGATCACTGTACCAGCTTTGTGCAAGGCAGTAGATGGAAGCTGTTGACTTCACTGGGAACGGAGTATCTGTTGTCAGTGAAGATAAAGGTAATTTTCCTGAACTGTGCACAGGCTTAACTCCATTAGAAATGAAGAACTGAGTGCCAGTTTCGAAAAAGTGACCTCTGACCCTCCCTAGTATAGTGAATACATGAATATCATACCCCATTATCTGCTTGGTTGAAGACTGAAGCAATTACAAAGATTAATGTAAGGGATGTACTAATCTAACATTCACTCCTAAAAAGTATTAATGGAGAGTATAAAAAGGATGAAATTGCAATTCAGATATTAAATGGACATGTGCATTTATTTTTACTTGGAAAATTTTATTTTGTAGTTTGTACATTCTGACTGAACGTTGTAAATACTTTAAATAAACAAAAATAGGGGTAAAATGTTGAAAAGTCAATGCAACTAATTTTCAAACAACTTTGACTGACTTTTAAAGATGTTACTTTGATTTTTATGACCTAAGTTTACAAAGAGAAAAATACTTTTTTTTTAAAGAACCAAATAGCTGAGAAGACCTATGAACCATTTAGTTTGAGTTGGAAAGTTTTTAAGGTGAATGGTGCAGTGGCCCATTGAAGAGATATTTTGAATAACGATCATTGTTGAGGTGTTCTAGTTGCAGTAATAAGTAAAGGAGATACAAAATGGGAGTTAGACAGTGAGTGGTGTTAGCATGGCCCTGCTTCAAGGCTAATGCAGTCTGTTTCTCAGTCAGAGTAGTCTGCCTAGATGGAAAACACAATGATACATCTATGCTGCTTCTGGTGCCCACTTTGCTCACATCTAGCTGCAGTACCTTCTCAGGACGCTGTAGTATGGAGCTCAAGGGCTTTCTTTCCTTTGGTGGGGTAGAAATCCTAAATATCCTAAATCCTACAATTCTAAATATCATTAAATATGTATGATCTACTAGAACAGAATTATGGCTACTCATAAATTTAGTAAAAAATAAAGCATTCATATAAAAGAACCCTCAAATAGGATTATCATGAAAAAATTTGTCCTGTGGAAAGACATCACTGTCATTAGCCAGCGGTATAGAAATGGTCTTTCATTCTATAAATACTTATCATGGTTTTGTCTGGAATAAACTTAATTTTCTTCCTAGTAGCTGATATAGTACTGTGTTTTGGATTTAGGTTGAGAATGATGTTGATAACACACTGATGTTTTAGTTGTTGCTGAGCAGTGCTTACACTAAGTCAAGGACCCAGCCTCTCATACTGCCCTGCCAGTGAGGATGCTGGGGGTGCACAAGAAGCTGGGAGGGGACACAGATGGGACAGCTGACCCCAACTGGACAAAGGGGTATTCTGTACTGTATGCCAACATGATGAACACGCTGAAGAGTAAAACTGAGAGGAGTTGGCCAGTGGGCAGCAGCAGGGACTGGCTCGGCATTGGTCAGCGGGTGGTGGGAAATTGCATTGTGCATCACTTGCTTTATATATTCTTTTATCATAATTATTATTTTCACTTCCTTTTCTGTCCCGTTAAACTGTCTTTATCTCAACCCATGAGTTTTACTTTTTTAATGTTTCTCTCCCTCATCCCACTGGAAGGGAGTGACTGAACGAGTGTGGTGTTTCGCTGCCTGCTGGATTAAACCACACCAACACAGATTCTCACGTGAGCTAAAAAAAGCAACTCTACTCACTCAGCACTTGGAGAAACCTAGAGACATGTCTGGCATTTTTCTCTATATTCAGAAGCTGAATGTGCCAAATTCTTGTCACTGGACTTTCAAGGACTAAAATGATACAGACTTGCATGTAAAGAAAAATAGATCAACACCCTACCATCTTAAAACTGGTGAATTAAGGGTGTCTTTTTTGAATATTTAGAGCTAGGTAGCAATAAAGGTATGCTGTGTACATTACATTGCATCTTTTAAGTGTGTGGAGATTTGCAATTTTGTGCTCATTGAGATGAAAGAGTTCAATTCAGATTCAATTCTTCAGATTCAAACCTGTCAACTTCCCTGAGAAAAGAAAGCTAATAATACAATGAAAAATGGTAGTGAGATAGACTATGAAGAAAAATGGTCCTTAATGCCTTTGGTGGCTAGGATTTAATTCCTAAGGTGATCTGTTACCTAGTGTTTGGATACATGCTAGCACCACATGCTAGCACCACCGCCTATTGATCATTTGCCATCTAGAGATGAGAGGTCCAGAGTGTGTTTTGGACTAGGATTACAGTGTCAGTGCATTAGTTTTCCTGGTGTTATAATGTCATCTTTGGAAGGATGGCCTGCCAAGCATGGAATAGCACAGGAGAACTAGATGGCTCTTAGCAAAAACTCTGTCCTCAGATCAGATTACAAGGTCTTCTAACTATCTATAAATAAAAAAAATATACTGTACTGTTTGTATAATAACATTTCCTTTTACACCTTCCTTTTTAAAACTTAGGAATAGAAAAAAAAATGCAGCAAGTCTGGAGTGGTCAAAGCAAAGACATATCAGACTTTCCACACAGCCTCAATTCTCCTTTGTTCAGATATACCAGGACTGCATCTACCAGGGGATTCACAGGCAAAGAAGTCTCTGCAAATTGTACCTTGTAGCTGTGACTTTTCAGAGACAACGGAGAAGAATGTGCTAGTGCAGAAATTGTTATTGCACAGGACCAAGTCAAGTGAAATGTTTGGCTGGTTTTCTAAAGTAGGTAGAGGGGCAAAAAAGGTAAAAAAAGGAAAAAAAAGTATTTCCTCGGGCAGTAAAAAAAAGAAAACTTAGCTCTGTTGACCTGAATGTATCCTGTTGCTCTGCACCTGGATAGACCTTGTCAAATACCAAACAGTAGTGGGAAGTGTGGAACTGATTTCAACTTACATATCATACTTTCATTGCAGGAATATCAAATTGATATATTTTTTGCCCAGACGTGGACAGATAGCCGTCTTCGCTTCAACAGCACTATGAAAATACTGACTCTGAACAGCAACATGGTTGGCTTGATTTGGATCCCAGACACAATATTTCGTAACTCAAAGACAGCGGAGGCTCACTGGATCACCACTCCAAACCAGCTCCTCCGCATATGGAATGACGGCAAGATCTTGTACACCCTCAGGTGAGCATTTGGCGAGGTGCAGGACTAAAAATTTCTCCCACCTCTGGTGTAGTAGTAGTAATTTTCATCAGTGTCTTTGTTCTCCTCTGCTGTTTTCTTCCTGGTGCTTACCTGACCATGCTTGACAAATACTGAAATATTCAGGCATAAGTACTGCTGAGTTTAAAAACCAGAGTCTTGTCTTTCTAAGAAAGAAACCTCGAGAATTGGAAATAGGTCTGTCTAAATTGTAGAAATTGGGCTTGTTAGTGCTTGTAATAAAATCAGGAGCATGTAGGCCCATAGAACCTGTCAGAAACCTTTCTGATAATAGTTAGATGCAGGGTTAGATAAAGTATTTCTAGATCCATGCTAATGCCAATACTTGATTCTTACAATAAGTCGTGCTGAAAGTTAGTCTGTCACATCTCATCACAAGGATGAATTGCTAGAGGAAAGGCTTTTAGAGATTTTCTAATCTTTGTGATACCATCAACTGTATGGTATTAGAAATACTGTATATATTTGCATTATAAAAGCGTACGGAAGAGAGAAATTGCTCAGAAGGGAGTTTTGCCATAAGCCATATTCCATAGAGCAAACCATTTCAGAAATGTCCCTTTCATGCTACATATTCTTCAGTGATTGTGTTCAGCTCTCCAATCTAGCAGCACATCAGCCTTGCAATTGCAGTTGGGCTCCAATAGAAAGTCTTTGTCAAAAAATAAGAAAGGAATTAAACAAATAGAAAAGCTACTGATATTTTTAGTGCCTTTCCCATCTTAGGCTTGCTCCACTGTGAAAAGCTCGTGCTTATTTCTGTAACCTTTAACTAAAGACTTTGGTGTTTAGGATGTCAAGTTGAATATCCTCTTGATTGGGTTATTGGGGTTTGGATTTTTGTTTTGTTTTGGTTTGTTTTTTTCCTCTTTTTTCTCTTAAGACTTGTTTCACTATTTCAGGGCAAGTTAAAGTATCTATCTACCTAATAGTAGTTAGACTTACATACCTATCACAAAAGAAACTTTTTTTTTTTAAATGGACTGCAAAATTTGTCTAAAACAGTTAAAAAAGAGATAATACTTGACCTAATGGATTGCTTGAATGGGCATTTTTAGTTTATGAAAGATGTTCTGAGTCCTTTTTGCCCACTCAGATCAGCTTCCTTTTTACAGGGGAGGAACTGTTAGAATGATCATTGTTCATTGATAACACTGTGTAATTCAAAAACAATTTATCTGACTTAACTGAGCACACAGAATTGGTAATACATGGAAGCAGTATCTACTGGATGCCCTGGTACTGTCAAGTGCTGATAAGCATTCTGTATTCAGGAGAAAATGCACAAGGTTCAACCATGCTCCATGCCTTTCCCTCTTCTTCCCTGTCCGCTTTTGGGTGTGAATGCACTCCTGTTGTAACATGGCAAATTGTCTTCTAGTGTCAGTGTAAAAACACTGTTAAGTTCCTCACAGGTGACTTTCTCCAAGACTGCCATCCTAAATTTGAGACACAAACCTTTCCCAATCCTGTTTGTTAGCTTTTACAAAAAAACCTCATGCCCCACACTTGCTGCATAAATTCAGGCATGCAAGTCATGTAGTGTCTGTTTCCTGAAAAAGACTGCATAATAAACTACCACTTAATGAAATCTACCTGGGTAAATAGATGTACATTGTAAACTATCAGACTGAAGATTATCTGTTTTTAATAGTCATTTTAAAATCAGCTGCATTCATAGCGTCTTTTGTGTTAGGGATGTCGTGTAAAATAAGCTTTCAAGTGGTGCTGAAGACATTTCTGCTGATCTGTTTGTTACATCTATCCAACTGAGAATGGCACACAGATTTATTATGTTTCTGAGCGGTAGCCCAAAATGACTGAAAGAATTTTAAGTTCATACTATAAGTAAATGTGGAGAATGTTCCTTATAAGATTCTTTATGAGGTTTTAATTGTGTGGAATTGCATACCACCGCGTCAGCCATGTTTCTGTTATTTTTATAAAGAATAGTTGTTTCCATCCCGTGTGCTTCAATTATGAGTTTGTCTAGAGAAAAACATATGCAGTTTTACTTAATTATTACTGGTTTTGGATCAGGCCTAAATAGCCGATGAATAACCTGTGTATATAGTCCTTTTCTCTCAGGCCTTACTTATGGACATCAGAGCGGTCTTGCATGATACCCAATGTTACCCAACCCAACCTCCTCCTCTGACTGTTCGTAGTGCTGATGTGTTGTAACAGACGCTTGGTTTCTCCGTAGGCTTACCATCAATGCCGAGTGCCAGCTGCAGCTGCACAATTTCCCAATGGATGAGCACTCATGTCCTTTGATATTCTCTAGCTGTAAGTACTTCTTTAATGCTCTATTGTGGTATGTGACGGGTGTGTAGAGACATGGGTTTATTTCTGATTTCTATCTGGTTGTTCAATCATTCCACAACAGACATAGGAAGTTTAGGTGTGCTTAAATATTCAGAGGATTTTTGTTTTACTCTCTTGAACTCCTGGCTGATGGACTTATGCCAGAAGCAGCCTTTTTAGTTGATACTATAGTGACACTTTCAGCAGGAGCAGATATTCATGCTAGTCTGTGCTGTGTTAATCTACAAAATAATGAGACATGCAAATCATAGAATCATAGAATCATAGAATGGTTTGGGTTGGAAAGGACCTTAAAGATCATCAAGTTCCAACCCCCCTGCCATGGGCAGGGACACCCTCCACTAGACCAGGTTGCTCAAAGCCTCATCCAGCTGGTCTTGAACACCTCCAGGGATGGGGCATCCACAGCTTCCCTGAGCAACTTGTTCCAGTGTCTCTCCACCCTCATAGTGAAAAATTTCTTCCTAATGTCTAGTCTAAATCTACCCTCTTTTAGCTTATACCCGTTACTCCTTGTTCTCTCACTACACTCCCTGATAAAGAGTGCCTCCCCATCTCTCCTGTAGCTCCCTTCAGGTACAGGAAGGCTGCTATTAAGTCTCCTCGGAGCCTTCTTTTCTCCAGGCTGAATATATGAGAATAGAAGTTTTCTTGTAGAGCTGCAAAGCCTGGGGACAAGTCCAGCAACCTCTGAATATCTGAGTTTATAGCAAGTAGTATGGCAATTCCTCTCTGTTCCATAATAAATGTAACTACTGTAAATCTCATTTTCCTTTTATTGCTCAGCTGGTCGAACAGTCTTAATGTTGCATTACATATAGTGTTGTTGGTATATTTAAAACCTACCTAATAGGCAAAACAAATACATTGGTGAAATGGATGGAAAGCAAAAGTCAGGTGAGTTAATCTTGAGGTCCAATATTGCTATGACAAAAGGTTATATTCATGCTGATTGATTTGAAAAAGCTTGAGAACTGTACTCATGGGTACACCTGCACAGTTTTGTAATCCAAAGTAACACAATGCAAATGTTTTACAGGCATTTTTAAATGGGTCTCCACTAAAGATTTTTCTTTTGTTAAACTCCAAGACTTGGGATCTGTGTTCTCTAAAGGTGAATGGGAAAAGTATTGTTTTGTCTTTCTATTTAGAAAATAATATATTCTCCATCATCTCTTAAGCGATAGAAGAATAACACTACTTAATGTCTTCAAAATAGATACACTGTTGTGATTGTAGGTATTTATGAATAGTATACAAACAGTGATCCTCAATCAGAAAACAGATTTGAATTTCACCTGGTCCAGAGTGTATTCTTCTTTTTCCCCAGGAAAATGATTTAAAAAATGTGCCAGTGTAAACCTCTCTCTTTCCTCCAAAACATTATCACTACATTGCCATTTTTTGTGATGTGTGTATATAAGTGAGCCTGGGCAAAAGCACACAGTGGTGTGTTTAATTCAGACGTGTGAATTACATGCATACTCAACTGAACAGAAGACAGATAGCTCCTGAATGAGCTTTCCTGTTAATCATCACTTGTCACAGAACTACACACACCTCAGCTATCTTTAGTTACTGCATAAAGCTATTCTTACCTTGTGGCAATCTGCTGTTGATTTGTTGCAGTACTGGAAAAGGAGTGTGTGACCTTAAAAACTAAATCCCAGTCCAGAGAAACTAATTAAACCTACGACAAAAATTTGATAGGTCCTGAGGTAGAAATATCCAAAAAAGGTGAACTCTAGACAGGAACGTCGCTTCAAACCTTACATTCCCTAATAGCTAGAGGGTTGCTGAATGCAAGTAAATTATGCTCTGTGTTTTTTGCTTAAAGAGAGAGGATATCAGTGTGAACTTCAGAAGACTGTGGTCCACGGCAAAGTTTCAAATACATCTTGATTTGCAGAGGTTCCTCCTAATTTAGATCTATTATCTTGGAGCCTTTCTGCCCTTGAAAACGTACATATATTACCATCTATGGAGATGGAAATTACATAAGATAAAGCAAAAGGGAAAAGCTTGTTCTGTGTGTGTTCCTTATAGTTCCTTGTCAGAGGGAAAAAACCCATGGAGGAAAATCAAAGAAATATTGTATAGTTTTGTCAATTCTTTTGGTCATGTTGAAAACAAGAGTTTATTTCTTTAGGTTCATGCTGCATTCTGTTCTTTTCCTTGAACGCTTTTAGCACTACTATTATCATAATAGTAGGACATATTCCATGTGATTTTTTTGTTTCATGACTCAGTTGTATTTTCAGTGTTGCATACATTTGTAGCAGTCTTAAGATACATGACACTCAGTGGGACTTATGAAGTGAATGACTGAGTGACTGCCTGAATGATTTATTACTGCCTGCTATGACAGGTTTCTGAGGGGACAAGCTGATTACAGATTCCAAGATGTGTGTCTTGGATAAAATAAAAATGGTTGTATAATTCACCACATGGCACCACTTCCTTTTGCATCCCTGTCATTTGTTCCCCGGCACGCAGACAAGTCTTTGCAGATTCAACTTTGGGCAAGCACAAAAAAGCACAAGTTTTGGAGAATACTGCCTGCGTATACACACGAACAAGGTTAATATTTGAAATTTCTTACTTTTTAGCTAAATTTCCCTTGATATTTCAGAAACGTGAAACTAGTCTCAAATCGTTTCTTGAGTATTTTCCTCTAGTGCCAACTAATTCACAACCTAACCCTGTTGTTGCTCTGGGGACAGTTGCTGTTCCTTAGGTGGGAATACTGAGCTCTACTTGGTCCAGTTGCCAGGATGAATAAGGAGAAAACAGCAGTTTATAAGCAAAAGGCACATGTCAGTCTGCTAACAGTGTTTACTAAGACCTACCCTTTTCAGCCTTCCTGTTGAACATCTTTTTCAAGAACAGTTCCTGGAGATATCTAGTCTCTTTACTCTCTGTACAAGTTTTGTATGTGCCTCAGGTGACATGATGAGATTAATTATCTTGCATATAAGGGCATGTGGCAGGTGTGTGTCTGTTGTTGCAGTCCTTAGATAGATGTGCGGTTAGCACACTGGTAATATGACAAGTTGAGTGCAATGGCATAATGCAGGGCTGCTATGGGATGTGACAGCTCTTTCCCACTCCATGTACTAGATTGGTTTGGTCAATCACATTTGGCAAGCAGTATTCCCTAGTACAGAGATCCTACATCAATGCCAATGCATGGCATGAGTGTGTGTTTCCCTGTGAATGTGAAGAAAGAATCAATGCTGTGACTTGATCCCAGTGTCAAAATCTTTGACAGATTTTGCTCTATATGATCATGTTTTCTAGATATGGTTTTGAAATACTATATACTATTGCATAAAAATATTCTGTCAGTGTGGTTCTTCATTTGGGTCAATTTATCCTCCTGAGCCAAGGTGGGGGGTCCTGTGCTGCTTTTGGTACTCATTAAACTGCCTTGATTATCTCTATTCACCACTGATTTAAGCATTGTGGGAATAACTTTATTTCTGGATTCTGCCATAAAATTTAGCTTATTGAGGTAGTTAGGATTCACATAAACATCAGTAAGGAAGAAGAGGTATTCTGTCTGAAGGATAATGTCAGCACTAGAATAAACAAATAAGACACAGGCAGCAAAATGCAGGCTGGAAATGAGAAGCTAAGCATAATTAACTGTGTACCTCCTACTGTAGGATACTGTGAGTGCTAAAATGTTATAAGGATTCAAAAGTGTTCGGACAAATCATTGGAAGAAAAATGTATTGGTAGATATTAAGCATAGTGAGATCACTCTGTACTAGTGGCCACTCTTTCTTTTATCTGACAGAGTGACAGGATTTCAGATAAAATGGCAGGCAAAAGTGACTGTATGGCTAAGCTATTTGAAGGAACTCTTTTCCATTAGTTTCCACGTGGCTGGTTTCCAGCTTGCCTACGTGTTTTTGGTTTTGATTTGCCAGCCACTGACTGTTGAATGTTTTCAATTTTCTTAATTTAGGAGGACTAGGCACATTGCAGAATGTGAGCATGTTTGCACCCACGCCTGCACAACAGTTCAAAGTGTTCATTTTTTCGGGCCAGAAATAGACCTTCACCTCCTCTCCCCATCCATGTTCTCAAGATTAACTTAAATTCATTACACTCTTTCAGGTCATGACAGCCATACCAAGATGAAGCTGACAAACCCATTACACCTTATTTAGAGCATCTGGTCAACTAACTTTTTAATTCTGTACAAGGAGCTTTATGGTGGGAATCTGGGGTAGCTGCATACCTGAGGTCTGAAACAATCTGTAAAGCCATGCTCAAGGCTTTACCAGATGCAGTAATATTGAGCTGCAGTGCAATAAAAAAAATAAAAAGACTGAATTGATTAATGGGTTTTCATTGCTTTATTTTTCTTGCTACTGTTCTGATCAAACTGCAGACACTGTTCATTTTAAAAAGCACCTTAGATTTAGGCAGCAGGAATTATGACATCTTTTGTAGCCAATTTATCTTTTCCCTAGTGAGAAGGTCTACAGTGTCTTGAGTTGCTCATTACTGGAGGATTGCTGCAAGACAGGAAAAGATGGGCATGCCTGGAATGCTATTCCTACTGCAAACACTAAAATATACACACAAAGGTTCACAAACAATTCACCCGTTTAGGTTCAGTTGAAAATAGGGGGAATCAAAATTTCCATCTCTTGATAGGCCAGTTTGCTCAGTCAGGTCTTAAAACATGTACTTTTAGCCTTCTAAAAGTTCAAATCACTTTTTTTAAACTGATGTACAAAAGCATGCAAAGTGTTCCAGAAAAAAAGTAAGGAAACCTGAAGTGCATTTAAAGAAATTAATACAAATGTAACATAGTGCTTGAAAGAAACAGATCTGTCTTTATAGATATAAGCTCAGTTCAATCAAATGTTACCCCTTTGAACATGAAACCTCTTATGGATATGCAATCAGTACTTTGAGCCTCATATCATTAATTTCCTAACAGAACTAGCTGTCATTGACAATTTTAATATGTTTCTCCTAGCCTAGAAAAAATAAATGCTGGTTTTGTGGAATGAACTGTGCTTTGTTTCATCTCATGTGTCATCAGCAGAATCATTAATAAAGTCTGAGGGCAGAATTTTACTCCTGATGAAGAACAGGCCAGAAGGAACACAGCTTAATGTTCATATCTCAAGAGGAGTTTCATTAAAGATGCTGGGAAGGCACTGCAATATGCAGAAAAACTTTAATCCACATCTGAACTTCCCATCTGTGCTCTCTGTAATGGGCTGAACCAGATCATGGGACATCAGCGGAATTCTTGATTCAGGTTTTGTGACAAGCATATTTTAGCTTTTCTAGCTTTTACCTCTAGGAAGATAGAAATTAAAGTACGAGGATACATCCATCCTTCTCTTCAGAATGCTGTTTTTTTCGGAGAGTAGTAAATATAGAGAGGTGTTATAGAGAGGAAAAAAGAAATATATTTATGGAAAATTTTGCCTTTGAAAGTTTCCTCCAAAACTCTGTATTTAGCGTATGACTTGTGTCACATATGACAATTCATTAATACAATACATGAGGCATATCTGTGATAAATCCTTCCTCCTGTTCATCTGCTAATCCCTCTCATAGACAGACATTTCCATAAACTAAATTCCAAAATTTAGTTTGCATTGGAAATTCTGCTAACTTTTATCTAATTGCTCCAATAGGATGTACTATATGAAATTGGTCAAATTCATCCATGGTATAAATATATTCACTGTAAAGTTACACTTTCTAAATCTAATCTGTGGTAGATTCATGCCAAAGTACTACATATAGTAAGTGTCAGTGTGGTACTACTTTCAGGTAGTCTGTTTCATTGCGTGAGGTATATCAGAGACACCCTTCCAAACACTTACAGCTATATGGTTCAATGCTGATTCCAAATTTATACAACATGTTGTGATAAAAGAGCAACAGGATGAAAACAATCTGATATTAGATCTGATAGTCACCAATACATGAATGATCTCTGTTTTGTAGAAAAAGCAGTGAAACTTCCCTAAGGTTGAGGGTTGTCCATTGACTCCCTGATGATCAGGGACAGTTGATGGTAGTGTTTAATTCATGTATTATCACTTGCTCTTCTATTCCTCAAAAAAAGGTAAGGTTTTGGCCTAGTAGCAGACCAAATATCTCGTTCCTTTTATAGCAGCTCTTGAGATTTTTCTCCACGAGATTGAAGGCTCCTCTGGAGAGGCAGCAGCTGCTGTTACTTCCAGCAAAAATGAGACCCTAGAGTAAAATTACCACAAGTGCTAATTAGTAAAGCCTAAAATACTTAACTCATGGCATCTTAGGTGCAGCAAACTCTTCCTGAGACTGTCTGGATTGATGGCAGCCTACTCCAGGAACCTGGCATCTACCCCAGTTTTGAAGCGGTCTTTCAAGGATCCGTGGTGTCTCCATTTACATTGCATGCTTGCCTGAGAAGGGGAGACGCGTGTCACAGCACAAACTCTCTAGACAATCTACCTTAGAGACAAAAAAATACTCATATTCTAGGATCTGAAGATTAGGACAGGCAACTGTATTTCAGGGATAGGATCCCCCAGCTCTGACTTATGTTTAAACAAGGAGACTGGAAGGCCCAAAACTCCCAAGTGCAGTCTAGCTTCTCAAAGCAATAGTCTTATTTTTCTGGATTTTCTATTAGTAAGATTTAAAAAAACACCAATAGTTCCAAAACAACTTTAGAAAAGAGAAAACCTGCCTGTGAGCCTTTTTTTTTTTTTTTGGCATGAAATATGTAGCTGACTAAGTTATACTTATGGTGTCAGGAGAAAATAAACAAAAATGCTGAAACAAGGCAGGTGGCTGGTTGCACGTCTGACAGCTGAATGTATCAGCAAAAGGCCCTGGAGTCTCTGCCATGTGACAATCACTGTTAGTTCCCATGATTTCATCACAGATCTCATAATATTTGGTGTTTACTTGAAACCAAAACCCCTTTGAGCTTGTTACCATGTGCCAATGTGATCTTTCAGTTTTCTTTTTTTTTAAGAAACATTTGACAGTGTGACACAAATGCACCACAGGTGGGAAGAAAATATCTTTCTCCCTCAAATGTAATAAAGCATCTATGATATACTACATATTTATATTAGTGTTATTTGCTTATTTAGGTAAGTGATAACTGATTTGCAGATGAATCTGATCTTTATGGAGAGGCTGGTGCATAACTTGTAAACTCCTGGCAGCCCTAAGTTTCTAACTTCTGACAAGCTCATCTTTGTGATATACAGAGCATCAAGAGACAATCACACTCCTTTGCATTATATTTTTTTAGCATGAGAAGGAATGACTAGTTTTAGCATTCTGTAACAATTGTATCCCAGGACAATGTGGGGACACTGAAGTAGAAATCTTTGCACTCTCTTCTTTAGGGAGTCATAGCAATCGATTCTATAAATAAAGAATTGCCTTTAGGTAAAATAAAAGTGCCCCTTTATGGGTTGTTTATTTCAACGTGAGAAAGCAGACTGAATGGCTTGCACAGCATTGCTCTTGCAAGCAACAGTCAGAGGTGGATCAATAGTCAGCAGTGCTCAAACTCCTAACAGTGCTGTGTATAGTTCGCTCCTCTTTGGGTTAGGGATCTTTGGTGCTTATCCTGTTCCTTGAAGAAACTTCCTAGGGCACCTTCCAAGATGCAGGCTCCATTGTATGTGCACAGGAGTTACTTCGTATGCATATTTGGGGTTCCTTTCTTTGGAGTCATAGATTTTTGAAAATGCTGATATAACTACATGTGTTTATTCATTGTAGATGCCCTTGTTGTAACTGAAATGTACATCATAAAATATAACATAAAAAGTGGAAGTACAAGGTAACCCACTGCCAGACAAATTAAAAGCTGCAACCATTCCCTTCTCCTATTGTTATTTGCACATTTCCAAAGGCAGGAGACAAGCTTGCTTGAACCCATAAAGTTGAATCTATTTTAGGTGCCTAGTAGAAAATGTGGCATATTTTTAAAGAAACAAAGACCATATAGTTTTATAATTACTCTAGATGTTGTAATAAGCAGATTAAAAAAAGACCACCAAAAACCACAAACAAACCTGAGTGTATTATTGTCTTCCATGGCCACCTCAATGGCCACATTGAAAATTACACTAGTGCATCTCCCCACTGTGAGAACTGTGTGCTTGAACTCACTGGTGTCTTACAATAAAGGAAGAATTGCTGCAGAATTGCTTCCAAGGGAAGCCATTTGACACCTTGAAAACCAAGAAGTACTGAACAGGTGTTAGAACCAGGACAAATACCAAGTAAAATTGCTCGGGAGGAACAAAAATGAGAATGAAGAGAGACCAGAATTGTCAAGGTCAACCAGATAGCCTGCAGTACGCCACTGAAGTTTAACAAAAACAGTGAATATTGCCTCCCAGTTTAAAGGCGTCTGGTCTAGAGCCCGGTCGATGCTTGTTACTTTTGCCAGGCTTGCCTGACCGATGATAATGAGGTTATCAGAGGCCAACAAAGCCATCTAATAACAGACTCAAAAAACATCTAGTCCTCAACTCAATTAATTAGCCTTGTCTTCTCAGTTTTATTTACCTTTAACACAGCCTGGAAAAACAAGGCCACCTGGAAACATGAAAGGTTACCATGAGAAAAGGTCCCTCTCGTTTCTCACTTCTGCTTCTGCAAAATTAATGGAAAAACAAAAACACACCCCTAGTGCCCACAGAGCTGAGAAAGGGAAGGAAGTAAGGCAGTTGTGCAGCTTCAAAAGTTGCTTTGCTAACAGTGCTAGAGGATTATCAAGGAAACGCTGTGTGTATCTGCTCCCATTGGAGGAATGCTGCTGAGGTCTGCCTGGAGGGATCCCTGTGATGGGTTGGCCCTTGGCTGGGGGCCAAACCACACACACCCGCTCACACAGTCCCTGCCCCCACCCAATGATAGGGGAGAGAATTAAAGAGGTAAATGGCAAAGAGGACTCATGGGTTGAGATAAGGACAATTTAATAACTAAACTACAATAATATTAGAAATAATACTATATAAAAAGATACTACCCCTCCCCACCTGATGACCAAAGGCCCAGCTCACTCCCAGTCAATGGCCCCGAAGGAGGGAGAGAATAGGTGATACACAATTATGC
>WKFP01015466.1:3390299-3405186 GCA_011057875.1 Pterocles orientalis
AAAACCACAAACAAACCTGAGTGTATTATTGTCTTCCATGGCCACCTCAATGGCCACATTGAAAATTACACTAGTGCATCTCCCCACTGTGAGAACTGTGTGCTTGAACTCACTGGTGTCTTACAAGAAAGGAAGAATTGCTGCAGAATTGCTTCCAAGGGAAGCCATTTGACACCTTGAAAACCAAGAAGTACTGAACAGGTGTTAGAACCAGGACAAATACCAAGTAAAATTGCTCAGGAGGAACAAAAATGAGAATGAAGAGAGACCAGAATTGTCAAGGTCAACCAGATAGCCTGCAGTACGCCACTGAAGTTTAACAAAAACAGTGAATATTGCCTCCCAGTTTAAAGGTGTCTGGGCTAGAGCCCAGTCGATGCTTGTTACTTTTGCCAGGCTTGCCTGACCGATGATAATGAGGTTATCAGAGGCCAACAAAGCCATCTAATAACAGACTCAAAAAACATCTAGTCCTCAACTCAATTAATTAGCCTTGTCTTCTCAGTTTTATTTACCTTTAACACAGCCTGGAAAAACAAGGCCACCTGGAAACATGAAAGGTTACCATGAGAAAAGGTCCCTCTCGTTTCTCACTTCTGCTTCTGCAAAATTAATGGAAAAACAAAAACACACCCCTAGTGCCCACAGAGCTGAGAAAGGGAAGGAAGTAAGGCAGTTGTACAGCTTCAAAAGTTGCTTTGCTAACAGTGCTAGAGGATTATCAAGGAAACGCTGTGTGTATCTGCTCCCATTGGAGGAATGCTGCTGAGGTCTGCCTGGAGGGATCCCTTAGTACAAAGGGCAGGTCTATCTCCTTAAAAGGTGATTAACTTTGTGTAACAGGCATGCTATATGACAGATAATAAAACGTTAATCCTTTTTTCATAGTTTGGTAGCCTATATGTTTGTTAAAAAGAAGTACACTGGGATTATGTCTCTTACTGTCAGAAAACCCCTCAGTCAGACAAATGAGTGATAAGATTCAGATGGGAGAAAGTAGAAACACAAACTGAGATATCAGATTTAATTTTAACTTAATTTTTACATAAGTATTTTTATATTCTCCCATGTGATGTATATTTTCAAATGATTCTTCTTCAAGAAGCACTGCAGTTTTGTATACCTAAATATAGAGATTATTTCTGTGGAATGGAAATTAAGTTATGATTTAATGTTTGGGTTAGCCATGCATATTATAAAGTAATCTGTTTTTTTCCCTGATTTATTTTTTCATAATGTGACTTCTGACAGTTTTACCACTAGTCTGTTAAATCTCAGGAATAGCCGATTTTTCCACAAAACCTTTTCATCAGTTGTAAGAAAGAAAACAGGGAGGCATGTAAATTGAACAAAAGTTACATGATATTCTGGGGCAACTGGCCAAATCAGAGATCTTGTGCAGAAGACACTGAGGCTCCTTTCTAACTCCTTGTTTCTCTCCCAGGGAAACCAAAGCAGTATGGAGAAGGCTGGTGTGTGACTTTATTATGTCCTGATCAGGGGTAAGAGCATCTAGGAGCTCAGAAGTTCTCCCAGCTCCAGCAGTTGCAATGTAACCTTTATCAGACTTTTTGTTTCATATTGTCTGTTGCTTTTGCTGCCACTTGCATTGATGTCTTTTGGAGAGCACTGGTGAGCAAGGTTAGCTGCACCTGTCTCTGCTTGGTCAGTGCAGCCTCATTAAAAGAAATCTGATTATCAGGAAATGGAGTGAATTTCAGTTCATGGTATTTAGGTCCTTCATCAATACCTTTCTGTTTTCAACCTCAGCAACACAGGTTACTAGAAAACCACATCAGAGCTCTTCCATGCTTGACATGGGCCTCTTATGCAACCAAAAGATGAACAAAGTCCATGGTCTGCATCCCTGAGCTCAAGGTAGTTCATACAATGCCCCAGGACATATTAAAGCCATCTAAATTCCTAATTGAACCTGTCACTTGACTAGAACACAAGAAAATCATATGTACGAAAAGCTGATATGAAGTTAGTCTCTGATTTGTAGATGACCATCTTAGAAAAGAAGACCCATCCTTATCTCACCATCCAGTTTTGTCCTCAATAAAAACCACAAGCAACGTAACAACAACAAACCTACCAAAAGAACCTTTGTTCTCTCTTTCTCACAGGCGTGCATCCTGCACACACCCACTCACGGGCACCCCTGGAAGAATGAGAACGGATGAGAAAACAGATACATGATAGCTTTCAGTCTTTTCATTACTGGCAGGTGCTCAGCTACTAAGGCAAAAAGCAATATGCAAGAAGCAGCCTAGAATTAAACAGGATGAAGCAAAAAGAACAAGTACTAGTGTGAATCCTCTGAAATGGATAAACTGTCTGTCTTTAACTTTTCTTAGCAGAATAAATGTCAAATATTTAGTTACAGCCTTGAGGCACTCTGATACTGCTATGCTTGTAAGTCTTTCCTTTATCTACATAAACTGATTTGACATTTGAATGCACATTTCCTGTAATTGTGCTTTAAAAAAAATCTGTTAATATCGTAGTCTTGATGGATTGCAGTGGTATACTCTGCATATCTCATGCCATTTGAACTAATGAAGGCTGAATGTCAGAGCTGACGAAGAATTTTCAAAGAAAAGTTTTTTCTTCTTTAAAAATGAAATATAGCATTTTCTTTTTGAGGAATATGCATTATAACTTTGTGAAAAATTTTAGGAATTTTTGCTCCTCAACAGAAAGAAGTATCCACCTTATAACCTCCTGAGGCATCTGAATCCTGAATATGTGATGCTTAGTTTCAAATCTTGACTTAAAAGGACAACGGAGAGATTGTCAACATCCTTTTTCATTTTGCCTATAAGTGGCCTGATCACATACTGGCTATTTTAGTTTTTGAATTGTTTCTGACCCTCTGTTTTTTTTCACTGCAGAAGGTGAAAGCAATGTGCTTATTGTATTTCAAAACATAACACCTAAGGTAAAAAATAGTAAATATTTTGCACTTACAGTACTTCCTGTACATTTATCTGAAAAGAAGCTAAAATACCACCTCATTTAGGAAAAAAAAGGTAACCATTTAGGGCAGTCAATGTCCACATTTTAATTCTGGAAGGTCATTTGCTCTTTACAACTTAAAAGAAAAAAAAGCAGCAAGAAGTGCATATTTATAGTTTACAGGTATTTTCTTCCTGTATTGATTGAATTCAAATGAAGCTCTAGATGAAATGAGCATGGAGAAGTTTGTCTGTAAGTGATGACTTTCAACAGAAGGGAACTTTGAGGTCTGACTAGTGTATTTGTTCACAGCAGTTGTCTGAAAATCAACATTTCAATAAGACAACTTTGCTTGCCTCTGGCAGCCAGAGAAGGCAACCACAAACTCTTGGATAAATGTCGCTTATGATTAAAAGGAAACTGTGATATCCAGGTGTTTCATAACATGATATTTCCTTTCTTTCTGTCCCCAACACTTTTCCCCAAAGTCCATACTTGAAATCTTTAGAGCTTTTCTTGTCTAACCAACACAAGACCGTATATAGGAAGATAAAAGGCTCTTCCCAGCAACTTGGAAACCTCAAAGTTATTTGGGAGATTTGTACTGTAGGTTTCTATTGATTTATGTGCAAAATATAGCAGCATAATTTATGTCGAGGCTTAGCAGAATTTGCAGCCAAAAATCCTAGTCTGCAGTACTATCAGACTTCAAAAATTAGGCAAGCTGAGACTGGTCAGTACTTGTACGGTAGTTTCATCAGGAAAACTGAGGTGTTTCTGTGATTCCAGAATGACAGTCACACTTTTATTTATAATTGTGTTCACTGTGATTCATTACAGCCACCAAAGGGTGTCTTCTGGCTAGTATCCTGCGTAGCTGTATGTGCCAAAGTGAAACATATTAATGGCCAGTGCATGTTAGTAATCTTTAATGTTTAGATACTGTACTGGTGGAGTAATGTGACAATACACGTTACCTGGAGCAAATCTATCTGACTTGGTACGAGGAATAGAAAAATCACCAAGGACAGTCAAGCATTGGAGCAGGTTGTCCAGGGACACTGAAAAATCTCTGTCCTTGGAGGTTTTCAAGACACAACTGGATAAAGCCATGAGACACCTGGTCTGAATTCAGTATCAACCCTACTCTGAGCAGGGGCTTGAACCAGAGACATCCTTAAGTGACTTTATCGTAACATCATATTCCAACCTGACCGACTATCATAACATCTTTTTCACATTCAAAACAAGATTTATGTTAAAAAAATCAGTCTTCCTTACAGAGCAATTTGTTCATATTCAGAGATAAAAATTCATGTTTGTGAAAGCCATCTTTCCCTGACAACTTTTTAAAGAGAATCAGTTTTCAGTGCTGTCTTAGGAAACTTCCAAAAAGAGGAGGGGGGGTGAGGGTGAGAGAGGCAGTAGGGTTGGGGAAAGAACTGAAAATTGTTGCAGATTCTTCTTTGCAGTTTGTTTTTCTGAATGACTGAACATGCATCCTATTAGAAATGGTGATGTTTCTTCTGTATGTATTTTCATTGTACAACGGTTGTTACCACCACCAATCACTGGTATATTAACTGCAAACAAGGTAAACTTTTGTTGATTGAGACCTGAGGATTCTTCCAAAGACTAATATAATCAGGCAATGTGTTCAAAAGTCAAGCAGGTTATATAATTTACCCTTTTATTTCCCTAGAGCTCTCCCTTCTCTGTGCAGATTCCAAGAATTGATTTTCAGGTCCCTGGCATACTGCTGTGAGAGCTCATTTTTTCACCCATTGGCTATCAGCATTCACACCACAACAGTGTGCAGGGACTCTGACACTGACTCCAGCAGCTCATTACCGTCTGCTCAACTTAAACACTAATTCTGGTTCTTATCACAGATCAGACACATGAGATCTGTTTTTCCTTCTCTCTGCCACCTAGTCAGTCTGTACAGATTACACAGTCCTACTCTCCTTCTTCACAGCTTTCTTCAGACATCCTCCTTCAGATACATCTTCTACAACTCTTTCCTTTTCTCCTTTTTTGTTTTTACTTTTTCCCCATTTTCCTTCTTTCCTCCTCCCTAACCCACCCTTTCCTTTCTTATCATTTTCCCTTTTTTTCCCTTTTTTCCTCTTCATCTTATTGTCTTCCACCCAAGACTGTCATTATTATGTCCTTCCTCCATCTACCTGATCTTTCTTTGCATTCCTGCGTGGACTGGCTGTGGCCAGAATTCTCTTCCTCGGGTCTTGCAAGGGAAAATGTTTCTTTTAGCTTCTTCCTTCTTTGTCAAGGAACAGAAGGGAGTTGAGAGGCTGAGCTCCACCTGTGAAACCATAAAGATAACACCTAGAGAGTCTCACCTGCTTAGAAGGCCAGGGTGGCATCTGCATAGGTGCAAAGAGTCTCAAGTGATATTCATCTGGACAGTCACATACAATAAGGGAGAAAGAATTAAAGAGCTGAGGAAAGGAGACGAGAGTCAAGCGTATGAAGATGTAAGGACTGGAAAATCTTCTTGTGATGCAGATGTTGACAGAGGGGGGAAATGGATAGTCATGTCTAAGGTAAAACCTGCAGAGGAATAGAAAACCCAAGAACTATGACTGAATTTCAGGATAAGAAATTCACAGTATCAGGAAGCTTTGAATTAGAAAGTAAAGAGAACATAGAGAGATAGTACAGAAAGTAGACCAAGATCTAAAAAAAAACCAAAAACCAAAACCTAAAACCACAAAAACCCCAAAAAAGCCAAACAAACAAAAAAACCCACAGAGAAATAAAATGTGTACTTATTTTACTGTTCAGGGCTCAGGCATAAAAAGACATAAAACAGTGACATATACATTGAATCATAGAATCATAGAATGGTTTGGGTTGGAAAGGACCTTAAAGATCATAAAGTTCACACCTTCCTCCTATGGGCAGGGACACCCTCCACTAGACCAGGTTGCTCAAAGCCTCATCCAGCCTGGCCTTGAACACCTCCAGCGATGCGGCATCCACAGCTTCTCTGGGCAACCTGTGCCAGTGCCCTACCACCATCACAATAAAAAAATTCTTCCTAATATCTAGTCTAAATCTGCCCTCTTCCAGTTTAAATCTATTACGACCTCTTCCTGTCGCTACATGCCCTTGTAAAAAGCCCCTCCCCAGCTTTCCTGTAGCCTCCTTCAGGTACTGGAAGGCCACTATAAGGTCCCCTCAGAGCCTTCTCTTCTCCAGGCTGAACAACCCCAACTCTCTCAGTCTGTCTTCACAGGAGAGGTGCTCCAGCCCTCTGACCATCTTTGTGGCCCTCCTCTGGACCTGCTTCAGTGTACCTATCACACAATTTATGCAGTTCCTGTGAATTTGTTTTTTCTAAATTGTTTCATAAGAATGAGTTCAAATAATTAACTGATCTGAAATTCTTGTCCTTTGGTTCAACAAAGTGACCAGCTTTCGCAGATCGCTGAAAAACCTCAGTGCTTTCCGGTAACTTTCTTATCATATGCTTTTGATTTCATTTTAGTCACTTGGAGCAGAAGTGCTGAAATACTGTAAAAAATATTCTCAGAGTATTCCTCTGATAAAGATGGGCCGAGAATAGCAGAAATTTCTCACTGGAGGTTTTACCTCTGTAGATTTTCCAGACAATTGTGATAACTGAATGTGAGACTGAAATATTGTTCAGACAGACCTGCACAGTTCTCAGTGATGGTCAGAACAAAACCTTTTGAAGTTCTGGAAAGAACTCAGCATACAAATACTATTGTGAGTGACTGACTGCAATTCCAAATCTGCTTCATCATTTTCATCTTAACTTCTGTTTAAAACCATTATCCATTACAAGTTTTAAACACTTTTGAAACCATAGGAGACAGTCAGAAAGTTTGTAGCTGCTGTTAAAGTTAGAGAAACAAGGTTGTAGAAATCTTTCAAGGAGATTTTTGAATGTTCTTTGAAATAGTATTTAGTTTCTTCTTACCTCTCAACTCATGTGTATAAATTACTTCTTTTCCAACTATATAAGGCCTCGAGAAAGAGGCCTTCATTAACTGACCCAAAGCACTTACGTACTCCATTAAAGTGTCAGTATTTTCAAGCTCTTTTTCTCAAGCCATTTTGTCTGTATGACTTTGCAGCCTAGGAGGCTATTAAGATGCTAAATATCAAACACAGAAATTTTATACCTAGCTTATTAAAATTGCAAGTATTAACTTATACTATACCAGTACCAGTCTGTGTATAAGATATACTGCAATCACATTTATAGAACGGTAACATCTGAAATTAATATTGCTGATCTGTCTCAATCAAAACAGAAACAGTGGAAGTGGCTTTTCACAATTCTTTAATTTTTAATGAATAAGTCAATTTAGAGAGATTTTTGGTTTGTTTTGTTTTAATGTAAAGCCAGAACAGTTGGGTGACTTTCCTCATATAACGGATAACCTTTTCAGGTGAGAACTGACATATAGTTGATTTTGACCTAGACCAGAGTTGGATGTCACTTTTAAGGTCTTTTTTTTTTTTCTATTTTCTTAAATGTTGCTTGTTCTTTTGCTCTTATACTATTGTGAATGGCATGTGATCTTATAAATTAAAAGGACAACAAACTTACTAAAAAACACTGAGCAGAGATGTAACAAAGTGCATATGAATAAATTGAGGTTTTGTAGGTGATATGACTTACATATTTATTTTTACTAAGGATAGTTTGGATTTCCTACATTTTATTTTTAAATGTTGTTCTCATGAAAACAATCCTTGAGCATTAAGCTCAGATTTATTCATCACCCCAGGTTTAATTTGCTCAGGGTTTCTACAAAAGTTAATAAATCTGTCATGTCTGTGCTGTGTTTATAAAATTTCTAGTTGTTAGAAGAGGGAATCCGTTTTTTAGTTGAAAGAAAGCATCTCACCCAGTTACGATTTCTATTCTATATTATCCCAGCCGAGGATTCCTCTCAACTTCTCCTCTGTGCACGTGACATGTAGAGTATCAAGTGATTCCTAAGTGTAGCAGTGTCTAACTTTATATGAACCACTGGCCTATACATTAAGGAATGAGATTTTAAAACTCATCATTAAGTATTTAAATGCTGATGGTGCCCTGAAAGAAATATTGGGATCTGATCATGGGTCAAACCATTTGTGAACTGATAAGGTGGAATAATTTGTAAATAGGTACCACAGTCAGTACCCTGTGAGAACAAAACATGGGTTCATCCAAAACATTGAGGTTATATCTGTACAAGTAAACTAAACAAAACCAAACTATATTCTTGGGTGTTGGAACCAGGAGGCACAATTGGGTTGTTGAAGCAGCACCTTATCCAAGTCCTGTTCTTTGCTTATTGACTCTGTCCCATTTTCCAGGCATGATTTTGGGAAGGTGAGGAGGAGGGGAGCACTTTATGTGAAGGAATAGCTTAAATGCATGGAACTCTGCTAGGGAATGAGTCACAAACACCAGTTATCATGAAGAAAGTGGAATTTTTCTTGACACAAAGGGGACTGGAGCATGACCTTGTTTTGGATATACAGCTGTACCAGTGGATCGCTGGGTTATGGTTGTTTAATCAGCCTTCCCTGAAATAATTAGTAGAGAGTAATGTTTTCCTGTGCTAGCCAGACTGGCATGGAGGGCAGAGAATAGCGTATGTGACTCAGCCCAACATAAAGTGTAAAAACTGAGCAAGTAACAAAATGTACTTCAAAGATAATGAAGGGTTTGTGCTGGCTTTAATGCACATATTCCTTCCCAGTGACTGGGGAAGTCCAACATCACAATGGTGGAGCACATGGAGGCTGGTAATGGGAATCACATTTTAATTGTTATATGACTGCATATTGCAATTGCTATATTGTGCTTGTGTTGTCACTTCAGTATGTTGCTGTAGCACTCAGCTAAACCAAAATCCTGTGTCATTTCAAATATCCACAAATAAGTAAGTCTGGTATTAGGCATTAAGATTTCCTCCTGTGGAGTATCTAGAAGAATCTAGTCAGAGACTAATGGGCTCTGGCATCAGGGCAAAAGAAGAATCTGCTTCAGCTTTCAGGAAGTCTAACAAATGTGACAGGAGGTCACTATGGATGAATGGGGAACCTCTGACAGAGCTCAAATACAAAAAGAAAGCACACAGAAGGTGAAAGTAGGAAGAAGCTACTTGGGAGAAGCATAGAGGTGTTGCTTAAGCATGCAGAAATAGGAAAAAGCAGCTAGAGTTGAAACTAGCAAGTGATGCAATAGCAACAGGAAGAGCTGCTACAAGTACATTGGCAGCAAAAGGAAGGCTAAGGCAAATGTAGGTCTGCTGCTTAATAGGGCAGCTTTCCTAGTGAAAAAAAGGACATTGAAAAAGTTGAAGTATTCAATGCCTTTTTGTATCTTTTAAAAAATTATTTTACTGGTAAGGTCTGTTATTTTCTCTGCTGTTGACTCCAAGGATCTGTGGTACAAAGTCTACCTATGGCCACTTACTAGTGGTGTCTGGCAGGGATCAGTACTATTTAAAACCATTATTAGTGATCTTGCTGATGAGACAACATGACCTCTCAGCTAGCATGAGGATGATACCAAATTTAAGGAGGGAGGAGATAGTACACTGGAGGCCAAGGCTGCTAAACAAAGGGACCTTATACAAGCTGGAGAAATGGGATGACAGGAACTTTAAATAAAATTCAGTACAGGGAAATGCAAATTCCTGCATTCAGGACGGAATAACCCAATGTAACAGGTGGCTACTGGCAGGGGTTTGACTGTCTAGAAAGCAGGTTTGTGAAAAAGGACCTGAGTGTCCTGGGGTACTATCTATAGTTGAGGAACCCTCAGTAAAAGACATCGTGTGTTAGTGGGAACACAGAGATTGGGTGATAGTGGGAATACAAATATTGCAGAGTGGGAAAAAAGCCATAAATCTCAGAAGTTTTTGAAGAAAGCATTTATTAGCAGACTGAAATCAAGCAAAGTTATTTGAGTGCCAGCATATGAATGAAATATTTGACAAGTAATACCAGTGAAACAGGAAGGGGTGGGCAATGTAATTTTTTTTTTGAAAGTGCCAGAAGTAAGTGTAATCTTGGTATGTAGATTCAAGTTCATTTGCAAATCAAATACTCCCCATGAAGGCACACAGTATTCAAAAGAGAATTTGAAAACTGGAAATTGCTTTTTTATTTCTTTTTGGCTGGCTTGAATAATATACATCAAAAGCTTACATCAACTATTATTTTTATGGTCTGTATTGAAATTAGATTCCCTATATCTATTCAACAAATTCATTCAGCTATTCAGTCTTCATCAGTTGTGTTATCCTCCACCTCATTAACCAAACAAGAGAGTAAAGGACAGAATCGGGAAAGAAAATCTTTAATATTTATTCTGTTATTTCTATAGCAAAAAATATTCTTAACTTTTTCACAATTTCAATAACAATAGTATTGAAAGAGAAATTGAGAAAAATGCCTGATGGTTAGCAAATACGATAATGTAAAGATTCACAGAAGTCTTTGGTTCAAGTTTCAAGGGGATTCTGCATAATACATTTTTTCCTCTACTGAGTAAATCATTCTATAATGGTGTACAACTCAGATAACTGTCGACAAGGTGAACATGACAGGAGTTTCAGGAAACAAAACCCAAGACAAACTTGCCAAAAAATTGATGTCCCAGAAAAAGTCTGGTGGAAATTTCTCCCCACTTCTGTCCCTGGGGAATGTAGACTCTCCCTCAAGATCCCATTATTGTACTTTCATTAGGACCACAACAACACCTATTTTTCCCTCTTTCTCACTTTTCATGGGTCCTATGTCATGCATTTATTGCCATCGCTCCCTCTTTGTTTATTTGCCTTCTTTACACTCACTTCCTCTTTGTTGTCTCAGTTCCTTTGTGGTCAGTTTGATACTACCAGGTATTACTTTCGGGCTGCTGTTTCTGGCTCTGCCACCTCTGCTCTGTGTCCTTATGGACTCAATGCTTGTCACAGGTGAAACATTCTGCCTACAAAATCAAAATCAGCATAGGAAGCAAATCTGAGAGCACGGGGCCATCAGTCTCCATAGTAATTGCCACCTGTTACCATGGAGGAAGCAACGTCTGCCTTCCCATTCTGAATATGGTGCTTTTGTATGATGAGGTGTGCATCAGAGAATTGGTGCTGTCTATGTGTACGTTAAATACAGGCTTACAGTGCTCTACAGCTGCTACTTGTCTTCCCTATAATGAAATTCTTGGATATCTTGTGTAGGTTTTGCTCTAGGGTGCAGCTATTTTTCACTCTGGTTTGTTGTTGTTTGTTTGTTGTTTGTGTTTGAGGGTTTTTTTGTTGTTGGTTTGTTTGTTGTTTTTTTTTTTCTGGAGCATTTTCCACTGCAGTCTGTGTGCCTGAGTTAATTTTAGAAAGTGAGCTCACAAACTCCCAATGTATTGTTCATGTTTCTGTCAGTGCTTCTGATTTTCCAGATGTCAAATAACAACAATGGTTGTTTCATCTTCTCTAAGACAAAAGTCAACATATCAAGAAGTGGTTGGCCACGTAGTACTAGTCATTCAAACACTGTATTGCCAGATGTAACCGTTGTACTTCTGGCACATGTCAGTGCTCAATACCAATTTCTGTCTGTTGTCTTCTATATTTAGTGGCAGAAAATAAATTTTTTATCTAATCAATATATTTTCTGTATCTTGAATTCAACCAAGAAGCATGAGTAAGAACAGATAAGATAAGCAATAGTTCTTCTTGGCGGGTATGTACTTCCATTTGTACATTCTTCTGAATAGCAGGTAGAGGCAAATTTATTTTTGAAATACAGAGCAGAGTGCAAAAAACAGAACAAAAATTGTCTGTGCCTGTATGTTCAGGAGATAAAACTCTCCTGTTCCCAAGTCAGAGAAGTGCTGTCTGGCATCTACCACTTCAGCTAACTTTTAGGCAGTGTTTTTCCTGCTGTGTTCCATCTTGAGGAGACCTTCAGCCATGGGATCCAGAAAGTCAGAGATTCTTCACCCACGTTCCTCTTTCAAGTAACCATTGCCTGGCTACTTCAGTTTCTCTTTCTGCCTTAAAGAAGCCTTAAAGTCGAAAGTCAGAAGCTGAGTAAGGGAAAGATATTAACTTACCAAGCATACACCTGGAATGCCACTTCTGCTCTATTTATCCTAAAAGAATTTCCACTCTTCCATTAATTTCTTCCATACATTCCATTATTTAAAAATAAATGCAAAATGAATCCATAGGAAGATAAAAATAAATCCGTCAGTTCCTTTGACTGTTATAAGGAACCATAGTCTAGACAAATGCCATTGACCTGATCTTGAATATCAGTGTTTCAACTGTCCTTCAGCTCTGTGAGTCAACATAGCCCATGGTAAAACCAGTGGCTGCTCTGAAGGGTGCTTGCTAAAACAGACTCACTGGGATCAATCAGCCAGTTAATGAACTGAACACCTTGGCCTGATCTTTGCAAGGACCCAGTGTGACTACACTGTCTTAATACAGAAGCTTTAGGGTTTTGAAATGTTTTCATCCCATAGATGTCTATGGATCACAGGAAACTCACAATTCATTGCATGGGGCCGGGGTGGGGGGGCTGGGGCGCGAGCATGTAGAAGAAACGTTATGGAGTCACAGAATCACAGGATCTCAGAATGACTGAGATCAGAAGTGACTTCTGGAGGTCAAGTCCAACACCCCTGCTCAAGCAGGGCCACCTGGAGGGTACTCTATCTAATAGATATTTTTGCAATTTTCACAGTCATTGTCTATTCAAAATGTAAAAGTACTATTCTATACCCAATGCTTTTTAGTATCAGCTGCATGATTTTCAGGAAATTAACCTTATCCTTAACTAATAAGTATGTGTGAGATGACCCTGACTGCTTCCTTCCCATGCTGAGAGAAAAACCTGTATGTAGAAACCTCCATTTTCTCCTGAGAGGTGGAGCTGCTCAGCCACATAGGTGATTGGTAGCATAGAAATCTGTGCTTTCCATTCTTCTTCATAAATATGGAACTTAACTGCTTAAAGTTTATGCACTATTGATATACATTTTATATTTACTTAAAATATGCATTGATTTTCTAATTTGTACTCTTTTTATGAACTTTAAGTCACTAAAGTTCTTAAGACAAGGAAAGAATCCACACCTGTTCTTCACCAATAATGTTGGTTTTCCTTTCTTTGCATTTCTGCCACTTTGGACAATGAAAATAGCTGCCTCAGGTTCCAATTCTGTTTATACTTGCTGCTTCTTTTCATCTGTCATGAGCTATGGCAATGTTACTAAGCTTTGAAAATAGAGATATATAGATAAATTCTTTCCTAAAATGCTTGACCATGGGAGCTTCCACAGAAATTTTCAAGATTTTGGAAACATTGTGATTTTTTTTTTTTTTTGTCAAATCCTGTTTCAGTAAACTCAACTCTGATTTTTTTTTTCTTTTAGGTGGGTCATAGCTGGCATTTAGTTTAATGGGATGCAGTAATTGAAACACTTGAGTAGTAGTGCTTTGTGTACAATGTTTTGTGTCAGCCATATGCTGTGGCTTAATCTAGTCTTGAGAATACTATGTCCTGATCTGATATAGAGGTGTTGCTTTTAGAAGAGCACCTTCCCCTCACACAGAAGCAAGCATAGAAGAGGTAGCAGTAGTTCTTCAGGGACGTGTGAGAAGGAGTGAAAAATAGTGCCTGTTAGGCTACATCTAGCTGTGATTTGGTGATAACCACCTGTGAGTAACAGGGACAACTCAGCCCAAGTCCCATAAAACTTACTCTATGGTAGTTTGCGGATGAAGAAAATAAGAAGTCAGGCAGCCTTTGATCAGTTTTTGTGAATGTCAGGAAACTAGCTGTACATTTAGGTTACTAATAGATAATACTTTCCCTGTAAATCAGTATTTTTTGTAAAAAAAACTTTGTGTGGATTCCATTAGAGGTGTTTGAACAGTATTCATCTGTGTATTGATTAAACTGTCTCGAAAGATGTCTGTTTTTTCTCTGTTAAAATTGGACAGGGGTTCCAGTTACATCTTTCTTAGGCATTATCTAGCTAATTGCAGCCTTAAATTGCGCTGTCCAGGACAGTGAGGATGAGATAACTGTCTAAAACTAGGTGAAATGTAATCTAAACTAGTCAGTTTAGACCAGCTGTTTCCAGAGGGCAGCTCATCCAAACAATAGGATAAATTGCTTTAGGGCTGAAGTGTTTTGTATTAATATTTAAAAAAAATGTATATGGAAAATGTATTTTTAAATATTCTGGTGGGCAGAGGATGTTCTCAAACTATATAATGTCATTTTACTCAGCACTAACCTATTCAGGTTTCAAGATGGGCGAGAATCAGCAAACCCTTTGTCTGACTGTATTCTAATTCAGAGAGAATTCATCAGGTAGTGAAAATGTAAAGAAAATGGTATACTGGTATGAAAAATAATTCACAGAGCCATCAGAATTCTTTGCTCATTCTTTGAACTCTACATTTTACAGGTTTAATAACTTAAATAATAGAGGGGTTTGGGGATTCTTTTTAACCTTGTCATGGACTCTCACTGCAATATCCTCCCTTGCCATCAGTGAGACATCAGATTCTCTGTATTCTGCATTCATAGAGGGACTGAAGAAATTCTTTCATCAGCAACAGGAAGAAACCTCAGGAGCAAGCACGGCTGTTAAACCTTTGTTTTGCTTACTTTTACTTTGACAGTCGAATTTTCTGCAGTGAACTGTTATGTTTTGTTTTGTTTTGCCTGAGAGAGCTGCATACCTCTTCATGTGTGATGGCATTCTGAACGACCCTGGCTGTGTTCAATACGGAGTCCGGGCAGACTTGCAGAATGGAAAAAGAGTGACAAGGGATTTGAAACTCTGTTCTGTCCCCACTCCTGTGTTACTGGACATTTTACACCACACTGCTGAAACAGTCTAAGGTCAAAT
>WKFP01015466.1:3405206-3422248 GCA_011057875.1 Pterocles orientalis
TAAAAGAGGGTAAATTTAGGTTAGACATTAGGAAGAAATTTTTCACTATGAGGGTGGTGAGACACTGGAACAGGTTGCCCAGGGAAGTTGTGGATGACCCATCCCTGGAGGTGTTCAAGGCCAGGCTGGATGAGGCTTTGGGCAAGCTGGTCTAGTTGAGGGTGTCCCTGCCAATGGCAGGGGGGTTGGAACTTGATGATCTTTAAGGTCCCTTCCAACCCTAATCATTCTATGATTCTATGATTCTATGATTATCTAGCTAATTGCAGCCTTAAATTCCGCTGTCCAGGACAGTGAGGATGAGATAACTGTCTAAAACTAGGTGCAATGTAATCTAAACTAGTCAGTTTAGACCAGCTGTTTCCAGAGGGCAGCCCATCCAAACAATAGGATAAATTGCTTTAGGGCTGAAGTGTTTTGTATTAATATTAAAAAAAATGTATATGGAAAATGTATTTTTAAATATTCTGGTGGGCAGAGGATGTTCTCAAACTATATAATGTCATTTTACTCAGCACTAACCTATTCAGGTTTCAAGATGGGCGAAAATCAGCAAACCCTTTGTCTGACTGTATCCTAATTCAGAGAGAATTCATCAGGTAGTGAAAATGTAAAGAAAATGGTATACTTTGCTCATTCTTTGAACTCTACATTTTACAGATTTAATAACTTAAATAATAGAGGGGTTTGGGGATTCTTTTTAAACTTGTCATGGACTCTCACTGCAATATCCTCCCTTGCCATCAGTGAGACATCAGATTCTCTGTATTCTGCATTCATAGAGGGACTGAAGAAATTCTTTCATCAGCAACAGGAAGAAACCTCAGGAGCAAGCACGGCTGTTAAACCTTTGTTTTGCTTACGTTTACTTTGACAGTCGAATTTTCTGCAGTGAACTGTTTTGTTTTGTTTTGTTTTGCCTGAGAGAGCTGCATACCTCTTCATGTGTGATGGCATTCTGAACGACCCTGGCTGTGTTCGATACGGAGTCCGGGCAGACTTGCAGAATGGAAAAAGAGTGACAAGGGATTTGAAACTCTGTTCTGTCCCCACTCCTGTGTTACTGGACATTTTACACCACACTGCTGAAACAGTCTAAGGTCAAATTTTTCCAGGCACAAGACCACCTTCTTATTTAGAAGGTTATTTCAGTAGATCAGCAAGTGGATTTTAATAACCCAGTAGAAAAGGGAAAAGTAGTCCTCCCACAAATAAAACCCTGTCAGCCTGTTCCCATTTAACCATTTATCAAGGTTTTTTTCTACCTGTGACTCTCAGCTTGATATCATCTCTGGATAGCACACTGTTCAATATTTTTTTTTAATAAAAAAACACATAAATTGGAGGATTGACATCTGTCTGATTTAGGACTTTACAGTAGAAGTCCAAAATTAGAGGCAAATGAAAATGGTATTGGCTACACCTCGAGCAAATTTTTGTCATCTGAATCTTTTGATTGTTTTTTCCTTTTGCTGGTGTTTCATTTTCATATTATCCTGATGAGACTACTTGTAAATTCAGATTAGGAGCAGAAAAATCTCATTTAAGTATTTATGTTTGGATTTTACAATTTGAAAAAAAATGTATATGTGGATGAAACCTTTTGTGACCTTTCTTTGGGAAATCTTTTCCAAACTGTCAGACTAACATTTTAACACTTTCCCCCCATATATACCTGTCCATATCTTCTAAAAGCTTTGGTTCTAGGGCTGGTTCCTACTTTCAGTTTCCTTTAAAAAAAATCCTCAAGATTGTTTCTAGTGATGTCATTGTTATTTGCAAAGCATGTATTTTCTATGACACTGTCCCACTAACTCCATTTTGCTCAGTGATGTCTTCTTGTTCTCAAGTCAAGCAAAATCCATGGCAGGTGTCACAGTGACAGTGATCCTTCAAATGGCCCACAGAGTTCAAAAATTTTCCCAACAAGATGTGCTTTAACTATACATAAGTGCATGCACCTCTTTTGATGATTTCACTTTTGATATTAATATCTCTATGTTTTGAATAGAGAGACATTTTTTCCAAACCCAACTCACATCTAGAATTTCTAGAAGAAAATCAAATGATTGGTTAAAAGGGGCTATCAGAATATTCCCAGGTTGGTCTATGGAAAAATTTGTGAGGTCAGGGGGAGAGAGAGAAGGGAAAGATATGATCACTGTAAAGTTGAACAGCGTGGACAGAGAGTGATAAAAAAAGAACAGGTCTTCTTCAGGATTTTCACAGCAGATCATATTAAAACTCAAACCTACCAGCACTATTGCTGGTATTTATTGCAACTCTCAGAGGTCTTGGGATGGAATGAAGTTATGGCAGTGCCTCTACTATGTAAGGTGAATTTATGGGAAATTGCTTACCTGATTGCTTGTATCAGAGATACTCCACAAACTGGAGGAGGAACTCCAGAGCAGCTTCTGCTAGTCTGGCACATAGACAAGATATCTGAGCTAGGAAAATGAGCTGTAGTTTCATGCTAATGAAAATTGAGAAGTCAGGAATCCCTTTCCACTTTTTCCTGACTCCTGGTTTAGCACAGTAGTCCACTGATTGTTCCTTTCTGCTTTGTCTCTACATCTCTAAGCTATTGATGCACCTTCTTAGCTTCTATTTAATTCCCAGCACAAAGCTTACTTACACAGACAGTGTGCAGTATCTAGTCTACTAGCTGCATAAATGAAGACTTCAGCTGGACACAAGGAACAAAGGTTAATGTTGTTTCCATTTGGTGTGGATGGAAAGAGCCATTAAAGGTTATTTTTTGGCCTTAATTTTGATTCTGAAACCTTCAAATAACAATGTTTAAGTTCTTCACAATGATCACTTTCTTTTTACAATGGACTCTATACTTATTATTAAACTAGTTACAACAATATAAGTACCCCTAACTTTTTCTCTTTTTTAAGCCCAGTCAGAGAGAGATAAATGTAGGATACACTGTTTCAAATCACAAGTGTGGAGGAACAATTCTATATCTGTTAAAATGCTGTAGCAATCCTTTAATCAAATTATAGTTTTCTTTCCTGTACTTCAGTGCTGTATTGAGTGTTTAATATTGTGTCTAACCATTGGGTGATATCTGGAGGAGAGAGTGAAAGTAGCTCATTAGCTTCCTGAATTAAAGGTGGTTTGATTAGTTTAAGGCACAATGACATTTTCACTATAAATTGTATGTATGACAAGTCAGAAATTGTTTATTTCTAAGTTAAAAAATAAATGAGTAGAGAACACTTTTCACTGCTTTGGACGAATGAGTTGCAATATGTAATTTGAGGTAGGCTGAAGAAAACCCCACTGCACAGTAGATCACAGTGTGTGTGTTGCATTGAAAGCACAGGCTGTATGTACCTGAGGAACATAAAGTACATCCAGCAGTACCTCGAGCATCGTATCATGAATTTTGCCACTAGTAATAGAAGATCATCTACTATGAACGCAGACAAATCCTTCTTCTCATATCTCTACTAAGGTTATATTTCTCATTTGTTTACTTTAATCCCAGCATCCACTAACATGTTAATTGTTATGATGTTATAATTTTATGACTTTGGTTAGTCTGTGCAGTGATAATGGGCTGGAGGAATCAAAGGACGGTTGAGTCTGGAAGACACCTCTGGGGATCATCCGGTCTCATCCCTTACTCAGAGAAGGGCCAGATACTGCAGGTTGCTCAGGGCTGCATCCAGTCATGTCTTGAATATCTCCACAGATGGAGGCTCCACAGTATCTCTGGAAAACTTATTCCACTATTTGACCATGGCCACAGCGAAAAAAATGTTTTATTATGTTAAAGTGGAATTTTCTGTATTTCATTTTGTGCCTGTTTCCTCTCATCCATTCATTGGGCACCACTAAGAAGGGTCTGTCTCCAGTTTCTTTACTCCCACCATCAGGTATTTATACACATAGATAATATCCCCCCAAGCCTTCTCTTCTGCAGTCTGAACATCCCAGCTCTCTCAGCCTCTCCTCATATGTTAAGGAGCTGGTGGCTGAATCAAGCAGGTTGAAAATTGTATGTTGCAGTGGCTTGTAGGTAAATGCATCATGATGCAGAGTTAGCAACTCATATGCTGAGTGTGAGACTCCTGAAGCTGAATTTGTCTTCACACTTTTGCTCTGCTGGGACTGGCCTTTTTCACCTTTCCAGGGCAATACTATGACAGATCCCACCTGTCTGATGCATTTGGTAAATAATTTCTTTCACCTAATCAGCATCTGTGTCTTGAGTATAATATCACAGAGCAAAAGATTGTCTTTGCTGCTGTACAACAGCCAGAGTCCTGTGTTAGGATCATGGGTGAGATACACACTAGAAGGTGCAATTCCCACCTTTCAGAGTTGCTGTAGCCCCGATCCGTTTCATTGTCTGATATACTGATGTCTCAAACCGAAGCAAAGGAAACAGAGGAATTTCTGTGTTGCATTTGGGCCAACTAATGCTGCCAACAATGCTAGAATGTCCCCTCTCTGCTTTCAGGTAACTGCCATTACAATGGTATCTATTGCGCAGATGCAGGAGAGTCCAGGAGGACGTTTCTGAACAGCTAGTGTAACCCCAGAGTGCCTCTGTTGTAAAGAAGCCCTTTATTCATGCTTGGTACGAACATGGTTTGGTAACCATAAAACTAATCATTACCATTCAGCTTCTTGCCAATGCATTAAGAAAGCAAGGAGAAAGAAGGGGACAAGTTGCAACAAATTGTCGTGGCTTATAAAACCACGGGGACAGTTCTTTGCTAAACACCTGCTGGGCTGAGGCAGGGACAGGGAGGGTCTCACTCACCACTCAGGGTCACGGGCAAGAAACCGACATGACTTGGGAAGAACAAGAAAACAATTGAATTTATGAACTATTTACAACAAGAAGCAGGTTATTGAAAGAGAGAAACCACATCTTACAAAAAGGCACTTCTCCTCCACCCCTCCCTTCTTCCCAAAGCCCAAAGGCTTTGTTCTGTACCTTCTGGGGGGGGGGGGGAATGGGGGTGCAGTCAGTCTGCTGCTCCTTCCTCCTCACAGTCTTTTTCAGCTGCCACGTGGCATTTCCAATGGGGCTTCAGTCCCCCGATGACTCCCCCGACTCCGGCGTGGAGCTTCTAGTTCCAGCGTGGGGTCTTCCATGGCTGCTTCTTTTCTTCACCACATGGCAAGGGAAAATGACGGAGAAGCTCTCTCTCTCTCTCTCTTACTGACCAGAGTGTCATGTGGTTCCTTCATCTCTCAGATCCCGCTTCCTTTTCTCTGCCGTCGAAGGTCTTCACTGGCTCCTGGGAAATAGGGCTCCCGGGCAAGCCATGGTGAAGGCTTGGGCTATGGCAGGTCAGTTTGCAGAAGCCGAGCAGGCGGCTGGATGGCCGGACCAGCCTGCCCGATCCGTGCCCTGCCCAGAGCCACGCCAAACCCATTGTTCTGTGCCCCCTCTTAAATATGTTATTCGCAGAGGCACCGATTGGCTCAACCCTCGCCTGGGGCGGGTGCATCCTGAGTGGGACACTTACTTCAAGCAGTTTCTTACAAAAAAGCTACGTGATGGTGGTGTCCCTTCCCTCCCCCCCCCAACCTTTACCAAATGCTTGGGGGGGAGAGGGGTGACTCATTAAGAGTCATTTGAAAGAGGAGTCACCACTGTAACCCCTCCCTTGCCACCAGCAGCCAGGGGAACTCTTAGCAGTTGTTTAAGGAGCCATTATGCCCCTTCCTGCTACCAGACAAC
This sequence comes from Pterocles orientalis, assembly GCA_011057875.1. Classification (NCBI taxonomy): domain Eukaryota; kingdom Metazoa; phylum Chordata; class Aves; order Pterocliformes; family Pteroclidae; genus Pterocles; species Pterocles orientalis. Next base: position 3,410,923 of record WKFP01015466.1, read on the forward strand.
CCCCCCCCCCCACAAAACCATAACACAAATCATTTTCTCAGATCATGTACTGTCCATCATTTTATGGTATGAAGATGACTCAGACCACCACTCTTCCCTGTCACACATACTTGTCTCATCATTCCTATCTGAATTCACTTGGAACAAAGAGCTTGACAAAATGGGAGAGTAAGTTAACTGATCAGTCATATAATTTGCTTCCCTCATTAACCATCTCCTCTGAGTTGTAGGTTAGCACAAGTAGGTGTTTAAAAAACCTCTTATTTTCTCATTTTAGAAAAGAAGGATGTACCACCTGGCTAGCCCTAACAGAGGAAGCGAGGTGGCTTCTGTCACTCATCAAGTATCTGAAAAAAAATAATTATTTTTCTGAATGCAATGGCAAATTCTCTTTGGCATCAGCAGAATAAAGAAAAAGCTATCTTTCCTGAAGTCCTCTGACCTTCATTGAGTTTAGAGAGAGAAAATAAATTGTAGATCTGACTTTGTTCATTATTGGGGTAGTGTAAAATGTCAGTCATATTCAAGTTCAGATTTGCAGGCTATAGTCTAATGGTCTAAAAGCATTATACATTGTAACATTACATGAAGAAAATGTGCTTTGCAGTTTCAGTCTGAATTCAAACATAGATATATATCACAGGTCAATTGCAGCCTTTGGTAGATCTGTTTAAGAGTCAACGTTTTTCCTTTGAAGGAAATTCATGACTGACTTTTCAGTTTGTGTTACTGTGGAAATCAGTGTGTTCCTACAGGGAAGTTCGGTTCACTGATACCGTCTTTTCTGACAGAAAAAATGTTCAGGTAAAAAATTTTCAGTTAGTTCAAGTGTTGTCACTTACAGAGAGTACCTTTACAAGCAAGCCCAAATTGTATTTTAGCCTAAATCAATATTTTATCTGAATCTAGATTTCAGGGTAAGTGCTTTCTGTAATTTTACCCCTAACAGCACCCCATCTGAGGGTACTTATGTCCTCATTCTCTGTGCACCCAGGCAGAGGTGGATGTCAATGCCATGGCTAGGTTGTACAGCAGGCTGAGGGAATGGAGAAGTGCAGGTGGCTCAGAGTTTACTTTTTATACTTACACATATTTGAATTATATTACTGCATTTCAACCTCTCCAAGGATAACCATGCAGTTCAAGTGGTGCCCCTATCTTTTCTACCTCTACTTACTGCAGGGAGGAAGTGTTGTTCACTGGAACTAGAGGTATCATGTGGCAAAGTATGAATTACATTTTACATTTGAAATTATTTAAAGTATAACAGAGGCTAACAAGCCTTTTAAAAATGGTTATTTTCAATATCATTCACTGATATACTTGAAATGCTAAAGTTTCCTGTCAAAAGTGATGTTTAAAAGCAGTGATATTGAGTATGTGAAGAAATCAGTGGCTTGAATTCTTCGGGAAACCATCAATAAGGTTAGGTTACTGCAGATTTACAATGTGATTTCTTTACAAATATTATTTATAAAGAGGAGAATTATTAGGAGGGATTATTTGACGGTTATAAGTGCTGTCGTCATCTGCAATGTTTTAAGGGCCAGGTTCTGATTTGTAGGATTCTGAAGAAAAGAGCTTTTTCAAATGTTAGGCACTGAAATGGGACAACAAAAACAATATAAAAGTGCATGCTCTCAAACTAATTTGAGATTAATGCTTTATTTCGTAGGAGTTCTTGGGAAAGGTAATTTTCTAATTCTACCAAATTGCTCACCTAATTTATGCATACTCACTTCTTTAAGAAAGTGCCTTTAAGACTGTTCTACATATCCCAGTATTATATCTCTCACCATTACGTTGTTCAGTTCTGTGCCCTGGTCTTTCACACATAGGAGTAAAAAGGCGCAAATGGAGCATGCATTTGTTCAAGTATTCTGCTTAAAAGACTGTCCTTACTCATTCCACACCTCTCAGAGTTCTGGGTGAAAGAGTTGATTATTTTACTTAGCTTCCCTTCAGTTATTATACTGTATTATGTCTTTTGTTAGTAATGACAACATAGATGAAGCAGTAAATGTTGAAAATGTCCTGTGGGCTCTACACAACATTAGTCTGCTGTTCTTCCATTGCTACACCCTCTCTATATTTCTTAGGTATGACCTATACATATATATGTGTGTAAGGGGGAGAGATGGAAGAGGAGAATGGGGAGATCTGTATAATCTGTTTGAACCACCAAAAAAAAATCAGCAAAGACTCCCAAGGCAGTCAGTGGAGAGCTCTTCAACAAGGTGATTCAGGGTACCTGAGCTATACAGGCTGCTTAGAGAGATTAAAAATCAGACATTTTAAGTTAGACAGTGTAAATAATAATTTTTCCGCCCCCAGGTGTTCAGTTTGCCATATGGACAAATGTAGATTCATGTCTGGATAGTTGTAAGCTGAATTTCTATCATAATCTTAATGTATTTCAACTGATTAAGTATTGTTGAGACAGCAACTCGCGTAGTTATTAGTCATCTTTTAACCTCCGTCCATATATATTTATCTATTTATCCTTTTGTCTCACAGAGGGCAAACAGGCAGACATATTGCTAAAAACAAAATAATTTTTAATAGAATCTGTATCAATTTACCTAAAAAGTAGCATATTCTCCTGGGATATTATGAAACTGAACTGGTCCCTGTGGAATGCTGTGAAAAGTACTACTCTACCAAATCCTGTGGTTACGTCGTTCCCTTAGTTACACTTCTTCAGTGTTTTCCACATGCTATTCTCAACAGAATTTGGTCTTGATAATTTCGATGGTAGTTGTCTCTATCTCCTTTTTAGTGCAATTATGTGCATACTTAAAAGGACAAAAAAAAAGTGCTGTAAATGAAGAAACCGCATTTCTCTGCTTAGGTTATTTTCCTAGAGGTGCATGGGGTATGTGGTCTCACACTGAAGAAGCAAAAAGAAATACCACTACATTCATCAGGACCTTGACTTTTTTTTTCAAAAGCAAGTGTGTGGGCCACTATAACACTCTGAGTCAGATATGTGACTCTTGTTGTCTTGCAACTTCACTCTAGGTATTTGGTTTTGTTGGCTCAGGCTTCATGTTGCTCATACTAACACAATATACTCATGGATCTGGACAGTAGTCTCAAGTAACTGAAGAACTAAGAATTAAGCACATGTTGCCGTAGAGTTAGCTGGCTGTGCTATGAAATTCTCTCTATTCAAACATTCAGCCAGCTGTCTAGCAAAAATCATTTGACTGGTTGTTGAACCATTTTTAGTAGTAAGCCCTGTTAAATTAATTCAAAGACTGTCATGTCATAACATGATTCCATATAGACTAATGCAATGGAACATAATAAATAAGATAATGTTGCGTTTGATGGACATACGTCTACTACAGTTGTATGGAAGGCTTCAGCAAAGGACAGATCGTTCTTTGAGTAACATAATTATAGAGATTCAAATACTGTTCAGATGACCTTACAAGCTTGGCTAACTTGAACACCTAATAACAGTGAGAGTTCACAAAATTGCTGCTAATTTTCAGTGTATATTGGTAGTTTGAATTTTCTATTTTTTCAGCTTCTTTGAACATCAGAATACATGGTTTATAGGATTACTTGTGCAACACTAGTACATACTCTAATGTATCGAACCCTAAGCCAGTAATTGGGGCTGTGCTCCCTCCTAGCTTCTGCACCTGCAGGCACTGGTGAAGCCTGAGGCTGAAAAATCCTTGACTGTTGTGGCACCAGCTGTCAACATCAGTATGTTATCAGCCTTCTCCTCAGCATGAAGCCAAAACACAGCCTCTAACTGGCTACTATGAAGAAAGTTAACTGTCCCATCCAAAACCAGGACACTATCTTAGCTGTACCACTATCTCATCATATATGCACCATCAACTCTTATTAACAACAAGGCAAAAATAAAACTAGATTACTTGTAGTATAAATATGTTGTAGCTCTCTGTTAAAAAAATATGTTTACAAATATTTACAGAACAAAATATCTTTGCTCTATTTAATCTGCAGGCTTTATTTTTTTGCCGGGAGTGAATGTATTTAGACTTAGCAAATTTTCAGCATCTTTGAAGCAGAATATTTTCTCACAGTAAGGCTGCTAATAAATGCTATGGAAATTATGTTTTAAGTGGTTCTTTTGGTAACAAAGCAGAATATTTCATAACAAAAATTTCTGAACATCGTCCACCCACATGGCCACAGATTACACACTATTAAGCAAATTAGGCAACAATTAAAGCATGTATATTTACAGAAAGCTAAAATAAGGATTTTCCCTAAATTGTTGTAAAATTTCATTGAAACTATGCCAACTCATAAATTAATATTTTAAAGATTAGGAAAAGCACAAAAAGCATAAGTACATAAAATAAACAAGGATATATCTAACTAGTTGTTATGTACCTGAGGATTTTGTAGACTGAGGTGATGCAATTTGGAGTGTACTTTTTATCTAAGTGTAGTCATAATAGCCATATTAATTTTATGTAAAACCTATTGTCTTTTTGCTCTTAAAAAAATTGGAAAACATAGAGGATTACTCCAAACATGATTTTAAGCTATGAAACGCAGTCAAAATGCTTGGATAAGGTTTTGTGCAGTAAATAAACAAATATAAAATAAACCCCTGATTTCTCCAGTGCAGGAGTTTGGAAGTTTCAAGGGAAAGAGACAATGTATTATTTGTTCATCTTTGCAAACAGAGTTTTCAAAATATATGCTTCAGTAGGTAACCCTTAAAAAATTTTATCTGGACTGATAGGAACTAATGCTGTCAGTAGGTTTCTCAGACAGAATTATAATTCTACTGAGCTCATGATCCAGCCATACTGTGAAACTATTCTAAGCATATGTAGTCTTGGGAAAAAAAACCCACGATTTGTAATCTTTATGTGTAGAGTAGAATCTTAAATTTGTCCATGTGCTTCCTGGGCTAGAGTTCTAACCTCACAGCAACTCCTTCCATTCTCAATGAGCTAAGAAGGTGGGAAGACAAAATAAGAATAGACTAGTCTGACTATAACTTTTATTTTCCCATAGACTTTAATCTGTAGAGCTGATAAAAATGTGGTTATGGTGGTCGAGTTAGTGCTTATTTGAATAAAAATAACTGATCAAAAGAAAAAAGCAGCTTGATTCCTCAGCATATGGAATGAGTCCCTAGATTTGTCTTAATTTCTTTTTTTTTTATTTTGAGTGGTATCTGATAGGAATGTAATAACCTCTTTAGTGGATTTTCCTACTGAATGTAATACTCATGCAATCCAAACATTCTCTGATATTTTATCAGCTGCCTCAGAGAAAGATTCTTCATAGAACTAGAATGTCAATTCTAATGTGTGTTTTTAAAAGAAGTTTTTTGAGCTTTACATCTATTGCTAGAAAAATTGCAAGTTCACCAAGCATACAAATTGGTACAAGAAAATGCATTTATCATGGCTCTTTGAGTGCTCTAATCATTAATCCACGCTTAATATACAAATTTGCAGAAAGCCAATTAGATAACTAACTTCGGTTCCTGTGCCAAAGGATGAATTATAACAAGCTTTAAGTAAATATTAAGTGAAAAAGATTAACATTTCATGAAGCTGAGCCTTAAGCAACTAAAACTCAGTGAAAGTGTTGAATTTATACCAGTAGCCTAATCACTTACCCAAAGGTAAGTCATCACTGCAACAAGAGGGTAGAACAAGGATATGGGTCAGGTTTTTTCTGCTGCCTTGGTTTATCTCGTGTCATGAAGTGGCAGTGTGTCCCCTGTTGTAAGTGGGCTGGAAATTCACTAAAGCAAGTGATGGTGGCAGGGCACTCGTGCATCGCTGTGTCACAACACAATACAGTGTTCTGAGCTCCTAAAAACACAGCTTCTTGGTGTATAAATGTTACAAAAAGAACTGTATAACGTTTTATCCAGGCATGTCAGAATGCTTGTAAGTGTATTTGCTAAAATTTTGCAATATTCAGGAGCAATAGTGATAATAATATGCTATTTTCATAACTCTAACCAAGAACTCCCTTGCATTTTTCTGTTTGTTGCACAACCTAAATGTTAGTTTGCTAGTGGGAAGGGGGCATATTCCCTAATCTAGACAAAAGTCTTATGTAAATTCAAAATCAAACTCTTTTGGACAACTGATGTGAAAAAGTTACACTTCAGAGCATGTGAAACAAAGAACTAAAATAACGCAATTTTTTATATATGTAAACAAAATCTGACAATCAGAAAAGTGACCATTTCTGAATAACTGCAAAGTGTGCGTCAAGTGTTCATGAATTGTAACCCAATCATCACTTTTATGACAGGAGGTGAGAGAAGTTTAGAGCCTAGCACAGGATTGCCTATAATGAATTTTGGGGATTATACAAAATAAAAGTTTCTGGATTCAGCTGTCACAGTGCTGTCAGAATGGCTACCTGCTGGTTAAGGAAGAGTGAAAGGCAGCATCTCATCAGAAGGGCATCTATTCACTACAAATAATGAAAAATGTGCACACGACTTCACCATAACCTTCCAGCTGACAAATGTGACTTATGCTTTGTTCGTGCATTTATATGGGAAGGTGTTCTGAAAGGACAGTGTCCTTTCCACCCTGGTTTTCAGGGACCTTCTCTCTCAGAGAACTTTGTCAAAGGAAAAGCTACACAAAGACTGAAAGAGCACCAAATAAAAAGCTGAGATATTTAAAAAATACAGTTCTGTCTGTTTCTTCTACAGTGATGACATGTCTGTTGCCACTGTCTCTCAAGAAAATAAAGAACCAAATGGGTCAAATTCCGCCCTACTGTGTTCATACGGCTCCTCTTGACCTCAGTAAGAGACACGTTATCAGATGCATTATCTGAGGCTAATAACTCAGTGAACGATTCCCCGTCTCTCACATTGGGTGAAATGGAAAGCTCTCTGAAGTGGGTATCAGGCATGGGCAAAACACATGAGTGTGCACATGTGAGTGTGCAAATACGTGAGTGTGCAAGAGGTAGTTCTGCTGATGGGGCAAAACACCTTGCTGCTTTATGTAATGGTGTGTTAAGATTCTTTGTGAAATACTATTAATAAAATATTAAGCCTTTTACCAGTGTAATTCAGTACAGTGATGGAAGTTAAGGTTCCTGAGGGGGCATGCCTCCAGCCTGATATAAATCTAATCAGCCTCCCTGACTTCATCTGAGCTCTGACTTTTGGCAGTACCTGCGGGCTTGCTGCTTTCAGCTTATTTTCTCCCACATTTCTTGTTACAACTGAGATTTTAAAAAATAAATAAGTGGAGGTAGTTGCTTCACCAGGAGTATCTTGGCAGCTCGTGGAGAGGGTAGAAGAGAGTACAAAGCAGACACATGGTGGTCACACTTTGTGCTAATCTAATGCAGAGGGTGTGAACAGAGAGTGTTTCGGAAAGGGGTGTAGTAATTAACTCAGAGTCAGTTTTCCTGTAATGCCACAGTGCCTGCAGTGATATATGTCAACACCATCTGGCCCATATACCTGCACATATGTCCTGTAGGTGAGATAGGAGACACTTTCATGTGGTGAGACCTTGAGCAGACCGAACCAGGGTAAGAATTTATACCCTCTCCCACTCCCAAGCTGCATGTCACTTCTCCCTTTCCCCGCCACAGTTTACAGACTTTGCTGGCACACAGGTATGGGTTCACCTCACTGATCAGGTTCAGAGTGGGGATGATCTTAGCCAGGGAGGTGTAAACTCTGAGGAGAGTGTGAGAGCAGACGGAACAAACAGGCTTTGTCTGTGCAGGAGAAATTGAGGCCCACCTATAGTCACAGATATTTTCTACAATTTATCTGGTGCTCCACTGTAGATTAGTCTATGGAAAGAGCCTAAATAAATAGCATATGCTTAATTTAAATGTTATTTTTTTATTTGAAGTAACTTTCTATCTATTTCTGGGCTTGAAGATGTTTAAATCATGTTTGTGCCAGTAAGTGTTGTGTGTACTGGAAGGTAACAAAATGCTTTGTCAGTTAAGCAAAGATGGTGAGTTTTGAAGAAGGTCAAATCATTCTGGCATTAGTTTCACCAACAGGGAACTTTTAGTTTTGTTGCAGTTTTGCAGAAGGTCAAAGCTTAAGCCTTGTCAGGTATAACTGTTCTTGTAACTTCAGAAACAAGTTTGTCTTCTCTCCAGGTTATCCATCTTGTTGAATTCAACATTTGCTTCATTTCTAGTCAAACTGAACAGAAGCTGAAAAACAGGAATGTTTGTTTTCATCTAGTAATGCAGCATTTTAATTTGAGATACAAGGACATTTGAATTAGTTGCCCTAAAATCTTGGCTAGGATAGTCTGATATAAACTGTTCAATTAGCTAAGTGCAAACAGCATTTAATTTCTTCAACAAAAGGCTTATGTTCTGATTTAGAACATTTAAATAAAGCTTTTATTCTATGTACAACGTTTGAGGCATTTTTATTTAAACAACTGTAAATGCTGTCTTTGTTTACTAAAAATTTAATCAAATTTCCCTTTAAATACAGCTTAATGAAATCACAAGTAAAATATGAAGTGTGCCCAGTAAACTGTTTAAACAAGCTTTATGTTTAGTATGTGATATTATAGCACACAGCAAAAGGGAGTCCTTGCCAATGTATCCAGACCCTTAAAGTCAGCAGCCTAGAGTCAGATTTGGTCTGACCTATGCATACAGTGAAGAGGGAGCAGCATAAGGAAGGACCTTTTATTCTGTTGTCCCACACCTGCTGAAGAAAACCCACACATAGATCTGGACTTCATACATGCCAGAGAGCAATTGCTACCTGGTCTCTGCTGAAATGCTCTGTCCTCAGTGCAGTTGTGTCACAGCAGGGATGCCTTCTCTTGGTGTGGATACAAGTACAACAAAGAAATAATGGGATTATTTGATGAATTTTGGCTTTACTAATCTCTAGAAATTCCCGAAGAGTCCTTGGCTCTGAACGATGGTGTCATTTCATTCACAAGTGTATTAGGGCACTTTCCAAATTACATTTTCATGGCAAAAAAGTTCACGATTATCCTAAACTTAAATACTGTCACCGAACATAAAATATGCAAAGCTGAAATATTAAATATTCATGTTTCCTTTTTTAAAGGCCTTAGTTGTAACCTTTATTTGAAAAGCCATGTTCAGTCTCCCAAGCATTGATCTAGAAGTGGTGTCAGCACTAAATCATGAGTGGTGTGTGACTTCTTCTGTCTTAATATTTTCAGCATTTAGAAAAGTGTCGTGTCTCCACTTCAGGTGTGCTTCTCATATCTCTAGAAGGGTTTCAGTCTCCCCAGTGGGCAGGAAAGATGAGGCTAACGATATGATAGTGTTTGTACTTTAAATACTGGTGGGTTGCTCCATGCTGAGTCCAAGTTTACAAGTAAATTGGTGACAGTGGGAGAGGAGGGCTATGGTCCTTCTGGAGGCAGAAGGGAAGAACAAATTATCTTCTTTTAGTGCTTGTTTTGAAGGAAGCAAAGCCAGGCATCTGGACTGGAGAGGAGCCATGTCATACCTCAGTAGGTATGCACATCCAGAGGGTGGGCAATGCCTGTGCACCTCACACCTACCCAGTGCTCAGATGCGGCTCTTTATCACCACTTTCTCCAGCACTCATCCCACATGTAGGCCTCAGAAAGGGGATGTTTGTCTCTCTGATGTGTAAGGACTCAGTGGTAATGTCTGAAAAATAATAAGTATAGGACTCTAGAGACTTCACAGTATATTGGAGTATGAAGTGCCAATTCATTTTCTGTTACTGTAGCTGTCTTACACTTATGTCTTTCAGAAAAGAACTGAGAAGAAAAATCCATCAGTTTGTTGTTCCCACCACCTCCTTCCTATTATAATGAGTTTGTCTGTCCTTTGTTTGTTTTGTTCAAAGTTGTTTTGCTTTGTTTTTCAATAACTTATTTCTTAAACTTATAAAACTGGCAAACCAGCAGCTCCTCCCCCCCCCCCCCGCAAGTGAGGCACTGCAGTACTGAGGGGGGAGCTGACATACGAACTAAAGGCATTGCTCGAGAGCCTCCGTGGGGAGGACGCATTTCCTTCCTCTAGACAAGAAACAAAATGAGAGGTGCAGTCTTACCATAGCTCACAGTTACTGAAGAAAGAGGAGGTGGAGGGAGCCTGGGAGGTCCAGTCAAGCCCAACCAGATGTGTGCTGTCCCCGTGAACACACCCCATGCCTGTTGTTTAGGTCTTCCATCATTGGAGGCTAGAACCAGCCTGCCCACACAGGCTGAACCCAGGGATCACTCTCCTTACCATTACGTTTCGCTCGGGATTTTCTTGATACCTGACTGAACTCTTCTAGTGCAATTTAAAGCCACTACTCTTTGTTCTGCCTATACAGGAGGTGTATTTATTCATTTTATACCTGTTTTTTTTAAGAAGTTGAAAGAATACCCAGCTTTCTTATGCCCTCTGTAATGTTCTCTGAACAGCCTTTTCTAGTTCACATACTTTACACTGTTCTTGTTATTCCGCTTTACAAATTTTTAAGTTCAAATAAACATGCAGTTTTCCAACCAGTTCAGAGTGGAACATCACAGGTTCAGGATCTGTGTTGCTTCCTATTGAACTTTGTCCTGTTTTCCTCAAACCAATTCCCCAGTTTGTTCAGTTCTCCTTGAATTTGATGCCATCTGAAAGTTAAATTTAGGCTGATTTCTTTTCTTCTAGTAAAAATACTGAGTAACACTGGATCTAGAACAGATTCCTGTGGAACCCTATCTCCTGTATTGGAAAACACTCAGAAGTGCCATTGAAAGATGCAGTGTGTACTGCCCTTGCACTCACTCTTCTATCAGAGAAACAGCACATTAGCACATTGCTAGCCTAAAACTGTTTCAATTCCTGCACTTTGCCCAAGTAGGCATCTTGCCATATTGCAGTGCCCGCTACATGATTGTACCAGTTCAAATTGCTGCTACTTTAGGGTGCTGGAACATAGGATTTTGTAAAGGAAAGTAGATCAGAAAGAAAGAGTATTATTTTGGAAAGTTCTTTGAACAAAAAACCCATGCTAGGACTCAAAATTTTTTTCATGACTGCTACAGTAGAAGAGAACATGCAAGAGCTAAGACTAGAATTAGCGTAGTTATAATTAAGCTACTCTCAAAGTCATTCGATTTTTTAAGCTGTTGAGCCATTTTTCCAGCCCATTAACTTTATTTAGATGTAATTACATTTTCAATATGTTAGTCCAGATAACGCCTTGATCGTGGGTTTACATATGCTACAGTGCAGTAGACATACTGCATAGTGATGTATCTTTGTTTTGGATTTCATGTATGGCCCCAGATTTCTGGTGATGAGTTGTTGTGGGTTTTGTTAGGTTTTTTTTTGGGGGGGAGGGAAG
>WKFP01015466.1:3423158-3464371 GCA_011057875.1 Pterocles orientalis
GGCAAACCAGCACCCCCCCCCCCCCCCCGCAAGTGAGGCAATGCAGTACTGAGGGGGGAGCTGACATATGAACTAAAGGCATTGCTCGAGAGCCTCCGTGGGGAGGACGCATTTCCTTCCTCTAGACAAGAAACAAAATGAGAGGTGCAGTCTTACCATAGCTCACAGTTACTGAAGAAAGAGGAGGTGGAGGGAGCCTCGGAGGTCCAGTCAAGCCCAACCAGATGTGTGCTGTCCCCGTGAACACACCCCATGCCTGTTGTTTAGGTCTTCCATCATTGGAGGCTAGAAACAGCCTGCCCACACAGGCTGAACGCAGGGATCACTGTCCTTACCATTAGGTTTTGCTCGGGATTTTCTTGATACCTGACTGAACTCTTCTAGTGCAATTTAAAGCCACTACTCTTTGTTCTGCCTATACAGGAGATGTATTTATTCATTTTATACCTTTTTTTTTTACGAAGTTGAAAGAATACCCAGCTTTCTTATGCCCTCTGTAATGTTCTCTGAACAGCCTTTTCTAGTTCACATACTTTACACTGTTCTTGTTATTCCGCTGTCTATAACTACTTTACAAATTTTTAAGTTCAAATAAACATGCAGTTTTCCAACCAGTTCAGAGTGGAACATCACAGGTTCAGGATCTGTGTTGCTTCCTATTGCACTATGTTCTGTTTTCCTCAAACCAATTCCCCAGTTTGTTCAGTTCTCCTTGAATTTGATGCCATCTGAAAGTTAAATTTAGGCTGATTTCTTTTGTTCTAGTAAAAATACTGAGTAACACTGGATCTAGAACAGATTCCTGTGGAACCCTACCTCCTGTACTGGAAAACACTCAGAAGTGCCATTGAAAGATGCAGTGTGTACTGCCCTTGCACTCACTCTTCTATCAGAGAAACAGCACATTAGCACATTGCTAGCCTAAAACTGTTTCAATTCCTGCACTTTGCCCAAGTAGGCATCTTGCCATATTGCAGTGCCCGCTACATGATTGTACCAGTTCAAATTGCTGCTACTTTAGGAACATAGGATTTTGTAAAGGAAAGTAGATCAGAAAGAAAGAGTATTATATTGGAAAGTTCTTTGAACAAAAATTCCATGCTAGGACTCAAAATTTTTTTCATGACTGCTACGGTAGAAGAGAACATGCAAGAGCTAAGACTAGAATTAGCGTAGTTATAATTAAGCTACTCTCAAAGTCATTCGATTTTTTTAAGCTGTTGAGCCATTTTTCCAGCCCATTAACTTTATTTAGACATAATTACATTTTCAATATGTTAGTCCAGATAACGCCTTGATTGTGGGTTTACATATGCTACAGTGCAGTAGACATACTGCATAGTGATGTATCTTTGTTTTGGATTTCATGTATGGCCCCAGATTTCTGGTGATGAGTTGTTGTGGGTTTTGTTGGGGTTTTTTTTGGGGGGGGGAGGGAAAGGAGAGAGATGCCTTGAGGTGGTGGTACATTTCTGGTTTTTTGCTATTTTCATTTTTCTCTGGAGTTTTTACATTCTTTGTCAAGGCTGCAATTGCTTCTCAGATTGTTGCTTCTTTTCCTTTCATGACTACTGTAATTCCACCCCAGCTTTTGTTTCACAGTTGTCATTGTGTTTGCCAAAGATGATGGTATTACATGGAACCATTCCAGAATTAAGAGAGTCCCTATTTTACTGAGTTTGTGGAATTCTTGTGAGATTCAAAGCTTCATTTACTACTTGGCTTTTGGTAGCCTGAGGTGTATTAAACAAGAAGTAAGAAATTGTCCAAGCATTTCTCCCTGAAGAGAGGTAACCCTCAAACTTTCAACCAGGCGCACCCTTGTCTGGCGGATGGAGATTGATTTATGACTTTGAAACACGAGTCACATTTTAAGGAAAAGCAACACATTTTGCCTGTTAGGACGTTAGGAAATCTGCTTGTGGATGGGAGTCTCTAAGGAAGGCTGAGTGCTCTGTTTAGAGGGTTTCAGGAAGATAAAGATTCACAGACAGTTTCATTAGCTCCCTTTTGCTTCGCGAGCATTTTTGATTAGGATAGAGAGGAGCGCTCCCAGTCCTTACTGATACAGTTACTCTGTTACATAGGCAACTCTGCACTACTTAACAAGGCATCGCAAATCAAGCAGAGAGTCTGCATCAGATCGAGTGATGTGCTTCTGAGTTTAAAATGAGGCAGTTTATCCATGCAGTGGAGTCCAGAGCACGTCCAGGCTGTCTGATCCCCCATGCCAGTGGTGGGAGTAGTTCGGTACAGGCTGAGGGGATTCCTGCAGGCTGGTCCTCAGAGCTGGAAGCTGCTAGACAAAGTAAGGATAGGGATGTTAAAGACTGTTTCTCTTTCCAGTCCTTAGGCATCTTAGCCGGGGCTTTCAGATAATGTCTGCTACTGATGACCTGGAGTTTCTTTTGAATTAGGTCTAAAGAATTTTATATAGGGCTTGTGCAAGTGGTAGAGAACAAAAATATTTTCGTCCCTAGCATGTAGCAGCTTCTCTCCCAGACATGAGAAAACTGGGTTTGTCTTCTTCTTTAACTTCAAGGGCTTTAAATCCCCCTACACCGTACAATACTGAGAGTGGAAAAATAAAAAAACAGATGTGAGAAAAAAGACCAAGATGATCCTAACCACAGGCTGTGCTCTTCATTGATACAATGAATATTGGGTTATATTCATCCCCTCCTTACCGGAGGACATGGATAGGGTCCATGTAACCCTATCTACAACATGGAGCAATCCTGCAGTTGGCTCATGTGGATTTGGATCTCGAGAAACGGAAGGAGAAATTTTCTCAAAATTTTTCTTATCTTCTAAACTAATATTAGGTGAATATCACTTCCTTCTAGTCTCACCTAAATGCCAGGTCAATCTGACAGTTTCAGCTGGTATCGTTTATGTGATCTGAAAATGTTCACCAAAATGAGCTCTGAGAGGCAAAGTGTTCTTCCACAAAGGTTCTGGGCTCTGATCAGGTTTAGGTGTTCTTAGTCCAAGCCACCTTTTGGTCACATAAAGTGGATTAAAATCAAGCAGAGAAGCACCTCATTCAGGCACTTCTTGCATTACACAGGGGTAAGAGAACGCTTTGAGGGGTTAGGAGCAGAACTGATGCACTTCCATTCCTCTTAGCACTTTGGTGGATTTTGCTATTTATGACTAAAGTGAAACAAATCATCTCAATTATAAGGATTGTACGAAGAGATGAAACTCACTGATGAAAAGTGGGTAAGCTACAGCATTTAATTAATGGTTTAATTACTGCATCTAATCATTGTGTTTAATTAATTACTGTGTCTAATTAAGATCACATTAGCTATGAATAAGTTATGTTGGTCTGGATGGAAAACCATCTCTCCATCTCCCAGGAAGATTCTGCCATTACACATTGAGCACATTGGGCTGATTCTTTGAATATTGCACTCCTCCTGTGCCACAGAGGCATGCGTGAAGGGTGAGCTGGAGCTTTAGACACAGTTATATAAGGCTTGTGTTGCTTTGTACCTTTGTCCCTTTCTTGTTTGTGGATTATAACTTCACTTGGCTATGACAATTTCACTGCTGGACTTCAAAAGCAGCCACATAACTCTCACAGGAGTAGAGAGTCTGGATTAAGTACCTGAGAGCAAGGTATTGTACACATGAAAGGTACTGTGCGAATTTCAGTAGCTTCAGAGATGCATAGTATTTTGAATTTCTCTCTGATCTTTCTAATTTCCTGTGTTGTACTGCTATGCCTGTAAATGCAAGTAATATTTTCTGAAGGGTCCTTTTCTTTTTCATATCAGCATCAAAATAGTACGTGTGTGTGTTGCAGACCACTGAAATTACATTTATAAGGCTGGAATAGAGGCTTGGTGTTGTACAACCAGGGTTTGACACGGGAGTATCTAGGGAGTATCCAAGGATATAGTCAGCTGGAATGGAGCTGGAAGACTGTGTAGTGTGGAAAGAGACAGCCCTCTCCTACATTTACCTGCATTGCCTGCCAGGAATGGTCTGTGGAGTGAATCAAATCCAGAGGAGTCCCAGCTCTTCATCTCAGAGGACTTTAGTGGTTTTACTTCAAAGGAGAGTTTTGGAGTAAACACATGCAGTATAGACAAACAGAGGTTCAGGCAGCGGGACCTAACCAGAGAGCTTAGCAAACTGCCAGTAGATGTATCCTGAGATTGCCTGACACTACTGCTAATAGTGGTGGTTTGTTACTTGATGCTGGTTCAGTTCCTCATTTCCACAGCTGAGGTTCCCCCAGCAGCCATGCTGCGAACAGTTCAGCTGCATGACAATAAAGACAGCAGCTCGTTTTGAACATAAGGATTTAGATATTCTTTTTGGGGAACCTTGGTTTCTTAGGACTTGCTTCTTTTATTTGTCTCCCAGAGCATTTCTTTTGATGGATGTCTGGACCCATCTTAATAATTCGTGTTTTTTTTGAGAATATGTAATTTGTTCTCAGGAATGTCTGTTTTAAGTGTTTGTATTATAAGAACCACCTATCCAAATGAAGTATCTACTGTGAGCATAAACTGAACTACACATATAGCATCTCTGCTAGGTAAAATACACAAATACATATGCAATTTTAATAACTCCTGTAAAGCTAAATAGAATTGCAGACAAAACACTTGTCTCCCCTTTTGAATGCCCAGGGAGACCATGAGAGTTATGATGCTCATGTACATACAGACCTCACATACATCTCTGTGTTTTTTGTGGTGAATTAATAAGATCTCTTTTAATTGATTTTTCTGTAAAATGGAATTATGCATTTTTCAGCTGATAGGCTTCAAAAGGCAAGGTTATTATTTTCCCCTTTTGTTCCTGAAAAACAAAGATTATGTCCAGTGGCAAGAAGTCATTAGTTTTTAGAGGAAATGATGTTTCTAAATGATGTTTCACTAAAGTATAAAGACTGCCATATTTTGTCAGAAGATATGTGAAGAACAGCTGACTGAAGGAAGGTGACAGCCATTATTTGTTGAAATTCTTTAGTGTTTCTGCAGTAGATTCTCTTACCGAGTTATTTGTTGTAAAGTCTAGGATACAACTGAGTAAATAATGTAAAGAAACAGAATGTGTAAAATCTGAGTTTCTCTCAAAAGTTCCAAGGGGAATTGCAAGCTTTGAATAGAACAGCTATAGAGAGTGCTAAAAAGATTATAGTTCATTACTCCTGACTTGTCTTTGAACAAAGCAAAAAAGAAAAAAGAATGTTCAATAACTTAGCCTAATAACTGGAACTAATAAAGTTGGTCTCTCACTTATTTCTATAATGAAATGCAGTTTTCACTTACAGCCCTGCAAGTATAAAGCCACTGTTTCAGTTCATAATATTGTTTACAGTGTTTTATTCCTTTTTTAAATGTTTGAAAGATTTCTTATATTGAATTCTTAGGGAAATAAAAGAACAGTTCTGGTGGTATTATGCCTCTCAGATTTTCTTGGCTGATTTGCATCCCAAACAAATGCAAAACTTCTTCCTGAAAGCAATTTGCAGGAACACCGCGCACAAAACATTCATTAAGAGTCACAGTAGTGACAAGAACCAAATTAGAAAGAGAACATTGCCACTACTATGCATGTCCAAACTTGACGGGCAATGAGAATAAACATAAACACAAGTACAATTTCAATTTCAATGAATGTCTTTTCTTGGGGAGAAATAGGTATAGCACAGAAATCACATTTCATTCTCTTGTATTTACAGCTGGGAGAGAACAGTCGCTGTCTCTCAGCCTTTATAGTCAAACTGTGCTTTAAGGTGAACCACTACCAAGATCGATTACCACATAAGGTCAGAGATATAGCCAAAGCTATTTCCCTTTTAAGTGGACAGGAAGGATAAGAAATGGCCTCAATTGCACAGTCATTGCTGGCTGTTGGAGGTGAGGGAAACAGAGGGCAGGCAAAAAACATACGCATCCAGTCTGTACCAGCTAAGGGATATCAAATACTTTCAGCTGTTTATTTGGGGTTTGCATCTTGCATTCTTGTGTTTCTTCTCAAATTACCTTTGAGTTTCAAGCTGAAGGCTTAGTTCTCCAGCACTGCCATATAGAGGCATAGATATCTAAGGATCTAGTCAATCAGCTTTCACAAGCATGAGACAGAAACTTTGTTGAGGCAGAAATTCTGTATGGATTCCTTGAAAATTTCCTTTATGTTGTTTGCATGCTTTTGCCCCTAGGCACTTGCATCAAGTCTTCCTTATCAGAAACGCTGCAGTACCCCCAGGATTTTGGTTGCTCAGCCATTCAGGAGATGTTCACAGCACATTAAAACCCTCTCTATACCTGTGGTTTTTCTTTCTCTGAAAACCTGAGTGTAAGTGGGGCTGGTGAGCTCCCAGATCTTGGCCTAGTATGAAGATATCATACAGTGGGACCACAAATGTAGATCTGGAAACCTGAAAGTGTGCCAGAGTCAAGCATATACGTAACTTCACAGGCATGAGGAACACAGCTGTTACCCTGTGGAGTTGCTCACAGATAAGACACCAGAAAGCCTCCAGGTATGAAGGAGTTAGTTCCCTTTCCCACAGGGTCTTGTGAGAGAACCATTGCTCCTTACTGTCAGAAAACACGGGCCACCTCGGCACTGTCCTGCTCCTTGAGGTGTTGTGCACTAGCCTTCCTGCTGGCGGAGCCCATCTTCTCTCAGGCAGCAACTGCTGGAAATCATCTCCAGCCTGGTCTGAAAATCTCCCACCAGCATCTTGATGTGATCTGTCTCATAGATGAATAACAATATATTTTTTACTTGAAAGACAGTATAAATGAGTACAGTCATAAGTTCTCCTATGTGCTGTTATTAAATAAGACTGATAGGTTTTTGTTGTTTGGATTTCTCTACCCTCCCCCAGATTCAGCCACTTGGATTCAGCTAAGAATTACGGTTTAATTTATTTTAAGTAGAGAAGTTCTGGTTTCAATTATTTTCTGTTAACTCCCAAAGGACTGTTTTGCCAGGGTATTTTATTTTTCATCTGGAGATTACTGTTACAATCCTTGGATCATTTATTAGCTGATGATAGTTCTTGCTGACTTGGTGAGAGATTGCCAAGGAAAACTAATATACTAGCCTTCCTACTATATTAAGGACTTCAAGTTGGTTTTAATAGAAGTAAGGGGAAAAGGTTTTTTCCTTCACATTTTAGCAGAGATCAAAACTGAATAATTTGTTTCCTCCTGAAATTCAAAACAACATCTCTTAAAGAAAGTTTAAGTGGGAAAAAAAAAATCATGCTGTACTGTGTTTCCTGTTCTTGCTATAAAAAATGGCATGCTAAATCCAGTCTTCATTTCCATGGCAGTTACCTAAGGAATGTTATCTGAATATATCTAACTGGCATCATGTCTGTCACATTTCATTATTGGAGATACCACTTACATTTTGTAAAGCCAGTCTAACAAATCAGTGATCATTTAATTGATGCACCAGTCTGGTGAATATATGTTTCTTGCTTATTAAAGTATGCAACAAAGGAAGCATAATAAAGTACTTGAGCCACTTTGAGCTGAAAATAAATTGAGAAGATATTTCCCATCATTTTAACAAGTTTACTTTTTTTTTTTTTTTGGACCTTAAGTACCTTATGATTACAGCAGAGTAATATATAAACCAAACTCTTGCTTCCAGGAACTGTAGCCATTAGTCTGTTTATCACATGGCATATATGTGTGTTGGAATATCCCCTTATCTTTTGGCAGCCCTGTTTATGTTGTTCTTAAATAACATTTCAGCTGAAAGGTTTAGAGGAAGCTGTGCCTCAGAAATGCGAAGTAAGAGACCCTTCACTTTTCATTCGGTCCCACCCTCTTCCATTTTTTTCCATTTTCCTCTCTGTGTAAGTGTGGGAATGTGTGTGTTTTATTTAAAAAAGAAACCCAAAACAAAACAAAAAAACCTCACAATAAACCCCACCAAAAAACAATCAATCAACAAACTATCAAGAAAGAGACTGCTGGTTTTTAAAAGATACTTTTTTTTTTTTCATGTTTTTGACCATACCTTCTCTGTATTTCTTTTGATAACTTTTATGTAATTAGACCTTAGGGACTCTGTCTGTGTTGGGAGAACTCTCATCACTGGCTAGAACAGATTTTGCAATGCAGCCCTGACAGCCTTACTGATCTCGGATTCAGAGTCACAAGAGGAGCTGCCTAACAGATACTGAGTGTTGCAAATAGGCTGTCAAAGGAATTCCTCATTTTCTCCATCGCCCAATGCTGTGCAAGCATAAACAATAACCGTAAAGCTTTCTCTGTAAGGCTTTCTTTTCTTCGAAGTCCTTGGCAATCACACAATCTGACATTCACAGAGTGAAGGAGTAGAATATGTGGATTAGAATGATTTTTTTAATATTAAAGCCATTTGTGAATACAAATATAAAAGCATATGTGCATACATATGTCTACATTGGGGTTACCATCTGCCAGTGGCATATACATCCTAGCTGGCATTTTAAGAAAAGCTGAATAATCTTTTTTTTTTTTTAAATTAAAATAACATCTATCATTATGTACATACCCCAGCTCAACATGCATCTGCTGGCCGATTCTGAAGACAGTGCATACATGTGGTCTCTGTCTCCTTCATAATACATTAATGTTTTAGGTATAATTTAATGACAGGCAGTTGCTTCATTTCTGTTTCTCTCTATAGAATCCCTCAAGGATGTTAATCTGCATAAGCAAATATTTTTTTAATATCTGATATTAGTGTTAAAGAGGGTAATAACACAAGAGGTGATTTCCAAGCAAGATATTAATGCTGAATAACCAAAGTAGCCAGAATCGTAGGATTCACTAAGTAGCTACATGAATCACGTTTTTTGTTTAGTCTGTTTTGGTGTTTGTGGGTGTTGGTGGCTTTTTTGTTGTGTTTTTTTTTTTTTTTTTCTGAGCTAGAACTACAAGCTGTTGCATTTATTTTCAAAGAGCAAATACAGTCAGTATGTGTATTTGTGATACGGAACAGCTGTGAATGACTGTACTGGAAGTAGAGGACACTTACTACTATGTTAGATAAAGCATTAGAAAGCACTGATTCACACCAGCATAGACTAGACCGTATAACAGTTCTGCTCAGTCTTCCACCACGAAGAATCACAGGGAACCAGGAGAGTTTCAGGGTCTTACAACATCAAATATGCATGTCTTCTGTAAATCACTCTTCCAGTGTGACTAACTCACTGCCAAAACTGACTGAGTGCCAGGTTTATGCCAGGTTTCTTTTAGCGGGAATAGAAAAATGTCTGTCTAAAACCCTAAAGTAGCTTCTACTCAGATAAATCATATTGCTGTTTCTGAAGTCTTGTGATGAAATAGGGAAAATAATAGTTAAAAAGCAAGTATTTTAAAGAGCAATCTATCAGTCCCTGTAACAAATGTACAGTACTTGGGTTGCTAGGTGTATTTTAGCAATTGCCCATGCTGTTGAAGTGCAGACTGTTCCAATAGCTATGAAAACAAATTGTTCCAATGAGACTTGAGCTAATAAAACTCCATTTACAACACACATCACCTACAGTAACTTCAGCTCATGCCCCAGATCCCAGGGCACACTCCCAACTGGAGACACGGTCTTACTTTGTCTGGGTGTAGAGGGTTCAGCCAGCCATGGACCTGCAAGTGCTACTGGCTCATGAAACCTGTGAAAACTTAATATGCTTGAGCTTCCTTCTTGCTTTTTTACATTTGATTGAAACTGGCTTGTGGATTCATAAATCGGTGGGGAAGGAGATCACAGAATAGATGATTTCCTTGGAAATGAGACGAACATTAGCCACATAAAGTTCTCACCTATTTTATGTCTTAGCACTGACATATTCCCCCTCTATAGATTTAAGGTAAAAAGACTGAGTTCTCAAACATGTTTTCTCCTGTATTTGTATGTCTTTAAAACACAGACATGTACTCTGTTCTGCTTAATCTGGTTCCAGTTTAACCAAAGGTCTGACCTTATGTAGGTTGTTTATCCACAAATTCATGGACTTCATCAAGGTGCTTAAGTGTATGTTTGTATTAAGCAGCTGAGTAGCCCTGCTGACTCCAGTTGTACATACTTAAAGACCTTGATGTGGATAAAGATCTGGTGCTTTCCCAAAGCAAAGGAAGGGATGAGCTGAGAAATATAAAAGATGAAAACAAAGGAGAAAAAAAGTGCTGGGTCTACTCAAAAGAGGAATTCTGCAGAGCAAGTAGCTGGGAATAGTTACCTGCCTGTTGGCTCATTAGCTGAGCTCAGACGGACTCTGAGGGCTTTCACAAAAGTGTGGTGGCAAGTTAAAATCGAGTGGCTGAAACTGCTAGTGCCCCTCATCAACGACTCTGTGCCTTTGCTGCCCTGAGTTAAGGCAATCTGATCCAGTGGTGAATCAGCTCCAGTGCCAATTAACTTTTCATCCAAGTGTATTAAGATGAGTCTAAATCAAGGATAGAAGCAGTAATAGGAACATCAGAGTGATTCAAAACTGGGAGTGAGTTTTATTTTCTATTTTATAACGGATGATTGCCACTCATAGTCTAGGATAGATTGTACTTTGACTCTTAAACATATAATCCCATTGCCTTTTGATTAAGTGCCTTGCAAACCTCACTGTCTTCATTGGGGCTTAATTTTTGAAACTAATGGCAGCATTAATCTCAGAGGATGATTCACAGAGCAAGATACTACTCAGCATGAACAAGGTTGTGCATTAAGGGAAAGCTAGTCCTACGGGAGGGTTAGGCTTGGCTCCCTCTGTGATTAATCATCTGCCTCCCAGCTGCTGCTCTAATTTTTTTTTAATACACTCCAAATGCAAACAAAGGCACAAATATACCTGAAGCCAAAACTAGCTCACAGCTTTCAAAGTTGTTTTTCAAACACAAAACCAGACACAATTCTTAAACAGAGATATTCCTACTGTTATTTGTCTCAGTATCACTCAATCCTTGCCCTTATAGTTACATAACCAACTCACTCACAGGCCAAATTAATTCCTTTATTACATAGGCAATGGGCTGTTTCACTCACCTCAGTGGATCTTGTCAGTACAGCACTTATACATCTTCAACTAGAACAAAAGAAACTTAGGTAAATGAAACATAAAATATTACTCCATTGCAAGTTCCGACTCCCATTTTTTCTTACAGTCAGAAGACATATTAGCAGAAAACTTTGTGGGTATTTTTGGGTAAAAGATTCTAGAACTGTTTAATGGTAATCATTCTCAGATTAAAATGAAGCATGGAGGGGAAGCCAGGTATAGCTGGAAATGTGGCTATTGCTTGCAACTAAGAAGTTAGAATTGAAGAAAAACATATTGTGAGGTCTCACAACAGGACAGGTTAGCAGCAGGGTCTCAGAGGGAGATATACTGTTCAACATATTCATAAATGACCTGGAAAGAGACATGGATAATGAGATTAGAGAATTTGTGGATGCTATCAAATTATTAATGTTTATTTTAAAAAAAAGAGTTTTGGAAAGATGTCATGACAGTTTTAGATGGATAATGGACCTAGAGAAAAAGAATGACTACTCTTTGTCTCCTCTAATGTAAGAATCATCAAGTGAAGTAATTGGGAGGCAGGTTTTCAACAAACAGATAGATTTATTTTCCTTTACACGCCATGCAGTTTGATTTTTATACTCTCTGACACAGGTGTTCTGGAGACAAAAATATAAATGGTTCAAAAAGCATTTAGCCATGCATCTAGACATTGAGAAAAACCCATCAAGGTTATTAAACATCAAAATAAGGACATAAAAATAGCTAGCTCTAGGGAATTGCTCCCATGGCAGAAGACACTCCCCCCAAGTACAGAAGAGTTGAAGTCCGAAAGACAGGAGCCATTTGTTAGGAAGAAGAAAGGAGCTTGCTATTCTTTCCACAAATTATTCTTCTTTCTCTATGGTATCTCTTGCCAGTTCCAGCTTCAAGATGAACCTTCATTACTGATAAAGTCCAGTGTTTTACTCTTCCTTTGATCATCATTGTTCTATTGAGCTTCTAAACAGGGAGATGTTAGCCTGCCATTGTGACCTGTGCTCCCTTATTTGGCCTGCTGTGGGCCAGATTTCTTGGCAACCTCACAACTGAAATAGCTGTAGCAAATGTCATTAGATGGTGAGAGGAAAATCTTGTTACTATGAGCCTCAATGTGATGTCTGTCCGACTGACAGACAAGCCAGAGGAACCACAGCAAAGATGTGTCACGCCTGTACATAGATAACCATTAGCCCTGTATCTGCATTGATCCCTGTGTGAACAGCTTCTTCTGAATACAGAATTTGCCATGCTGGATGAAGCTATCCAAACTCCATGTTTGGGGAGTATGTTTAATTAATATTCATGTGTTTCAAGGACAAAAGCTTTTCTTTAATCTGCAAAACACTAAAACTTCCTGATAAATTTTCCAGACCAAACTTCAGGCATTTCACATCAGAGGTGCCAAGAAGTATGAAATGACCCTGCCCTTCATTGTGCTATGCAAAGCAAACACAGTTCAAGTCAGCATTCATAGCAACTTCCTTAGCAAAATTTAGCTAGAGAAGGGGCTCTCAGTTGTGCAAGGATGTGTTTTGTGCCTGTCTTTCTACACCAGAGGGTAATCCCTTTTGTGGGGAGCATCATACACCATTTGTTCAATACCCAACAAACAGTTTTGGAAAAAGCCACTGTCATAGACTTTCTAAGTCTAGAGAAACTTCTCTGGTCACAAAGCTGCTTCTTCCAGTTGCAACAAGATGGTGACCCATAGACCCAGTAGCCTCCCTAGTACTGTGGTGGCTAAGTTCTGCACCTTTTGCACTTCTGACACTTGTTGGGGAACAGATCTGATACTCCTCTCTCTCATCTGCTGGGTAGGCTTCTCCCAAGTCCACCAGCAAGAAGCAGTGCAGTATCTTTAGTCACTACTTCACTTGACAAAGCAATCTAGAGAATAGGACAGCCCTGAAATCAAGTCCCTTTTCTGTTTAGGAGTTCCCTGGACCATGACTACCATGACAGGGAACTTATGTAAACTATTCCAGGGACTCTTAACGTCTTGACTGGCATTCTTCCATTTTCCTCCTCGTAGTCCAACATTATTGGGAGTGAGGAAAGAAAAATCAGTTACCGTAGATGTAAATTTCCATTTCCAAAAGTTCCATTAGGAAAGTTAAAGAGTCGAGTAAATTCCTGCATTCGCTCAGGCTTCGTTACTTGGTGAATATGGCATTGGTCCAAACAACAAAGAATAACTTCATCAGTCTACCATGGCAGGATGTTAGCTTGGATCTGTCTGCTCAACCAGGCAGATGAATCCACGCTTCCCACATATTCATGGAATAACAGACCTGCAGTGGTCAGTGAGCAGAAGCTTGCTTCCAGAAAACTTTTGTAAAAAAGATTGTTTATCTTAATTTTTAAGGAAAAAAGGCATGAGCATTTTCATTCCTTCAGAGAACACTCAGTAAAAGGTACTCACTTTTCTTATACCAGAGAAAACTGCCTAAATCCAGAAGGGCAGGGCTGAAAATGCAAATCTTCTCTGCAGGATTTCTCGTTGTCACTCTCCACTCACTGGTACCTGACTTTCCTATCATCCTGTGACAGGATCCCTAGATGGATTCCTAGAGGTCATCTTGGACTGTGGGTCTTATTCTGTTGGCAAAAATTTCTTAGTGAACTCAGGACTGTTTGTTCCTTCAACCTGAAAAGACTTTCCAATTGAAAAATTTATCAGGACTTTGACACATTGAGATTAGATATCTTCTTCTATCCAGTGTATTGCTCTAGATGGACCAAAATGAAATGTAGCCATTAGAGACCTATAGCACAGAATTGTTACAAAATCTAGGAGCCCTTGAAACTCAACAGTTAATTGTTATTTTAAATTCTTTCATATTAACATACTTGTGAGGTCATAGTGTCAGAAAGATTAAATTATAGATTTTATTACTCATGTACAACAGAAATTTTTTTGTTTATGTGTATTACTTGCATACAAAACAGAGAAAAAAAACCAAACCCAAACAAAAACTAAACCCAAACAAGGGAGGCTCTCAGAGGCTTGCCTTAAACTAAAATAGGCAGGTTTATATACGATTTAAGAAACTTATCAGCATTCAGTGGAGAAACCAAAGAATTTCCAAAGTATGTCTATATTTTAACTTGGATATGCTTCAAAGAAAAAGGTCAGCCTATAGAAGAAAAACTGTAAATGCAAGGTAGAGAGCTGCACATGTAGTCCTTTGTGGAAGGTAAATATTTTATGTAATAGGGAAGAGAATAATACAATATGTTCTTCATTGTGCTGATAAGCCTTATCAGAAAAAATAAGTTTATTTCTAGTAATCACTGAATTCAGTTCACTTTTGGTAATCTGTAGTGAAAGTGTTTTAAAAAGAAGTGTGATATAACACTAAAACTGGTCACTGAGTCTGGTGTCATAGGAGGAAATCCAGTTAAATAATAGAAAAAGTTTGAAGTGTACAACAAGAAAATCAACGGTCTGTTTATGTTGCAATGACGTCCTTAGACTCACTGACTTCTTGCAGGTGGCTGGAGACAGGCTGCTCCTCGTTTCTTTTTCAAGAAACCTTTTTTATCATCTATATGGTTATCCGGTTTATCATAAGGCTTTTGTAACCTCTGCTGAAGCCTGGAGTTGTTGATTTTCATGGTCTGCTGCTCTTAAGACGCCGCATGCTCTTTGTTTAATCACTGTGGTAAGCAGCTTCATCATTCAACTGAACAGCTCTCTTAGCTTTAAAAAAATTGATTACAGGGTACGCAGTGACACAACACTCTTCTTTGGACTTTAAAGCTGCAGACAAGCCCCCCCACAAATATCTGTTTTCTTCTTTAACCTTTTCCTGCAAAAAATATGCAATGAACAAAAGTATCACATCCAGAGGCCCAATGCGTTGAACGTGGGTCCTGAACTGTAAAACTTCCAAAAGCTTCCTTTGAATTCTTAGCACTTTTTTTGGTTAATTCTCATCCTTCAGGTATGTTGGAAGACCTGTGACACTCTGGCATTGTTACAGTATGTGTACTGCTACTGACTTGCATTTCCAGTGCAAGGAGAGATGAGGAAAAGCAACTTGGAGAGATGAGGGAGTGTGGCAGACCCCAAATGCTGGGGGTCCTGGCAATGTGACGCCAGGAGGTAGACCAGCACAAACACTGCAAGAGTAGAAAGCCTGAGAAGCAACCAAGACAATGATTTCAGAACATCCTTGAGAGCATGGTGACTTGCTGAAAGAGCTTGTAACTACAACCGGAAGGTGAAATTCGTTCAATCATTTGCTATTAATTATTCACCGAGCCCCCATCTCCACTTAACGGGGAATTGAACTAAACCTAGTGACCTTTGGAAAAATTTCATTAATGCCTAACTGCTTTGTAAAATGCTTTCAAACCTGATTTACTGAAGTAATATGCTTTGTTCTTGTTTAAAGAGCGTCTCTGAAGTCTGTTTTTAATAAAGTGTTACGGAGCTCTTGGAGACAGAACCAGAACATGCAGTATGTGAGGAACTTTCACAGGGAGTATTTAGAGTAATTGTGTCATGTAGTTGTGTTTATGGAAAGTTGTCAGTCGATTGCAGTGGTTTTCACTAGACTTTTGCTTATGACCTTTCTTGGGAAAGAGGAAAACCTGTCACCCTTAAGCAGGGATATTCCACACAATTTGAAGATCCTCTTCAAGGTATACACGGCATGCATGCAGTCATAGTGGGTGCCTTTCCCAACTTGCTTCCCAGATGTTATGTACTAGATGTGTTTTGAAATAAATGTGCCCCACAAGTTCAAATACAGAAGATCACAAAATAATCTGGTATCTAACAAAACAACGGAAAATAAAGGTGTATTCTGTCATTTGTATGGCCGAACTGTAAAGTTAAATAGAAATTGTAAATTATGACTGCTTGCAGGAACCATAAATATCATAGATTGGGAGTTATGCCTAGTTTAGGCCTATCTGCTCTATATTATTCCAGTTTTATGGTGCTGTAAAGTGATTAAAATTAGGATGGTTCAATTGGTTTCAAAATCAAAGTATCACAATCAATGTATGCATGAGGCTCCAAACTGATTTCCAGAAGTAAAATTTCTGCACTGATACATATTGTTTGTAAAAGTACACCAGATAAATCTGCTTAACAGTGACACTAAAGCTCAGCTAGAGACCTTACAGGATGAATAAAATCAACATGTTTATAAGACACAAAATACTTAACAAATGAGCCCCCAGTACCGCTGGATACTGGAGATAAAAAAGTAAATAGCTCCCAAAGTATTATTAGAGCTTTTGTTTATGTGGCTGATGTTTTACCACCATGTTTTCCAGTTACCATGGCAACTCTGCCCAACTGCCAGAGCCCTAGAAGGCATTTTTACTCCTACAAACACAAAACCTAGTCGCCTGGCTACAGGTATGCTGGCATACTAGGGCAAGCTGTTGAATAGCACAGCCAGAATATCCATCTAGGGTTTAATAACCAGAGTGGCACCAAACAGTCATCTTTGCCTTGACTGTGATTACATCACGGGATGTACAAATGAGAGCTATCCCTAAGATGTTTTGGGTTTCTTTTGTTCAGGAAAGGAAGATTTCACTGCAGAGATAGAGAGGGAAAAATACTTTCTTAATCAAAGTCATAACTTTCCTGAGCTTTTCCCTGTTGCAAATTCTTACTATTTTAATACTCAAACAGTGAATGGATAGGTAAGAATTAAAAAGAGATTAAAAAAATAGCAGAGGAAAATGTTCTTTAGCTACTTACAAAAGAGAGAATTATTTATCTGTAACTTCCATAATTAAGTTGATTCAAATGTCAAAGATCTGCTGGTAGAAGACCTCTGAAAGCCACCCTCCAAATAAATATTCTCCTCTGACTTGGTATCTTATGAATTGTGTTGATATTTAAGAACGTTTTGTTCTCGGAAAAGCCTGTATCAGCTTGATTATACTCACATACATATCTGAAAAGAAAGATTTTTCTCTCGCTATTGCTGTGAATAAACTTACTTCTGAGGAGTGAAAAACTGGCTTCTATTAAGTGGCTACTTCTACAGGGTCTTTAACAGCTCCAGATGTTGTGTCCCGTGATTGTCACCTTCTCATAGATGGAGAGAGATGCTTCTGATGGCATGGAGACTTTGAGAGTCTCCAAGTCTCCATTCTTTATAAAGCCAGTGGTGCTTCATATCACTAAAGCGTAGAAATGTAAAGCTGGAGAAGATTTCAAGAGACCAGTGAGTACCCTTTGCATTGAAATAGGGTCAAGAACACCTCCATCAACCTTAACAGAAGTTCATTTGATCAGCTGTAAACCTTCAAGAGGATATTCTACAGTCTATGTAACTTTTACTAAAACTTTACTGTCTTTTTTTTCAGAACTAAAGAAGTCAGATTCTTTCATTCTTCCCTCTTGCTTCTTGAATCTGTTTTCACTGCTTTTCTGAAGGACTCTCTGCAGCTTGTCTGCATTTCTCAGAAAGGGCAGTACACTGGATAAATAGACATAGGCCTTGAATGGTGTTCATGTCTTTTTCTGCAAAGCTGCTGAACAACCATTGCACAGCTACACAGTTAATATGTTTATTTTTAGCAAGTTGCATCCTGTTGATTTTGGACTCTGCTGACACTACCTCCAGTGTATCCGTGTAATTTGAACTCTGATCAAATCCAGAGTGTTTGCACCTCTTCAGAAAGCTGAGCCCGTTTACAGAATTTGAATGGGTTTTATTCCATGATTCAACTCATTACTGAAAATACTAAACAGAAGCAGATTTAGAAAACATTTGTATCAGATCTTGTTTGAGATTTCTCCCAAAAATCCTCTATTTAGAAATACATTTCAATCGGCTGTGCTGGGACAGCTAGTCACAAGATGTCACTAGCAAATCAGGGCATTTCAGGGTCCCAAGGATGTACACGTGTATGGGTCTTGCTCCCTGAATTTCTTGTTAAAAGCACACTCAAAGTGGGCCACCAGAACAGAGCAAATACTCCGTTGCAGTGTGCCAAGCACATGTATGTAGTGGGAGCAAAAGGAGCCAATCTCCCCTCCCCACATTTTGAAGATGGCCAGAAATGGTATGCAAACTGGATGCCTGGGCAACACAACATTCATCCGCTAACGTGGCCTACTTTCCTGCTTAAGTGCTCTGCTACAGTAAATATTTATGGCTCCATCTACTTTATTGTTTTGGTTCAGATCAGCTGAGCTTTCCCTTTTAAAGTGGATCTCCCAGTTGCCTGCCCTTACTGTGCTTTGGTTACACCATGGAGTGGTCTCAGAGCTCACAAACCAGGCTGCTTTCAGATGAACTGGAAGCTGTGCTCCAGCAGTATGCCAGAGAGAGACACTCTGACTGCAAAAGGGCATTTAGTCCTTGGGCCAGACTAACATTAGCCTAAAGGAAAAGTTGTGGAAATGTTCAGACACCACCAAGAGCTGTTTGCTATAATCCTCAGCTCTGCTGTAGCTCCTAGACCTCTTTCTTATAGTTGAGGGGAACTCCCACCCTGTTTCACGGCTTGCTGCAGTAAACTGCATTGTCAGAAGGCAGAGTTATTTGTCTGGTACAGAAAAATCAGAATAGGGCATTCTAGCAGGTTATGAAAAAGTCTTTTTTCTGAATTGCCTGTCATAAGAAGGATCAGCTTATACAAGAAATCCCTAAATTGCATTTAGTTAAGTCATCCTCTTGTCACAGAATGGGAGCAAAGAACAGCTAAAACCTGGAGTGAGCGTGAAGCTCAGAAATACTTTGGCAGGCTACTGTTGAATCCAGTGGATTGAGATTCTTGATCCTGCATAATTTGGAGACTCAGCTCACTGAACTATGGGATTTTTCTTTTGAGAAAGTAAGCTTTTGTTTTTCATAAAACACAAAACTATAGAAGAAATGCCAATGCTTTATGAAGTATTTACACACGCCCACAAAGATGGGATGTTGAAGCTAACATGTAATAAGGATTTACATAATAAATAATGCATTAGTGCCTAGTCTATCAGCAGTTATGTATTACATGGAGATTTCTAAAGCCAGTAGGAGGTTTTTAAAAGCAAAGTTTTGAAAGGAATGGAGGGAAAAGCAAACTAAAATTGACCTGAAACAAGTTTACCTGTGCCGATTTCAAAGATATAATCCCCAGGAGCATGACAAATGCTTTTTTATTCTTGTAACATACAACTGTTTTGAAGTGGAAGATTGACCAAGACTCAAGGAATTTGTTATTCATTTGCTATACATGTATAATACTAAGGACTGCCATGTCATCCTGCAAACACTTTTAAGCATAAATCAAGTTTTTTTCCAGAAAAACTGCTATTTCCAGCCTACGCTCCCCATAACAAAACATTTTTCTAAATAGAGAGCGGTTTTCTTTTATAACTCTGCAACAGTGGGTACCATTTTTTTTTGTCAGAATCATTCCTTAAGAATCTTCTCTTTGTAGACCTTCATGACTGAAATATGTTTCTGCTAAAATAAGCACATGGTGATTGCCCCGTGTGCTGACACACCCTGCTCAACAGTGAGGGTTACTGTAAGGCTGTTATTTAGTACACGTGTTATCCAACAGCATGAATAGCCATTTGATGTAGGTGATGGACTCTATAAAGTTCAAAGAAGGTTCAGAACAAAAGCTTCTGTGCAGAATCTTAAATTTCATAGATTTTCTGTTCATGACATATAGAAGATGTGCACAGGATTGGCCATAAAAGATGATGTGCACAGAGTTTGGAATATCCTTCCAAATCATTTAAGCTGTAGATATACATCTTTGTTTTTCCTGTTTTTGGTGCCATATTGTA
Source organism: Pterocles orientalis (assembly GCA_011057875.1). NCBI lineage: Eukaryota > Metazoa > Chordata > Aves > Pterocliformes > Pteroclidae > Pterocles > Pterocles orientalis. The sequence goes on from WKFP01015466.1 coordinate 3,442,967, forward strand.
GTTACCAACTGGCATGAGAACATAAGAAAGGCCATGCAATCTGGAGTTCTAGCTCTGTATCCCGTTTCTAACCGTAGCCAAAAGCAGATGCTTGGAGAAGAGTATAAAAAGGAAAAGTTTATAATATTTCATTTTCTGTGCATTCTCCTGTCCTCTGTATATCTTCAGCTCAAGGACATCTTGAGCTGAAGATGGTCTCTTTGTATTTAATAACTTTTATGCATTTTCCTTCCATAATTGTTCTGGTTGCTTTTTAAACTTTATGTAACCTTTTAGCATCTACAACATCCTGTTCCAAAGAATTCCTTAGTTTAGCCATGTTTTGGAAAGAAATACCACCTTCAGTTTGTTTTGCAGCTGTCACCTGCTAGTTTAATTTAAAACATTCCCATATATATGTGTAAGATCTGTGTGTGGTATGGCAATCATATAATCAATCAGCAAACAGTCACTCCAGCTGCTCTTTCTTACTGTGAAACCTTGCTGAATTCCATTGACAGCTGAGTGCTTGAAGATGCGATTGAAAAAGTGCATCTTGATTCTGTCAGTATATATGTATAAAGGAGGTTTTACCTACCACTTATGGAAAATACAGTCATGATGCAAAAGCAACATGCTCTGGTTGTTCCTGAAGCAGAGCTAAGATAAGGTTTAGGCAGCACAACTAACTACTAAAGGTACCAGGATTTAGATAGCCCCAAATTACAAGAGCTTAGTTAAATGTTTTTTAATGAATACTGCTGAGATTGTTTTCATCTCAATGTCCGCCCCTCTAATGGCAGTTTAAGTGAATATATTATTCATTTAAGCTAGGTGGCTGCGAATTTCCTCTTTCTTCTGCTTCCTTGTTTCAGATATGGCAAGAGAGTATCCAGGAGAGAAATTATATGGGCAGGTATCAGGAGATATGCCTTCATCTCCCTTGCTATGATTCTCCAGTAGATATCTCTCAGTATCTTTGGAAACTGGAGTTACAGGGTGGTAAGAAATATTGCACTGACAAGACATCTTTAAGAGATTTCAGGAAGAACCCTGTTGCTCAACTTGTGTCCCCATTCCTGTGGTCTTGATCTGTGGTCCTGACTCTGCAGGCTTCAGGCCCAATAAAACTTCTTATAGGGTTTTCTTGCAGTTTAACTCCAGTTCAGTGCCTCGTACTGATAAGTGCAGATAGTAGTTTCCCCAGACAGTGGTTTGGCTGGTCTTACCCGTAACTTAAGGTATATCTGTTCCTACACAGAATATATTTGAATAAGGGGAGCACATTGATTAAATGTATTCTGATATTGATGGTATGGTGCAAGATTAAGGGACGTCCAAGAACATTCAGGCTGGGCACAGACTAAGTTGCAGCTCTGCAGAGAAGATCCTGGGTGTCTTAGTGGATGGCAAGTTGAACAGGAGTTGTCAGTGCACTCTTGTAATAACTGCACATGAGGCTTCATTGAGAAAGCAGAGACAGCAGATAAAAGTAATTATTATTCTTCTCTCCTTCTCACTGGTGAGGCCAGTTCTGGGCACCTCAATACAAGGCAGATGTCAGCAAACTGGACAGAGTCCAACTGAAGGCCACTGAGGTGGCTGGGGAGAAGCTGATGGAGCTGGGTTTGTCCAGCCTGAAAAAGGGAACACTAAGGGGGAATGTTGTTGCTGGGGCCAAACTCTTCTGAGAAACACACAGCAAAAGGACCAAAGCAATGACTATAAGTTTCAGCAAAGGAAATTGTGGTTAGACATAAGTGAAAAAAAAAATCCGTGTCAGAATAACTAAATACAGGAAAAAGCGCTGTGGGAGAGGTTGTGGGATCTCAGTTCTTGGAGATTTTCAAAACTCACCTGATCTAACTTTGACACTAGCAATGTTTGAACAGGGGGCTTGAACTGAAGGACCTCCAGAGGTCCATTCCAATATTAATATTTATATGACTCTATGAATATTGCTTCTTTGAAGTCACAATTTGCTCTCTTCATTGTACGGCCTGCGGTCAGGTTGCTCTATTAATATTTAAAAAATTAAATAAGAAGGCAATAGTCTTCATTCGTAACACCCAAGAATCCTACTGCAGTTAATATTGGCTGAGGGAAAATTTCAGAGTTCTCTGAGTAAGAAAACCCAGCCACCAATATGGAAGATTTTTCCACAAAAAAAAGCATAAAAATTTTTGCTAAAATAAAAAGAGTTGGTTTTTTTTAGCAAAAGTTTTTATACTTTCTTTTTGTCCTTCAATATGATATCTAATAATATATACCATATTTGTCAATGTATGTGACAAAGGAGAAAAGTAATTGTGTATATATCTCATGAACCAAAAACCAAATGGCATATGCATTTGCTCTGAGACTCCAGCTCAGTTTCATAGCCAGATAAAGCCCTTCCATCTCAAGCAGTTTTGTACTTTTTTTTTCTTGTCAACCATTTCGATGTATTTTTTTTAATACAAAGATAAGATAAAATAAGGTATCTTCACAAGCAGTGTCCCTTCACTACTGCATTCCATTATGTGAAACAACACAGTAGTCTATTGTAAAAAAGACTTCTGTGTTGTCAAAGAGATGTTAGGAGTGTGACATAATTCCTCAAATGTAGAAAGCTCAAAGAAATCGCTTGCCTTCTTGTTCCCAGTGCAAGTTAAAATATTATTAACTGTACAGGTATGAGTGCTTCCAAAAATGTTGAGCAGACTGACAGGCCTCCCACCTTGGCAATATGCTAAGTTCTTCATGCCATTAACATAAAAGATTTAAAACAGGATTTTGGTTGGATAAAATGTCCATTCAAAAATATTGTAAGAGCCTGTCAAGTGTATTACAACAGTGGTAATAGTAGACAACTTTCAAGTTAAGATATGTTTTCATTTCCAAGCCTTCAATTTCATTGTGACATCAGATCCAAAATATTTCTCTCCTGCCTTTCTTATTTTCTCCAGAAATGGATCCTTCAAAAACTCTGTTTTTCAGTATGATTGAGGAATGGAGCTGGAAACTGATAAATTATTCTGTTGCTCATGGTAGAAAACCCAGCTCTGTCTTTCCTTTCTGTGTGAGCTTTACTGTGCTATTGGGAACATGCATTATTAAAAAGTTATTTGTCAGTGAAGCCAATGGAAATGAGTTTGAATTCTCATGAGGACTGTACCTTTTAAGCAATAAAGGCCTTTTTTTTATCTGGTCTTTTTGCACAGTAGATTCCCACACTGAAACTAGTGAAAAGTGCTACTTGCTCCTTTTTAACATAGGAGAGTGCTGTCTGTCAGAGGTGACTGTGTACTTCGTGCAAGTAGAGACTCATATCTAGTAGTTCATTTATGAGCAAGGCACTCTGGATCTTGTTATACAATGAGTCCAAATGCTTCAAATAGTATTACTTCTAAACATCAATGTACTGACCCACATCCAAACCTCCACAGTCTTTAGAGTGGATGCTCAAGCTTCCATTTTTACTTTAAATTCACATTTTCACTGAAGAAACTCAGTTCATGTAAAAGAGCAAACTTTTTTTTAAACTCACATATCTCCTTCTGAGAGTGCAGCTGAAAGGGTATATCTTCTATCCAACAGATACAAAAAACACTGTCACAACAACATTTGTACACCGTGACCTTCCCTTCTCCCACCAAACATGCACAGTTCAATGAATATCTGATTGTTCTTGAAAAGTGGTGTCATTTTCCTGAAATATCCCTTAACTAGTATTTAAGTCATTAATGGAGATGCCTTGTTGCCTTAAACAGTTACCAAGAGATGGCAGACAATAACTGAAAAATACTGTAACTTTATTGAGCGGACTGATGAAAAAAGTCCCCAGAAGCACAAAAGTCTGAGAGAAATTTCTGTATGAATTTTGTGAAGAGAGCTTGAGGTGTAGTTGATGATTAGGTGTAAGAAACTTCAGTTGAGGTGTTTTTTTTTCACCCTCAGTGTAATAGTCTAAAAAGTTAATGAAGGAATAAATGCAGTCGTAGATCTTACAGGATATTTTGCATAGCATATTGGTAGATTTAATTTCTCTATTTAAAAAATTTTAGTCTGTGAAATAATTGGATGTATTAAAACACAGACAGTGATAGTACTCTTCATATTCTTTATATATTTGCACTATTTGGCATATTAAAAGAATTTATTACAGGCACATACATTTATGCGTGTAAGAAACTTCAACAAATTAATCCGATGCAAATATGAAATCTGCAACAGATTTTACAAAGTCAAATTTCATAAAAGTCAGGGTTCAGGTTTAGTTCAGAGTTTAAGTTGATAATTTAGCATTGTCACTTTTAACTCAGCATATTTATCCTTTGTGAGTGGGTTTTGTGTTTTTCCATCCTTTCTGCTTATAAAAAAAAGAAAAAAAAAGTTTGTACACAATTTAGAAGCACTTTGCTTGATATTTTATCAACCCTGATCATGTTCACCAAGAAATGCAATGCAAGCAGGAAATTACTACTTTTAATCTGTCTTTGACAGTTTATATATCAAAATACTGACACTTAGGATGGTGACTGATCACTAGCTTAGCATAAGCTGAGTTGATTCCAGTGCTAAATTTAGCTGAATATTTACACTGATCAAAGAGCAATTATTCTGATCAGTTTAACTTTCCTAGATGTCAGTTCATCACTATGTCCCAATAAAATGTGACCTGTGGAGCTGTGTTCATCAGAAACATATTAAAGATTGTCATTTTTTTATAACTCAGATTTCTAAGCTCCAGCTGCCTGATAGTACTGAATAATACGAAGTGTCAAAACTGATGTCTGATGTATACATGGGTTAATAGATTTTGTAGCATTCACAACAGGCAGATTTATCAGTGGTTCTCCACAGTTACCATCTTTGAATATGATATATCTGCAGCATGAGTGAAAGCCAGATTGGCTTCTTGATCTGATCCAGAGCAGAAAAAAAAAAAAATTGATGAACAGGAAGCCATCCCCTTCCACCGAGCAATGTTTCGTGGTACTGTACATAGCTTAAATTTAACTTGAAATCAAATTGTCTTTAACCAGCGTGAACCTTTACCAACAGTCTTCCTTCTCCAACCCTTCTTCATCTGTCTTCTCCTTTGCAGACTGAAAATCTCACATCCTGCTGCCTGGTAGTAGAGGTATTGAATGTCTCTCTAGCATGGCATTCCAGTTCAGCGCACTGTAGCAGATCATTTAATCATAACAGATTAGATACTGTACAACTGTTGGCTAATCAGCTATGGGAGAAATTACAGATATTTCTGACAAAAGGTACATTAATTGGCTTAAGGAAAAAATATAATGCAGATATCTATATCTAAATAACAGTAGATAGGTGGATGGATGGTTGGTCAGATGGATGGTTGGATGGATGGGGGAATGGATGGATGGACATGTGTCACCCAAACAAAGTCAAGTCATCCACACTGGAAATGCCTTCCATCCTAACTGTTGTACACTAAAACTGCTACTACCTCTGCAATGGCTATGATACATGAAGGCAAGTGATTGTAAGCAGGATTACTGAGATAGAGCATTAAATGATGTATTGCAGAGCTGAGTATAAAAGGGATTTATTCTACATAGCGATTGTTCTTCTTTGGCTTTTCTACTAAAATCAGACACAGCACTAATTAAAAAAAAAAGTAGTTGCAGACAGATTGTTTGTTAGCAAAATAAATAGCCAGGGAATAAGGACAGCAGGAACAAAGAGATAACAGAAAACCCACTGCAAAAGGTGGCTCAGAGCACACACCTTCTGTGCCTTCTGTTCTACCTCTAATTAAAAACAGAAGCAGGAAGCAAATTAAATGTACCATGCCTCTGCTATGTGCAATTCTCAGACCAGACAAGGCACGCATACCTCCTGCAAAAAAGTACACATGATGGGTGGCATCCGACAGGACTTTAGATCCTTTTTCATCCCACTGCTACAGGACGACGGAGAAATGCAGTACTGAACTAGTAGGTGTGCTTGTACCATCAGCTCGGTTAGTACCCTGTTTTGCTCCTGGCTGTGGTTTCCACCAGCCTTTATTTACATACACCAGACCTTGCCTGTAGGCTTCAGCCTGGACTGCACCAAGTTGTTACAGAGGTGGGAGAAATCTGACAAAAAACAGGTGATTATTTACTCTAGGGACTCTCCTCCCTACCTGCAGTATTGAATTTGAGACAGTCCACACCAGTTAATCCATAGACCAGGCTTCATTCCTTGGCACCAGAATCAGGTCCCCTTACCAGTATGGCTCTGCAGAAATGCACCTGAATCGCTTTGTACCCAGCACTGTCTCCTGTTCTAAGAGTTTACAACACAGGTAGACCTAGCATGAGAATAAAATGTCTAATGTACTTTAAAGACAGAAATTTTTTCTGGTTTTGGATTTTTGGCCTCTAAGCATGAAGTCCATCCTACCTACTCATAAATGGAAGAAGATACGCACCTCCAGTATGTGATTCAAGTGATGTGTGTTAGAAAACTCTTAGGATGTGCTGGATTATCTTCTAAAAGCATGCACAGAAATGTTGTCTGGATAGTCTGAAATGACTAGCCCAGAATTTACTCTCTTGGTTTTGGATGCCTAAATTGGGGCAGGTGAATCAGAATAATATTGTATTGGGAGATCCTAGAATTTACACTTTCATGTATTTTCTTTCATCTTTTTTAAGGGTAGATATTGCTAAATCAATATATGTTAGTGCTAATTCCTTTCTGAAGATCATATTCTGAAAGCAGACACATGGACCAAAGTTATTTGCTGTCCTTCCTACAATGTATATGGGAACTAAATACGTCCCAACTGATCTACATTTGTAACTATTTCTGAAAAGATCAGCTGACAATGAAGGGACAACAACAGCAAAGTTAAGGTGCCTCCACATTTGATAAAATTATACAAACGCACAAAAAATAGAAAAGACATTTGGGAATATTTTAATTTTTTCCTAAAATATAATGAAGTAATGCAAAAAATGTGGGTTTTGGGGGAAAAAATCTTTTAAATCTGAAGTCTGATTTGAAGTTATCTTTTAAGAATGATGAGAAAAGTTCTATTTGTAACAAACAACTGTCATAACTCCGATCTTGTCTAACATGTCACTGACTGAAGTTGAAAACATGAGCTCTGGCACCTCAGACTTGACATTGCTTTGAGTTGGAAGAAGGTGCTATTGCCCCTTTGGCTCTTAACACTTTAGTAAACTCTGCACCAATGAGGACCTTTAATGTACACATATTCCCAGTTACATGAACAGTCATCATTAGTGTTATGGGAAGTTAATTTTCCATCATACAGATGAACATTATAAGCTACGTTACTTGCTCATAGTTAGGAATTCAATGTATCTTCCTAGGGTTTCCCATGCAGAAGTGCATCCACGTGTCCTGAAGCATCCGTGCCCTTCTCTAGTGCACTATGATACACACACACACACACACACACACACACACATTTTTTCTCCTGCTTTCTAGTGAGATCAAAAGATTAAATCCTTAATCTTTAAACATTAAATGTTCCTCTATTGTTTTGACTGATTCTAAGCTTTAAAAAGTTAGCACATTTAAAAAGTAAAAGCTGATATTTCTCTTCAGTTTTCACACAGGTCAACTCCAGCTAAATTCCAGGAAAAATGTAAATCACAAAATTAAAATCATAAAGCTTTGGTGGATCCTAAAGTCCATATCTTGTCAGTCCTTCTGCAGGTACAAAAGCCTGCCACAGTAGAGCAGAACCTGTTTGGGAAAGGTAAAGCTATAGCTCTAGCTTTTCAATACCAAGTGGGACCAGTTGCCTTTCTGCTTCCACATGGTACAGATATTGAACCCAGTGAGGGGATGAGGGCAGACCTCTGAAGACTATTGAAAGAGGTTGTCTAACACTAGTGAGGAAGATACACCACACCTATCAGTGATGTGTAGAAGCAAGTTAATTTCTTTGTGTGCTTGGAAAACCCTCTCTACAGTTGCAGGAGTCCCTTACTACAGGACGGGCATTTATAACATTGTTGAATCATAGGCTAAAGACCTTAGTACATAGCCTGCAATACTGTAGACTTTAGACTTATGTATGGAGCATGTTAATCCATAGAGTATTTCCTCTCTGACTTTCCAGATGTTCTTCCAAATTACAAATGCAAATAGTCTGTAACACATCGTTCTCTGAATGTCTCAGTCATTATAATCTTGTCATCTGGTGGTGTGTGTATCTTTCTCTGTCAATTGATGTCAAGTGTAACAAACAATTCATGGGTTGGTAAACTGTCATTATCACTGTGCCACTGATGTAGTCTTTGCAGATTACAGTTTTTGGGAAAGGAGAACCTATTACTCTGTAATATAGTAAAAATGGAATCTCATCTGCAGGAGAGTGTTAGTGTCCAAGATGCACACAGAAGCTCTGGGGCCAGTGCAAAGAAACTGGAGAAACTAAAAGTTGCAGAAAATTTGGTGTGCCTGGTATGCAAATTGAGGAAGTACCTCTATTCTTGGCTAAATACTGAACAAAATATGAAGCTAAAGGCATTCACAGTTTGAAAGAATCTGTTTCATAGCCTTACAATGTGTGGCAGCTTCTATTTTTTAGTGTGCAGTTTTCAGGCTTTTCTCAGGGATGTTGCACATGAGGAAAGTATTAGAGCGTAAGTCTTCAGGTATTTCATTCTTTTGTGGTATGGGTTATTATCAGCCTTCAGAATATTTGTCCCAGGAAATTATTTGAAGTGGTTACACAGCAAGAAATATGCTGGACGTGCTGCTGTCTGGGTGCACTCAATTTTAGGTAAGAAATGGAAAGATACAGAAACTTGTAGCATACATTGGAAGGTAAATTCAGTAGATTATTTTTGCATTTTTAAAAATAAGGAAGAAAGTTTACAGATGCAAAAATAATATTGTAGGAATATTTGGGGATTCGTTTATGAAAGTCCTCAATCCCCTTTCAAGTGCAGTTCACTGCACTGCATAAATGACTTTTGTGATTTGGTGAGACCAAATTATATAAATATTTAAATAAAATAGGTTATTTATGTCTTCTTATGGTACAGGGATGTAGTCCTATCACTGAATACCTCCTGGGATGAGGGGTTTGTACCCAAGTTCACACAGTTGCTGAGCTCTGCCATTCAGACTGTAGTTACATCTGCCTCAAACGTTGACTTGTAGGGCGGGTTTTGGAGTTCAGCTCTTGGAATTCAGAGGATCCCCTTTTTGGTGCTAAGTTGGAACTTTGAAAAATAGATTTCATAAAGTGCAAATTGTCATTTTTGTATTGCTGTTTTTCTCTTTGTGTGAAGTCCTCTGTATCTCAGTTTCTCAAGCTGCCTAAGACCAACTCAATATGGATTCTGGAGTGTCAGTTTAAAGTACACTTTCCTAATTACTTTTTTGCACACTAACAAATGATTCCCCACATTATCATTTTTTTTCTCCTGCAGCAGGTGTCATCTTACAAAAGTCTCTGCAGCAGTTAATGAAAAAGTGGAATATTCTGGGAGTTGTAGTCTTTCAAACAGAGCTTCGCAAGGACATACCTGTATTGGAACACTACAGCTCCCTGAACTTCCTCGCATCACTGCCTATGAAACGTCCTACAACGTGACTAGTTTGGGGGGTTGATACAAATGGACTTCCAGCAATTGAAATCACACGGCACCTTGCATCTGTGTATGGGAGCAATTGGGAGCTGGACACCTGTGAACCAGTGCATGCTCAGGGTGGGAAACAAATAAAGAAGTCTGGTATGAGGCAACTTTGTCATTTTAAATATTTCACTTTAGAAAAATATTCAGCCCAATTTGTGCCTTTACCACAGAACTCTGCAGGTGCCCAGCCAATTGGGCATTCTCTAGACACCTACATTTTGGTCAAATTGTGTTACACTTAGCTGCTTTTAGACTTCCCTTTGATCTAAATGGTTTTCAGCGTTGACTGCTTTCTTCACCTCCTCTGGTTTGTGCCCTGGGAACATGTTGTCTGTCTCCAGTCTCTGAATAGAAGAAAGACTCTGGGGCCACTGCTGCACTCTCATGCCCAACTCTTCTGTTGTGAAAACTTTCTAACCCTCTGAGAAATATTTTTTGTTTTTCTTTTTACATCTTAACTCACCATGCTAATTCATTCAGACAAACATGGGCTTTGGAGGAGTTATAAAAGCACTCACTCTACTTAGTTGGAGATACATAAAGTTTTAAACAAAAATATTCAAAGCTTGGGCACATCTCTTACCTCTGTTCTTTTGGCAATTCCTTGGCCTTATCTCCAGCTTGCCTCATTACCCCTGATTTAATCAGACCCCACATTACTCCTGATTTGAGAACTTAGGTACAAGTTATTTATTCCCTGACAGCATACAGCTGGCTCCAGATGGAGACCATATTCATTGACAGAGGAACTGGAGAGCTGTACTAGAATTTTTCAGGTTATTGTAAAACTAAGAATTGCCCAAATGTCATACTCATCAATTTGTAAACCTGTGCTGAAACTCCTGTGACAGCAGCTGTGCTTGTGCTGTGAGTGTTGTAGGTTTCTGCTGCTGAGCAGGTGGTGTTAGAATAGCTTCTTTCACTGCCTTTTTGCATTCATGATCCTAGCTGGAGACCAGAACGTGGTAAAAAAGCACAAAACTGTAAAATAAAGAGATGGAGATAGTTATACTTTCTTTCTCCCCAAGGGTTCAATTTTAGTTTAACTTGTGAGCAATTGTTTTGTGAAACCTTATTTTAGCTAACCAGCCTGATTCTCCATCTAAGTCACAGTTTTGGTTTATCTGTACTAACACAAGCTTTCAGTGGCTCTGCTGTAGAAAGCCTAATTTTCGGGTCACAACATTCATTCAGGCTATTATATAATTTAAATTCCATAGAATAACTTATGCATGCATTTATATAAGCACCAAAATACTTGGAAGAAAGATGTGATTTTAATTTGCAAAAGAAGTATGCTGGCCCTGAGGAGAGAGGGAAGAGAAATGGTTGCTGAAGGAATCAGCTTCCACAGAGATCATTCAGCTCATAAGAAGGAACTTCAATTAATTGAAAGATGTTAGGAAGTACATGAGAAAAGTACATACTATTCAAGTTAATGACTAGTTTTATGCTTTAAAGTCTTTGCCCTACATGCACAAAAAAATCCCATAAACATCTAATACTTAGATCTGGCAGAAGATGTATTTATAATTAATGTCTTGTTGAACTGAGTGATACTTACTTGCAGATTTCACTAATAAATGCTATGTTTAACCCATTCCTAAAGAATGCCAAGAAATTCATGTGAGGTAAAAATTTAGCTGTCTTGTTTTTTATAGGGAAGCTCCGAATGCAAGATATTCTTGGATGCTTTCTTTTACCAGAGGAAATATACTTTCTGTCTTTGAATATAAGCTACTACCTGGTCCCTAACAATGAAAAAAGACAAACAGGTTTTTCTGTGTTGCAGTCGTGCAAAGAAAAACAGACAAACAAACAAACAGGGAAAAGATAGTGGCAGAATAGTTTTTAGATAATACATTCCTGCAGAAGGCAAGGATGTTCTATTATTTTTATTTAAAATAATTTCCTTTTGTTATATAGCTTGCTATTCTTCAAAAAAATCTTTGTTATTATAATCTCCACCAACAAATAAAAAAGAACAGATGTATTTTGTCTTCAATTAAAATGTAATTATTTTAGTCGTCTGCAATAAGAAGCACTTGCAGGAGCCCAGATGCTTTTGAAGATGAATATACACATTAAACGCAAGATTATTCATTCAATTAATTAAATTTATTCAATTATTTATTCTATTAATTTATTCAGTGAATAATTAACTAGTTGTTGTTTACTTTAAAAGGTTAAAGACGTCCTTGAACAATTAATGGATCAATACATCAGTGCAATTAACCACAGGCTGCACTAGAAATACAGTGAAAATTTTTCATCTGCTGCTTACAGTGTATGGAGGAGCTGGTCAATGGGCTGTAACAGAACTCTTTGGAGAGTGCTGCTGTCACTCCATATTTACTGGCTATCTAACACACAGCAAACAAGGAAATGTAGAATTACAATAACAGCCCCGCCTTCCATTGTAAGGAAATACTGAACAATGAAAAATGAATGTCACCGCTCAAACGGTGAAGACACTACAGCCTAGATCCTCTCAATCTGTCCTCAGTCCTAACCAAGGGAGCTGCTTCCAAGGTCAAATGTTGCTCATCAGGAACATTGTTGGGTAATAGTCTGTGTTCCAGGAGCTCTAGGCTCCAAATTTGTCCTGATCCATACCTATGCATGGTGGAGTTGAGGACCAAATTTAAGTATTACAGTGAAGGCAGGTATATATTTACCCAGTAAAATTCAGTGTTAACCCAGAGGTATTAATTTGACTGTGTTAATATCACCACACATTATGCAACTGGTATCAGTTACATCCTCTGAGTCTGCTGCTGTCCTTTAAGGTACCTTGGATTCATACAGAAAATTTGCCCCAGCGTTTTGGTCAGTAATACAGCATTATATTTTTGGACAGTACAACAAGAAAATAATCAGTAAGTGCTATTAGCTGTTTGGGCAGAAGACCAGGAAAATGGATATCCCTCAACAAAGTCAGCCTAAAGCTTTTGTTAGGAGATCTAGAGTCATGAACTAAGGGTAAACCAAGGTATTAGCTGTTGAACTACAGACTCATATTGGCCTTTTGAAGTTACAGTGGGGATATTTTGTTTGTTTCTAACTACATCACTGAAGAACTGGACACACAACGATGAATGTAAAAGAGATTCCTTACAGTTCAACATGGTTTTGCTTTAAAAAATAATTCAATAATATATTTTCATTTTTCCAGTATGTTACTTGTAATAGTTGATGAATCCTTTGTGCTAATCTACACAAAAGAAATGTTTTACTGGGAAAAACTAACTGCACTAACTGTACAAAAAAAGGTATTTTTTTCTACATAGCCATCTCAGCATTGCTTTTTCTTTCTGACTGGATGCCTGAAAATCAAATAAGTGAGAAATCTAATGTCTCAGCTGCAACCCCTTCAGTGTGTGTGTACATTGACATTAAGTTTTTGTTGCTATATAAACAGTATTGGAATATAAAGATGTTACTCATGTTGGTATTTCTGGGAAGCAAACAGATTTTGTTAGAAAAATCATAGAAGAAAATATTTTGAAGTACAACTCCAAACCTGTTTGTGACTTATTTTGAAATGCCTGTTAAATGAACCGGTTCACGTCATTAGGCTGAAAGTTTGCTGATAATCAAGAATAATTTATTAATCATAACACATTAAAATATGTTCAGATGTTTTGCAAGTATTTATATAAATTTGCATAATAATTATTTATTTGTATAAGTGAATTTGCCACTGATTGATATGTAGGAAGCATTGTGAGAGTGATCAGTTCAGTCATGCCTCTGATCAGTGATTCTATTGAGCTCTGTTTGGTGGGGAAAAGATCACGTGCTGCTGAAGCCTTCCCTTTCCAAGGGAAAATTCTAGCTTTAATTATTCCACGAGTGAATCTTTGGAAATCTCTTCCACCTGAATTTTGGTTTGTGACCCAGACAGATATGTTCCAAAGTCTTTTGGACTTCTAATTAATCTTGAGGTATTCCAGAAACCTCATCTGCTGAAAATTTGGTATATGCTGAAGTTTCTCTTTTCTGGGAACTATACTGACACACATACATACTTTAGCACGTGAGCATTTTATCTTTATTTTTAATTAAATTTAGAACAAGTACTGATCAAAATCATTTGACTGAAAAGCAATCATGTTTGCATATTTTTTTCTAAAAAGCTTTCAATGAATTAAAATTTGTTTTTAAAAATAATGTCACAAAATCTTTTAAGGGGTGTTTTTAATTTTTGCTTTGCATTAAAACTAAGAAACACCCTAAGCCAAAATGTAGTCACTGTGGAAATAAAGTTTAATTAATATTTTCTGAAAAATAAGAAGCAATTTTCTACAGACCATAGGAAGTTTCTGAGTATTCCTCATTTACTACAGCCTTTTCCTCCTGGAACTCCATAGAATGTCTGTTTGATCTCTCTGAAACCTATGACATCAGTTACAACTGTTCCTGCTAAATGTTTTGGTGTAGTTTTTTATGTAAAATTAAGCTTATCCAAAGAGATATTAAATGCTCTTTAATTTTTTTCTTCTAAACAGAGTAGGCATTTGGTATCTGTAGACAGTAGGAGATGTATAAAATGTTAGCGTTGCTGTGTTTCAGGCAATTCCACTTGCCAAAACTACAGTTTTAATGTTGTTGTTGAAGTTGATTTATCATGCTGATAACAGACTAGACTGAAATGTTTATGTGGTCCAAAAGAAGAAGAAAGCTATTAATTGATATAGCCAGTGTTACCAGCAACTGTAAATTTAGGCCACAGCAGTGTGATTTTGGCTTCATGTCGATCTACGCAAAGTTACAGTACCACAGAGAGCTATAATTTGGTGATCTTGTAGGTAGGATGTGAAAAACTTGTAAGGTAGTAAGAACCCCCCATACCAAAGTGTTATACATACACTCAGTGAGAAGGTAACTGTGGGCAGTGGGCTCTGCGGCTTAGCAGATTCAGCTCAAGGCAAGGGTACAAAGAGAGATGAGGATGTGTGTCATCCTTCCTCTATTTCTGCCTGGTTTTTTTAGTGTCAAATCTCATTTTGCCTCCTTAAGAAGACAAACAGCAAACATTCAAAGACTTAAATTGCATTTTATTTTCCCTCCATGAATATCAGATCCTGTACAGACCCTCTCACTCTGCAATTCTCATGCCTTTAATATGATGCTGTTCCATGGCACAAAAATATAAACCTATAGAGTTTACAAAAGTAAGCTTTTTTTCAGACTGATAGCAGCACAGTTGAGAAAAGTATTCTTAACATCAAATCCTTTTTCTGATTCTCAAAGAATAACCTTATTTTCCCCCTCTCACGTCAGGTCAGTGGTAAATAATCTACAATTCATTGAAATGACTGATAGTCTTTCAAATACCAGCTCATGTACAGGGAGGTGGAGATACCTTTAATCATGGTCTGGGTTTGGGGTTTTTTTTATATATGAAAATGCACCGTGTACAGGGAGGAGAAAGGGGCATAGGTTTTAAATTGATTTTTAGCCTTACTGAAAGCTGTTTGGCTGACAACAGTGGAGAATTAAATACTCTGCCAGTGACAGAAATAGTATAACATGAGCAATGGAGCTTGATTATGCTGCCAAGTGTATAACTTCCACCTTGGTCAGAAGGAGGAAGGCCAAAAATCTAGCAATGACAAAGAAGTCATTGGCCTCCCCACCTCCACCACTGCCCCATAGCCCTGCAGTATCTGCCAGAGAAAATAACTGGGTCTGTGCCAGTTGCGAGGATGCAGAAAGCAGCTGGCAATGACTGACTCATGTCACGGACCATATACCCAACAGCCATCAGAGGGAAGCAAAAATCGGTCACAGTTTGCCCTCTATTTGAACCAGTGACTTACAAAGGCAAAAGGATTTACATGCCATTATCAGTTCCCAGAGTCATCCAGTTCTCTCATGGAAATTAAATTTTATCTCCAGTATGGCATTCCTGAGCCCTAGTCTAGAGGATCACAGAAATCAAGACTGCATGCAAGCTTGTCTTTAAATTTGTCTGAATGCTGGAATCTGAAGGAAGCCATTCATCACCGAGGTTTAAAGACAGAATTAGAATTTGATTTTTCTCTCCAGCTGCTTTATGTGTTTATGTGTGCGAAATATTTTATTGAAAAATAATTTAATACTTTTGTAATAACCATGTTTCTCAAGGAATGCGACGTTGCTATGCCAGAGTCCCTGCTGTTTTCTGTGAACTTTGAATTCACTGCTGAGGAGAGGCTATCAATATTTTTTCATTATTACAGTATCCTTGTGCTCTGAAATTGTCACAAAGAAAGAAGCAGGCCAGATGCTATTTGTTTTCATTGACATCCCACTCATTTGAGTGTCTCTCATGAAATTCCCAGAGAGGCCCTTACTCCTTGACTGATTTTGGTTCCTGCTGAAACAAAATGTAGAATTTGCTTCATTTTCCCAGGAAACATGCAAGGAAAAGGAGCTCTGAAAGGAAATTTTACAGTTTACCCTGCAAAAAAAGTAGTAGCAGTAACTGAGCTCTTCCCTTAAGCTACTGTAGGTGGAAACACACTGTAAACCACCAGCCTCTGGCTGGTGAGCAACCAGTGCTAGCGTCAGTTACTAACCTTTCAGTGAAGTCTCAAGGCCCTTTCACATTGATGTGGTTAGGACTGGACTGTGCCCTAAAGTGTTTATCCATTCTGGAGTAAATGCAGTAATTTAGCTAGGTGTCTGGGAAATGCTCTTACCCAGAGACAACGTCCTACGTGGAGACTGGAGGTGTCTGGGTCTGCTTGAGTGCTATAGTCACCTCGTGCTCCTGACATCAGCTAGGAGGAGGCTGTGAAATGCTTGTTCTTTCAGACATGGTCCTACCTCAAGGACTGGTGGAACATGGCATTTGGTTTTGACTATCTTATTTCTTAACAGCTTGGGTGGATTGTTCATGAAACAGCTAGAAAAAAATATCTGATGAGGAAGAATTGTGTTTCTTTTTTTAAATGTGTTTCTTTTTTTTAATCAGGAAAAAATGTCAACAAGAAATTTCAAAGCGTAGAGGAGACTACATTCCGTGTTCAGTTCAGCCAGATACGTCTTCTGTGTTATGTGAGGAAAGATGATTGATAACATAATTCATTTTTTATTTTTATTTCTTATGGGTGAAGTTTAATTAACTGTGTGTATATCCCTCACTATATATATATATACACTATTGTGTATATCCATCAGATTTAATAATTGCAATGGATGGCATAAGCCTAAGATCTCTTTACTGAGATATCCATTGCTGTTTGAGATATTCTGAGCACAAAAACAAGGTGCTGTTCTACCAACAAAGAAGGATAACAATATCACCAGGGAATGAGGGTGATGCTGTTGGCCTTGGCCCATTAAGCTTCTTTCCAGGTCATGTACAGAGAGAACTGTTAGCAAGTTTAACAATAGCCAAATAAAATGGCATTTTCAGGACTATGATCTTCAATGTCAAGAGACTGGGGTAGTGTATGGACCTTAAAACAAGCTTACCCTAACAACACGAATATTTTGAACGGTCATCTCAAACATGCAGCAATACATTTAGAAACCCATTGGGATAAGCAGTGCAATGTAGTAGATGTGACTGGAGACACAAGAGCCCTCAGTACTTCTGACTGTTGTTGGACAGTACTTCTCCTGACACCATTGTTGGTCTTGTGGGAAGATCCCAGCCAATCTCTTCTCCTCTGCATTGCTTCCCCTGCTAATCTGTGTCCAAAATAGGGAGGACATCTCAGGCTGGCCTCCCATGCCACTAGGGGCTGGAGCTTGTCTGCTCTACCCCTCTGCTCACCCGAGAGCTAGGTAGTGGTGGACATTACCAGAACACGAGACAGTGCCAGTCCAGAAACACAGTTACCTTGTGAAATTTTCGAGTCTTATTTCTCTACTTTGTGCAGCTTTATATTTACAAAGTGAAAATCAGACTCCATTCTTCCACAGCAGATAAAGAATTCAGTCTTGAGTTCCAGCCGCAAATACGAAAATGTACAGTAAGGAGACATTTATTTGCATTATCTAGGAAGAAGTAAATTTATAAACCAGGATCAATATCATGTCTGTGAAAGCTTTAATTTTAAAGATTTTTTTTCTGGATACATTTTTGTTTGATTTTAATACCAGAGATGAAATCATAGGACAGCTGTTCAGTTTTTCCCTCTCTGTGACCATACTCTAGAGTGAACAGTACACTGGTTAACTATAGTTTTGTCTAGCACAGAAAATGGGATGGTAGCCACCTCCTACAGCCAAAGCTCAAGGGCACTGTGATTGTCAGCCTCTTTTATACATAGCAGCTTTATAGTAATCATCATTTCAGCAGCAATTGACCTTGCAAATGTAAGGTCCCGAGGCAAAGAAATGATTTACAACATAGCTGCTGGAATGGTGTCCAAGGTGGAGAGCTCAGCAGAACTGCAGAAGCATTTAAGACTGATGACAAAAGGGGGTATATTTGTTTTCCAGACATAAACACAAAGGGCATTATCAGGAAAGTGTGAAGAACACTAAAAGAATGAACATGTCTCCAAGCTATTTTGGAAAAGGACTCGCCTTTTAGCTCTATTTCATATTGCAAGGAAGATAATTATTTTGGCTCACACCTCATGAGTGTGCAAGGACAGCAGAAATGGAGCACTTCATTAACATAAGTACTCTGTTGTTAAAAACACAAAAATTGCTAGATCAAATTGGACCCTACATCTAGTCCAGCATCATGTTTTAACAACAGGTTGTACCTGAAGTTTCTGAGAAACTCTACAAGAGAAAATTAAATTATTTTGTTAATTTGGGAAGCTGCCTATGTGATGCTTGTGGGTTCTTCTTAGGTCTGAATCAGACCAAACTCCAGTCAGATCACAAGCTGATCTATGATGGCTCTTTGTCTTGATTTTGCCTTAAATTACGCTTCCTGAAGAGTCTTGGAAGATGGCTGACATCTGTTGGTCATCGCTGCCACAGATACAGCAGGAATCTCAAGAGCAATCTTCTCAGCCTCACGTCTCTGCCTCATTTCCAGGGCAGGGTGCTGCTAGGTCAAGCATCTGTAGCTTCCCCAGATTAATCACCCAGCAACCAGAGACATATAAGAGGCTAACCAGGTGGTAAAAGGACAAGACCATTGATTTTTGCTGTTTTGTGCACCTCAAGCTGAAAGGCATTGACAAAACTGGCAACCCGGTGAGGAGGGGAAGACCCTGCATCCATCAGCACTGGTAGATTTCCTGGAAGTTTCTATGGTAGCCCTTCTGCTTTCCACTCCCTGTGGGTGACCCCATCAGTTCTCCCAAGATGAAAACTTTTTTCCCAGTGCTCTTGGGTACAGGTTGAGATGCCCTGAAAGGAAATGAGGGTTTCTCTCTTTCCCAATCCCTATTTAATTTTTTAAATTCCTAATGTATACAACCTGGTGTCTTAACTGTACGCGTTTTTAGTGTTTTGGGAGGGGGTTTTTTTTGTGATAGCTTTGATAATAACCATCAGTGGGCAATAAACTTTATTGTCTGATTGTGTACTTCATTGAAAAATAGTTCTACCTTTTGTTTTTTTAATTTTCTGCTCTCTGAATTTAATAGCAAGCTCTCTCCTTTTGTATTCTGTGAGGACACATCTAGAAGCACTCGTGCCATCTTCTTATTTTGAAAGCCTTTGTCAACGTCTCTTTGTCTTTTTTCCTAAAATAAAATGTCCCAAATTTTCAATCTCTCATAATACAAATGTAGTTTCTGAATCCAGCCATTCCCATCATCGATCTCTCAGCTCCCTCTATTCTCAATTTTTTAAAATGGGACAGCTGGAAATGAGCACTGTATTTCAGGAGACAGTGCATTTTGTAAAGGAACTGTTACATTTTCAGGCCAATTTTCCCATTCTTGTAGGTTCTAACATTTCATTTGATTTGTATTTATTTTCTGATTGCTGCAACCCTTTGGATGGCAAGGTTTTCTGTGAACTCTTAGAGTGTTTACAGCTTTAATTTAGACTCTGGCAAGCCATTTGAATAACTCAGAGTCTTCCACCCAGTGTGCATTACGCTGGTCAGAAACAAAGAAGTGACAAGGATCTACCACCCAGTTATCAGAGCTGTTGCAAGGAATGACAGACACCAAATGAACTCATGGTAAGTGAGATGTTTTAGATTATCACCACCGAGTAGCAGGGTAGGTGAGAGGAAGGAATTAAGACACTTTGCAACAAGGATTTCAAACACCTTCCGTTTCTGCTGCACACCTGAATCTCTTAAAGGAAAATGTCTGGATTAGCTGCATAATTCCCTGGGGCGGAATGGCAACACTCACGTCGCTGAGATCTTTTCTTTGGGGAAGAGGCATAAGAGTGTGAAAACTTGGAGAGACACACACTGGAGCTGAATGGGATTGACACTGTTTTGGAGAAAAGCCATCCTGTGCCAAGGGCGATCATCTTTAGCCCTGCCATAACAGGCATGGCATTCTGCCATGCAGCTGTCAGGCTCAGTTATATCTGATCAGTGACTAGACATGAGAGATCTAGTCTTGGGAGACATCATGTCCCACCAGGCATGAGAAAACTCAAGCAAAATCAGACCTTGAGCCATATAGATTGTATTCCCCCCCCAAAAAAAAAGGCTTCTCCTTTACAGAAGTGTGCTTTCTTCTTAAAAAGTGGTTAATCCAATGACACATTGCAAAGGGGAAACAAGAAATCTTTCTCAGATTGCCTAGAAACTTCAATGTCTTGAATCACACCTAGCTGTAATGCCAGGCTATTCGTTTCAAACAATATTTAACATCTCATTGAAACAAGCTGTTATAAAATCAATGATAATCCCTTCAAATTTAATGGAGTTTCTGAATTTAATACCATGCATCTGCATTGTCACCTCATCTTTTTTTCAAAAGCAGAGATTGACAAAAAATACAGAAATGAGCACTTTTTTTGACTCAGAATACTAATCTATATGTCAATTTGAGCAAAGCACTACATTTTGAAGATTTACAAAAGTGCTATATTTTATTGTTATTTAAAACTTAGTAGGCAAGATTAATACCTAGTGAGATGCAAATTAAAGTAAAAAAAATAGAGAATTGTGTACAGTAGAAGGACATAAGGATTTAAAAAATTTATTAGAGAAGTCTGTTGTGTAGTCTATGGACTTTTTTGTTGCTATACTAAGTTAGCATTATGTGTATCTTCAGTACTGCTGTTCTACTGACTCCCTTTTCCTGTCAACGTTCATCTTATAAACCCATGGAAGGGAATTCAGAAGCCTGTGCTCATGCTGTGCATATTATAAATATGAGCTACCATAGCATTTAACTTCAGACGCATTTTTTTTTTATTTTTCGTCAATCATAAGGATCATGATGGTGTAGTTTTGATGGGTGTATGGACCGTGTCTGCATCAAGCATCTGTATCTACATAGGGAACTTATTGCAGCCCTTGGAACTGGGTGCTGAGTGTATGATTTGCATGGTAATCCAAACTGAGATTGATATCAGGGTCCCTGTGCTCTTGAGTGACTTGCCTGCACAAGCAGGGAAGAAGGGTGAGGGAGAGTAAACTCATTTCTGTATTTCATCCCAGGGACAGGGACTGCGTGAGGGCTTTACTTTGCCTTCTCACCCACCAACAGAATCGATGTGCCAGAATACCACATCTTAATCAGAAGTAGATGTGATTACCTTCTAGTCAAAGAAATCGGGGCACTGGATCATAATGGCTTCAAGCCCTGGCTCTGGTATAGCAGTTACATGCTTCCTTCCCTGCATTTTGTGACAAAGTCATAATGAAGTCTTAAAAATCACCTGAGGATGAGCTGCATTATCACTGCCAGAGTCCTAA